>CM070507.1:56117328-56697295 GCA_036346375.1 Guadua angustifolia
GACTTGTGCTCGAATTGTTTTTGTTTATTCATGTGCGAGGTGTTGCTCGAGGGCTGAACGTGGTCGATGTGACGGACCGGAACTAGGTTCATGGAGGAAGGCGAGGTTGGGACTAGGTTCAAGGAGGAATCGAGGTCTTAGTGGTCGAGGATTACATGCGGACGTTAAGACTAGAGAACATGCACATGGAGGTTTGGTTAGTCACGTAATTACAACAGTTGGTGTACATACGTGCAAGAGTTGTTTTTGGCCACGTTGGGCCAAGTTGAGATGTATCTGAGACTCTTTCCATGTTGGAAGTGAGTTGTATCCTATCTCGATAGGATTGCTTTGTATAAATAGGGCGGGTGTCCCTGTTTATTCTAAAGCAAGATTTTAGGGTTGTACTCTTTTGTTTGAGCATCGTAACCGATCAAAAATAAAGATCCTTCTTACAAGTTCTTGGCTCCGGCATAGTTGATCGATCGCTTGAAGTTTTGTTCATCACAGCAGTCACGAAGTTCATCACGGAGTTCGGTTCTTTGCAAAGATATCATCTTGCCAAGGTAATATCTTTTGATCCGTAGATTCGATCGGATTGATTCTTATTGGGTTTGATTCATAATTGAATCTAGTTTCTACAATTAAAATTTTACATTAATCCAATGGTTAGATCTTCAGTAATTTGTAGTCGCCTAGATTGCTAGTCTGGTCGCCCAGCTGTTAGATCGCTAATTGTTTCAGTCATCTTGCAAAAGTCATAACTTTAGATCCATAGATCCGATCGATCTGATTCTTTTTTTGTTCACTTTAGAATTGAGTCTAGTTTATATAGTTAAAATTTCACATCAATCCAACAGTTAGATCTTCTGTAATTTGTGGTCGCCCAGATTGATGTCCTGCCCGCCCGACTGCTCGCGTGGTCGCCCGGATTCAGTCATTTTGCGAAGGACATAACTTCAGATCCGTAGATCCAATTGACCTGATTCTTTTTGTGTTAGCTGAGGAATTAAGTCTAGTTTCTACAGTTAAAATTTCACATCAATCCAACGGCTGGATCTTTAGGAATTTCTATTTTAGTAGACATATATTGGTCTGCTCGCCCAGACTGTGCGCGTGGTCGCCCAACTGTTCACGTGCTCGCCCGACCTACTCGCCCAAGTGCCAAACTGGTCGCCCAAGTACCCAACCTGCTCGCCCATGTGCCAAACTGGTCGTCCAAGTGCCCAAACTGCTCGCCTTAGTGCCAAACTGGTCGCCTAAGTGCTCTACTGGTCGCCCAAGTGCCCAAACTGGTCGCCCAAGTGATCTCTTGATGCCAGACGGGTCTATTGTTTCTCAAGCGCATAAACTGATTTCCAAGCAATTTGAGTTTCAATTGGGGTGTTTGAAAAGTTCAAAATTTTGATTCTAGTATATTTCGATCCTACAGGATCAGTAGTTGCTGATCAGATTTTAAGAACCTGATTGAAGTTTGGTAATTAACTTTTCTCCTTGTTAAGAGACTGAATTGATAAATTCTTCCACTCATTGATTTGGTTATGATGATGACAATGCACATGAGTTGCTGCGAGCCAAGCGTTGGAACAATTTGCTTAGTGCTTCAGCAGATGGATGGATGTCTGATCAGCGATCGAAGTTCATATGCAAGTTATGATAGAGAAGCCAGCTGAGTAGGTGAGAGAGTGATCTGTGAGCTGGTATATCGAGAAAGTGAAAAATGCACTGGTATAGCAGCATTTTCATCAATGCTTCCTTGAAGGTATTATGTGTACGTGCTTTCTTTTCCTTAGTTTTTTCCTTTTGTAAATTAACTTATACCTTATCCGGTAGGTATATTAGATCATACCAGGATCATAGCCATGCTACCACCGATCATCAATGAGAAGAAAACAATCGGCAGTAACGCAAAGATGTAAAAGACAGAGGAAAGCTCAAGAAAACAGAAACAACAGAGGAATTTTAGAACGACAAAAGCTAGCGCCTGACTGTAGCGCATCCTGGTATTTATTCCGGCCGGCACAACCGCCTAGCCAATTGGAAAGCTATCAATCCATACTGGAAATAGCTGATATGAAAACAAACTAACCATACTGGTAGCTAATTAGCAAACCTTCTAATTATAGCAAATAACAGGAAAGGAAAGAACAAGATTAATTCCAACAGACTCCCCCTTAATCTTGATCTTTCAGATTCTTCACACCGAGTAGATGACTCATGACGGCAAATTTTCCACCCGCGATTGCTTTTGTCACCCATCAAAGACGTTGATCTTGAGAACTTATGAATTGAACTTCAATCTGACCATTCTCTATACATTCACGAATAAAGTGATATTTCATGTCAATGTGCTTGCTCCTCCCATGGAACACCGGATTCTTCATCGAGGCTAGGGCTGATCTGTTATCCACAAACATGGTAGCTGGTTTCTTCTCACGGCGATTAACTCTCCTAGTAAACCCCGAGCCACAAGGCACGACATGCATGACTTCTGCTGCCATGAATTCAGCCTCACAAGATGAAAGTGCCACCGTCTTACATTTTTGAGAATTCAGAAACCAAAGCTGTCATTCAGGATAAAAAGCCATACCACTTGTGCTTACCGCGATTAGTCATGTCTCTGCCTAAATCAACATGCGAATAGCGGTGATCTTTTCATCTCCACCCCTTTCATATAACACAATCCTTGGTGCAAAGTACCCTTCAAATACCGCGATATCGCTTCACTGACCTTCATGTGCATGACGGAGGTTTCTCCATATATCTACTAGCAATACCTCACGCATATGAGAGGTGCAGGCGAGTATGTAACAAATACGAGACATCCAATGATTGGCGATATTCGTGGTGTCTCTGGTTCTCATACAGTATCCTTGTGAAGTTTGAAACTTGTGCTCCATTGGAAGCTTTGTAGCATTACACTCTGCCATTCCAAACTGCACAAGCACTTTCTTAGCATATCTTTATGCCTTCAAGGTTATACTGCGATCACCCTGATCCACCTCAATACCAAGATAATAAGTGAGCAATCCTAGGTCACTCATATCAAATTCCTTCATCATCCGAGCCTTGAACTTATTGATTTCCTCATTATCCCTCCTGTGACCGGAAGGTCGTCAACATACACTCCCACAATGATGCACGAGGTACCATGGCTCATCAGACACAAATTTTGCTCCTGCACATCTAGCAAATCCAAGTTGCTTCTGGACTTTTGTCTAACTTGGTGTTCCATGCAGGCGCCGCTTTTAAACCATATAGTGCCTTGTGCAACTTATACACATGATGTTCCTTCCTTTGACAAAAAACCCTCCGGGTGAGAGACATAAACTTCCTCCTCAAGGTCACCATGCGGGAATCTTGACTTAACATCAAGATGTTGCACTTTCCAATTTCATTTTGCGACTAGAGCTAAAATGAGATGCCTTGTATCAAATTTAGCTCTTGGTGCAAACACTTCATCAAAATCTATACCCGGACGTTTGCACATACCCTTTGGCTACCAACCTTGCTTTGTATTTCACCAAGTTTCCCTCTGAATCCTTTTTTGGTTTGTAGACCCATTTCAAACCAATTGGACGCTTGCCCTCTCGAAGCTGCATTAAAGTCCAAGTTGAGTTTTTTCAATGGACTCCATCTCCTTTTGCATCGCCACTTCCCATGGTTCCCGTCCATTGGCTTCTTGAAAACTTGAGGGCTCTCCATATTACGTGAGGAGAAGCTCTTCTTGGGACTTCCATCCTCCAACTCAGCGGGTCGTGTCCTCTGCATGATTTCGAATCTTGCCATATTTGGTAGGACTTCTTCGGACTTGAGGGAGGAGAGACTTCATCGATCTTTGTCGAGTCCATGTCTTTGAAGATGTGAATTCACGCAATTACACAGGTCTTGTGTCGGTGAACTCCACTTGAAGCTCCTGCTGTGAATGCACTACCACTTGGTTCTCTTGCCTTTGCAGCGCTCTAGTGATAGGGCCTGTTGGCGGGTGCTAATGATATCCAGTGCAGAAATGGATTTGTCGATGGTGCAGACTTGCTTTCACTGGTTCGAGACAAACCAGCTCATCAAAGACAAGTCATCGACAACAAACTCGAGACATACTGCGGTACCATTGGTTCCAACCCAATCCCATTCAACATTTTCTTCAAATTTCACATCTCTGCTCACATGAATTCTTACGTGATGTGGGTCATAAAGACGGTGCGCTTTTGAACCTTCTTCATACCAAGATAAACCATGGCTTGGCCGATCATCAATTTCTTGAGATGTGGCTTTGTCACTCTTGCATATGCACGACATCCAAACACGAAGATGTCCCAGATTAGGTTTTCTTCCTTTCCGGGCTTCATAGGGTGTGCGGTTCACAAGTGCTTTTGTTGGCGGCGGTTGATGAGATATACTGCATGCCGAACGACTTCCCGAGAATTTAGCCAGCATGCTCATGCTCTTCAAGAGGATCTAGCCATGGCCATTACCGTCTGTTTGGCGCTCCACCACACCATTCTGCTGTGGGGAGTAAGGTGCAGTAAAATGCCGTTCAATCCCTGCATGTTCATAGTATGATGTGAAGTACTCAGAGAGAAATTCTCCACCACGGTCAGTTCTTAACACCTTAACCCGGCGCCCACTGAAATTTTCTACCTTCTGTTTGACTTTCTCAAACATGTTTAAAGCCTGATCTTTAGTCTTGAGAAAATGTACCCAGGACCACCGTGTACAATCATCAATAACTAGCATGAAGTACTGGTTACCTCCTGGAGTTGTTGGAGTCACCGGGCCACAGAGATCAGCATGGAGGAGTTCCAGTGGTTCCTTTGCACGGTAAGCTGCCATAACTGGAAACGGGCTTCTTGCTTGTTTGGCAATCAGACAGCAGTGGCATAATTGATTCGGATGCTTGATTAGTGGAACTCCTTCTGCCATTGATTTCTCCCCCAACTGCTTGAGAGACTGGAAGTTTGTGTGCCCCAACCGGGCATGCCACAGCCAGGCCGTCTCTGTCAAGTTTGCAAGTAAACAAACCGGCAAACAAGTTCGCAATTCAGCCTTATAAAGATGGTTTGGTGAGGCTTTGATCCTGAAAAGTAACTTTTCATCCGGATCAAACACTTCCATCAGTTCACCATGCATGACTATTTTATTTCCACCCTGAGCCAACTTCCCACAACTAATGATATTATTGAGCAATGCAGGGATGTAATAAACCTCAGATGAAGGTCTTGCTCACCACCTTTGAATGTGAAAATCTTGAACCCTTTCGCAGATTTGCACAGTGGAACCATCACCAAACCTTCTTGAGCCTTGGGCGTGTTCATCAAGATCTCTGAATTTCTCACGATCACCAATCATATGATTCTCGGGCGCCGTTGTCGAAATACCGAGATTTGATCCCTTGACTTCTTCATTTGCAAGTGGCGCCTTCTCATTTCCTTTACTCAACAAAGCAAGTCCTTGAGTCTCCACCGCGATACATAACAACAAATATTGGGTCTCGTTCTTGACTGGGTGAGATTTACTTCTTGACTGCTGCTTGCCTATGCACTCGATGCATAATGTCCCATCTTCTCACAATGGAAACACTTTATGTGACTCTTATCTTTTACCTTCCACGTTGAGTTGTTGCTGCATCCTTTTGGCTTCTATCACGCCACGGCCACCTCATCCACGGCCACGCGGCGTGAGACAAATCCACGGCCACGGCGCGTCCTCCGACTCGACTTGTACTTGATGCCTCCATCGCCGGATGGAAGTCTTTGTCGAACTGCCACTCACTTTGAGTGAGCGGCATCCTTCACCATTGCTTGCGGCTGGCGCTCGTGGCGAAGCGTTCTTCATAAGTCTTCAAGCGTCCGGCGCTTCCTCAACAACATCTTTGTCAAGGTTCTGAAGCGCCGACACGGCAATAATGGGGTAATATTTTTCCAAAGACAAGTGTCAAACAATTTCTTCACCATGATGAGTCTTCTAGCATGGAACCAAGGTTCAAGAACACGGCTGCCATCCGCCAATCTTGTCGGCATAATCATCCAAATGATTCTCCTTCCTTCATGCGCAAAGCTTCAAATTCACCCTTCAATGTTTGGAGCCGAGCCGTCTTGACACGATCTGCCCCAACATATCGCGTCTTTTGTGCATCCCAAACCTCCTTGGCGATTTCTTCGTTGCAACCTGCAAAAGAAGATCTTCCGTAGAGTTTGAAACAGAGGGCTCTGGTCAGTCTTATCTTTCTTCGGATCAACCACCGGTTGCCAAAGGATTGATGACTTCCGGACACTTCGGCCTCCATGATTGCTTCTACCTTGATCGCCCATGTCGTAGTTAAATCGCCGTTAGTTGCGGATAATCAACGACACCCGCCGTTCTCCTAACCGCCGCTTGATTGTGAGTATGATCGACATTGGACTCGACCAAAGGGTTTGGTAATGCACTGTGCTCGATACGGATATTAGATCATACGGGATCATAGCCATGCTACCACCGATCATCAATGAGAAGAAAACAATCGGCGATAGCAAAGATGTAAAAAACAGAGGAAAGCTCAAGAAAACGAAACAACAGAGGAATTTTAGAACGACAAAAGCTAGCGCTGATCAGAAGCGCATCTGGTATTTATTAAGCCAGCACAACCGCTTAGCCAATTGAAAGCTATCAATCCATTTGGAAATAGCTGATATGAAAACAAACTAACCATACTGGTAGCTAATTAGCAAACCTTCTAATTATAGCAAATAACAGGAAAGGAAAGAACAAGATTAATTCCAACAAGGTATAATTGTCTGTAGCATGCTCTATGCTCATTTGTTGTATTTTTCTAGAGTGGTGGAGCAGAAAGAGCATGTACATATATAGATGTTAGTCTTCTGAAATTAATGCTGCAGATGTTCTTAGTAGATTCTGCATGTTGACAAGAACTTGTTTGTAGTCTTCCTTTCGACCTGTTCAATGGTAGACACCATCCCATTTTTTTTATTGTATCATTCATAAGAATCTTTCATCACTTGCTAGGTTCGCTTATCGTATTCACTCACATGGACTACGTTAGTCCAGATGAGATCTTTCGTGTGCCTATTCTTTTCTTCTTGTGACTTGTGAGCTGCACATGTGCCTATTGTTTTCTTCTTGTGACTTGTAAGTCGACAGGTCAAATATTCTTGACTAAAATAATTTATTTAGTTTTCTCCATTGATAAGAGAGAATTATATTGAAATGATTGGATGTCCAAGAGAAGAGCGGTGAATTGGGAATCTTTTGCTGAACAATGGTCAAATTAAACGAATTTAAACCTAATTTCTCATTATGTATAGCACTTGTATTCATCATGATGCCAATAGACGAGAATACACACACACATGAGGGTATAAAAGGAAAGCCTATACAAGGCAATATAGGGTACTAGTAATCTCTATACAAGGCTATATGATACTGTCTAACATCTTCTCAAACTCATAGTGGATCAGCAATACTAAATTTGGAGAGATAAAAATTGTCTTTGAGCTTTAGTCTGTGTTTTGTGAAAAAATCCATAGCCCAAGTTTTGAAGGCATATATGGAAAGTTACGACTGTCCCTTGACTTGTGACCATATGTAGAAAGCATCAACATCGATATGCTTGGTGAGCTCATGCTTCATCGGGTCTCGAGCAATGCTAATAGCACCTGTATCGGATAAAAGAGTAGTTGGTGTAAAAATAGAAACACCAAAACCCACCATTGTAACCAAGTAACCTCTGCTATCAAAAAAGTTATAGCTCGCAACTTAACCTCAGCACTCGAACGAGAATTTGCTGTTTGCTTTTTAGTCTTCTAAGCAATGAGAGAACCACAAAAAACATAGTAGGTAGAAAGAGACCGATGACCAGAGTAATCACAAGTCTATGTAGCATCAGAATATGCCTAGAGCTATAACAAGTTGGAGCATGGAAAGAAAAGACGATGAAAGATGGTTTTACGAAGAAGATGATTATAGTGGAGCTGAGTGGGAGAAGAAATGAACTAACTCAAGATATGCACTGGATACGAAGTATCAGAACGAGTGATACCAAAGTAAACAAGTCTCGCAACAAGATGGTGATAGTGAGTAGGATTCTTAAGTGGTTCACCATTAGTAGGTTGAAGGTGAATATTGAGCTCTATGGGGATCTCGGCTGTGCGCCGATCATGATTGAAGCATGATTAAGAACCTGAATATACTTTTTTTGGGAGAGGAAGAAGCCTTCTGGTGTAGAAGAAACCTCAATCCTAAGGAAGTAGCGAAGAGGACCTAGATCAGGTATGAGAAATTACTCACTGAGACATGCCTTCACAAAGGAAATATATTGAGAATCATCTCTAGTGATGATCATGTTATCACCATATAGAAGAACATAGCGCACACATGAAGAGGCGAAGACTAGAATTGTCGGGGGTCATGCCATAAAGATGCTTTACTGGAATTCCCCCCGGAAGAGTAGAAGACTGAATATTGATTAAGTAAGTAGCAGTGGAAACAATCACAACCCATAAGTAAGGTGGAACAACGGATGGAGAAGTAGCCGATGGGAAGAACCGGCCAACAAGGATGGTTGGCCGGTTCTTCCCATCGGCTGGTTGGATGATGCAAGTACAATGCCGATAAAACTCTAATCCTAAAAACCTTGCTCTGATGTCATGTATGAATAGCACTTGTATCCATCATTAGGTCAATAAGCTAGAATATATACATGTACATGAGTGTACAAAAGGAAAGCCTATACAAGATACTAGCAATCTCTATATAAGGTAATACATGATACTGTCTAACATTTCTAAACCTAAACTTACGTATCTAAAGCTTGGCAGTGTGTTCACACAACTCTATAGAAGCCTAGTGAAGTTTTGCAATCTAAATTTCAATCTTACACAAATTTAGTGATGTAGGAATTGAAAGAACAAGGTTTGAAATGCATAAACATATAAGGGATAAGAGACAACCGATTTTTTTACATAGGTCTTGGAGCGTCGATGATCCACCCTACTCCTCATTGGAGCACTATCGTAAGAGTCTAGCTCCTACTTAATCCGTGTAAGGATCCGAGAAATCAACTTGTGGCGGTCTTTCTCTGTTCTAGATAGGTGAACTCAAGCCTTCACAATCTTTCGGTGCTTTCCACAAGCTCCTTCTTGGAAGGTCACTAAGAACTCGCCTACAAGCTATCAAGGAATCATTGAATTCCAAAAGTGATAAGTCTAATGATGTCTCTTGAACCTAGCAAGGTTAAGCAACTAAGAGTGATGTACATTAACAACTAGAGGTGAAAACAGATCGAATAGTTTTCGACCGATTCAGATAATTTTTGGATACAAATTCTATCAGATCGGATGTTTGTCGGATAACATCGGACCGGAAATGAATACCGATTTTTTTTTCTACTGGATACATATACAAATTCAATAACTCACTATCTGTCAGATACGAATAGGAATATATATAATTCAAATATTTATGGACTAGATTATCTGGATGGGTCAAGCTACTCTTTTGGCCAAAAAGGTTTCTAAATTTCAAAATCATTTTGTAGTTTAATTAATTCATAAATCAAATTTTAATTATTAAAATTGGCAATCAGCTCCAAAAATTTTAAATTTTTTTGGGAAGTTCTTGACACAAACTGTGGCATCCAAACATTTGCTTCTTCATTTAATTTATTTAATCTGGAATTTATTTGGAACCTTACTGTTTTTTTAAAGTCTTCTTTTTGTATAATTTCAGTTTCACTAAAAAGAATTTCTGTGAAAACTTTAAAAGTTGAAAATTTCCAAAAATAATTTTATTGAGTCCCAAATATTCTAAAGTATTTTTAAGAATTTTTTAAGGATTTTTAGAGCTTTTTTTATCTATTTTTACCGTCACGTTTTTGTTCTCAGCTCATTTAATTCCGAAAAAAGGACAGGTGGGACCGGACCCCACCTAGGTCCTTCTTCAAGCTTTGTAGAAGAAGCCAGTATACACGCACTCTCTGTTCTCCGTGAAATCAAATTTTTGAGCTTCAATTTCTCCATGAGTTAAGCATCAAAAATTCGGCAAAAATCATATTCAGATTCCTCACGATCTCCTCTTACCCATTCATGGCCTTTAATCCACAAAATCCGAGCAAAAATCTCGTTCTTCTCTTTCTTTTAGCCGCCGTTCTCGCCACGATTCCTACCTCCTCGGTCCTCCTCCCGTCCTATAAAATGAGGAGCGGGTGTCTCTCGGTGGGAGCAACTCATTTTGCAACTTTTCCCGAGACATTTCATCCCAATTTCATCGTTTTTCGTGAGGTATGAATCGTCATTAAACACGCATATCAGTCGTTCGCTCTGCCGACAATGACGGTCTGGCAAGTAGCCCTCCCCCAACTGGCCGGCCCAGCAACTCCCACCTCCCCCCGTTTTTAATTTTTTTTTTCTCTGTGTGCCATGGCTTGAAGCTCTCGGGTCTGTGCAGCCGTGAGGAAAAAGAAAAATGAGAGGAGAGAGAGTGTCAGTCGAGGAAAAAAAAGGAAATAAAAAAAAGAGAGAGAAAAATACGGGCAAAAGCTTAGAAAAATTTCAAATTTTGAAATCTAAATTTTGACTCCAAAAATTTGAAAATTTTATTTAGAAAAGAAATTTTAAAAATTCAAAACTTATTTCTTTATTATTTCACGCGCTTTTAAATCTTCTCGTACCCGTTTTCGCCCATTCGAACTTCAGTTTGCTTCATTTTTCTTTCTAAATTCATCTAAAATATCAAGTTATTTATTTAATCTAGTTTGTTTTTTGAATTTATTTGGATTTTATTTGAAATTGGTTGTGTCGACGGTTTTATTTGGCAAACTATTGTGCTTGGACGGAGTCCGGGGTTCGATAGAGGAGATCTTCACGGAAGGACACCTATGAGCTCCCTCGACTGATCCACGAAGTCAAGGATTCAAGAACACACCGATATACCTGTGTTTGGGCCCCTAATGAGGGTAACAACCCTACGTCCTGCCTCTACTCTTGTTAATGTGTTTTGAGGGGATTACAAACGCACGATCTACCCTCTGTCTCTCTTCTACTCTCTGGGTTCTTCTCGAGCTCTCCCAGTGCTCTTCCCGTTCTCACTCTTTCGTTCTTTTTTCCTCTCGGCTTCCGGCCCTTTCTCTCCGGTCCCCATGTGTGTGTGTGTGTCTGCCCGTTCGTCTGTCGCCCCTTCCCACGCACCGAAACTCCCTTATATAGACTGGGCTGGCTCGGGCAGGTGGGAAAGATGACATCATACTGATTACACTTCATTTATTACATCAGTCGCTGTAGCCCCATCCTCCGGCCTCATTCTTTGCACCATCGTCCAACTATGCCCGGTCCGCCCGGGAAGCGACTTGTATGGGACGGGTTAGATGCAGGACGACAGAGGGATAAGCTATCGTGCCGTCAGCATAGCCATGCGCATTCAATGGTTCTGACACGGTGTGTCGGGGGAGAAGATTTCAAGGCGAAGCTCCCCCATTCCTTCGATGTACGTCTTCACGCCTGACCGGCAGTGGACCCCCGAGTACCTTTTGACTCTGTCGGCCGACCATGTAGCCCGGCCTCCCAGCGTCAGGGCCTGATCGGCCACCTGCTCACCGGGTTGCCACACCTGGCGCCAGGGCCTGATCGCCCACATGCTCGGCAGGCTGCCACGCGACGTGGTCGCCTGGCGCCAGGGCCTGATCGCCCACCTGCTCGCCAGGCTGTCGCACTTCGGCACTCGTGGCCCCTCCTGATTGTGGCGGAGAGGGTACCCTGGCGTAAAGTATGCCAACAAGTTGTTTTTCGCGTATAGATTTCGGAGAGTTGGAACGTTTCGCTGTTGACGATCTCGAGCATCAACCCTTCGATCGAGGCAAGTCACACCCTTGAACATGTTGATCCCAGAATTCAGAAATATATTTTAACTTAAATTATTGTATGCATAGTTTTATCAATTTATTTAAATCCCAGCTTTAAATGATTAGTTACTCCTAATTGTTATGACCTCAATTGACTTTGAAATATTCATACATTGTCACCTTAGAGCAAAATACCACTGGTTGATATATTATTGTAGTATTAACTAGTGATATATAGTAAATGACTTAGACATGAATTTATGACTTTTAGGGATTTATCCCAAAACAAGATTTATGTTGAAAATATAGTTATTCCTTAGTGTAGGTGCACCATGAGATGTTATGAAAGATGATGTTATTCAAAAGAAAGTGAAAATATGGTTTGGACCGGCGAGAATGGTTGATTGATTGGTGCGTACGGCACAAGGGTTGTGAAAACTCACCTAGTCATTTAAGGACCGGTCTGTGTTACGCTAAATGTAAAGCCTTACCGTACTACTATAAGTCTGAAATGGGACGGATCTGGCTATCCGTATTGCGACATATCATGGACAGTCATGCCATTTGGTTGAAAGTGGCAGTGGGTGTAAGGCTGCCACTCGGCGGAAGAGGGGGCTTCTGGACTGGGCAGTTTTAACTCTACCAGCGGCGAAACCTTAGCGGGTATGACTACGTGGATAGAGCTTTATAGGGGTCTTATCATAATTTTCTCTGCCAACATACCAAAGGAAGTGTGTACTTAGGCAAAAGGAGATAATCATGTCTTGTGGGTAAAGTTGTACAACCTCTGCAGAGTGTAAAACTAATCGATTAGTTGCACCTGCGGTCATGGGCATGCCAAGTAAGCATTTCACTGACTAGACTTTGGATTTCAAAATGTTTTTCAGAAAAGTGGTTTATGTGTGGAGAGCGTCCACACGGGAAAATTTGGAATGAAACTCCGAGTTGGAGCCTGTGTTGAAAATTAGATTAAAACTCAGTTTTTACCATATCAATTACGCATTGAAAATTAATTATTGTATTTGAAATATTGCTTTATGCTCAAATGAACTATATTATGCCTTCCTTTGTGACCCTTCATTGATACCGTATTTACTGTGTGACTTGCGGAGTATTTTTGTACTCACCCTTGCTTATTCTATCTTTTTAAAATAGTATCTCTACGATGGTGAGGACCAAAATAACTAGATCGCTGCCCTAGTTGATTGCCTATGGCGAGTCTATTGGATTCTACTACTAGTTTTATTCTGCTTCCGCTGTAATCTTGTATTTAGCCAGCGTGCCATAATGATTGTAAACTCTGATTATTAATAAAATACATTGGATATGCTGTGATAACATTTCTGTTGTGTGTACTAGCTTTTTCTGGACTAATATAGGATGCACAGAAAATTTTGGAAGTATTTTTCCGAGGTCCGACACAATCTAACATTGTAAAAAAATATTTTTAAGATTTTATCAGCTTTTAAATTTTTTCAAAAATTCAAACATTGTTCTTCTTAATAGGAAAATATTTTAAATAAGTAGCTAAAAATGTATAAAAACTTATAAATGCATAATTTATTATGTTAAACATAATTCAACAAGAGTACAAATCTTAGGTCATTGCATATTCTTCATGAATGTTTGGAGCAAATAAACTAGTTACTTTTTTTTCATTTTATGTGTACAATTTAAAGGGTTTTCATGTTCTGATAAATATTCGTGACCATATCTTTTTGATTCATATTCGCTTTGTATCTGTATTCGTATTAATATCCGAGTTATTCATATTCATATCAACATCGGAGAAAAAATATAAAAACAAATATAGCATAGCCTTTATCCATCCGTAGTCGATCTGTTTTCGTTCCTACTAACAACTAACTACTCTCTCACACTTCAATAGATCTTCAATCTACATGCCCGTGAGTGCTCTTGAACTCCCTCTTGATGTGGCTATCTTTTTGGGGTTGTAAGAGCATCTCCAAGAGTACCCTAAATCCATTCCCAAAACCTGATTTAGGGTTTGATTGAAAAAAAACATGCTCCAACAATTCCTCATTTCTCCTCTCCAAATTTCCGCACGCCCTAAACACGAACCCGGCGGCCTCATTTATTGGCGTCGCGACCGCGCTCCCAATCGGACCGAGGTGCGGCTCCCCCTCCAAATCCTCCCAAATCCCACCGCCACAGCTTACACCAAATCGCACCAACCAATGGCCGTCGCCTCGCCCCTCGCCGCGGCGCTTTTGGGCATCCTCGCTCTCCTCGCCCTCCAGTCCAACCATGTCAAGCTCGCCTTCTCCTTCGACCGACTCAAGCCACCTCAAGCGCCTGAGAGAGACGCCTTCGCGCCATGGGCGACAAAGAAGGCGCTGCTGGCGTCCTCCTCCTTGTCCGAGGCGGCCGAGAGGGTCTGCTGCGTCGTGTCGACTCACCGAGCCAAGAATCGAGTTGGAGCTTGATGCGCTTGGCGTGGCCGTGTCGCCGAGTGGTGGCCGAGGTGCTCAAGAACGAGCAACGCTGGCATTTTCGCTTCGCGTTCTTCCACAGGCGTAGAGGTAGGAAGGCTTCGATTACGGCCGAGAGCTTCCACAATTTGATTGAGGCGCTTTGGGAAGATCAAGCGATTCAGCTGGTGTGGAGCTTGGTGGAGGCCATTCGGTCGCGGGGCTTCTTTGTCCAAGGATACGTTCGGGCTTATCGTCGGGAGGTATGCCCGGCGAGAAAGGTCAAGGAAGCTGTCGAGACATTCGAGAAGATGGGCGCGGCTGAAAACAGACTTGTCTGATTACAATTGGCGATCGATATCTTGAGCAAGTCCAAGCAAGTGAAGAAGGCACATGCCATCTTTAAGGAGATGAAGAGGAAAAGGTGTTTGTACCGATTTGAAGGCGATACCTTGTCCTCATGGAAAATGGAGCCATGAGAAGGACTTGTTGATGCTTAAAGTCGTGTATCAAGAAATCTTGGATGCGGGGCATTAAGCCTCGATCTTGTTGCATTTTAAGATTTTTTTGGGAAAAGAAGGAGCTTGTTGGAGGGTGAGCTTTTTTTTGAGAAAAAGATTTTTGGGAAGATCCCAATCTAAAGGTATTGGGAGTTAGAATATTGGACACTGTTGGAGATGCTCTAATAGAGCTTCCTTCAAAGCCTTCGCTTCAAATATATAGCCACAACTAAGAAACTAGTTTGTCGACACGAGCTTTTCAAATTTCAAATTGATCCGGATCATCACTTTGAGCACATTCTCAACGGTTTGAGAAATAGTTGTAGCATAGATCCGGATGATCTGCCTTGGACCCGGATCATCTGCCTCCAATTTCCTCATCCTCGAAACTTTCTCGATCCAATGGTACGCCTAATCGGTGTTTACAAAACCCTTTTTTTTTAAAAAAAACATTCAAATTCGAAAATCATAAAAAAAACTGCTCAAAAATCGTCAGAAACCGAGAGGTTAAGAAATAGAAAAATTTGGAAAAAATTTCAAAAACTAAACAACCGTCGGTTTTCAACAAAAATCCGTTCGGTTTTCACGAAAAAATGGTTAGTTTTCACCGAAAACCAACCGACTAATTCAATGTTCTATAAAGCCAATTTTTAAGTGATTTTTAACGGTTTTCGAGCAGTTTTCATCGTATAAATTTTTTCAAATTTTTTGAATTTTTTATTTTTTAATTAGACTGGCTTACTGACAGATTTTTAATTTCGAACTGCAGCGGTAAAGTCGAAAACCACCGCTTGAAAACCGCAATAGTTTTCGTCGGTTTTTGAAATCTTGTGCCCAATACCCCTGTGCAAATTCAAACTGTGCACCAAAAATCCTTCTATGGACTAATGGTACACCTCGATTGTCTGTCTTGACCTAGATAATCCGCCTTGTACAAATATAGAAGAGCACTAAAAAAATTCCCCTCTAGACTCATGCTCCACCTCAATGCTACGTCTTATGTTGGAGCATCCGTCTCTGTTGATTTTCCAGGACTTAGCTTGATTTGATGCATTCTTCAAGAACTTCGCAATCAAATCTTGATCCTTAGCACTCCTTGACTAGAATTGATCTAGAAAGATCTGGTATGCATTACAATTAGTTACCCAACGGAACCAAGTATAAGCTACTAGTTTTAAACCCCCTTAATAGTACGGTCAAATTAAAAACACAAACATATTAACTAAAACGATCCAAACCAAACTCCTTGGATCATTTCTAGCTATAATGTCCTTAATCTTCATAAAAACCATGCTTTACCATCATTTCTACATTTCGGATTCACAAATGTCAAGAATCATATATTGCCATCATCGAGACCTAACATCCATGACAATGCTTGACATACAAGTTAGTCTCGATGAATTATATGTTATTAATGACCAAATAACATAATCAATGAATTAAGAATCTAAATGCTTGCTGATACAATATAAGGGTTCATAAAACAGGTGGGGATCGGCTTGTTCGAATCAAACCAAATCGGTCGGCAGAGGTGGTGTATTAAAATTTGACGCTTTTATCACCCATTAATTAGAGATTTAGTCGGGCTTACTGCTTTCCTTGATTCCAATCTATTGACAGATTTGTGTCGATTCGAGCGGTACTTGTCATGCATTAAAATTATGGTATTTGTTTCTTCAAATTTGGTGCACTTTATCACACATATTTTTAGTGCAAAAGGTTAGATTTGTAAAGAGGCCAAGTATGCCAACTGCTGGATATAATTCCTGCGAGCTCTCGGCAACCAGCGGGAGGGGAGCACCTGTTCATAGCTCCCCTTTTGGTTCATTTTGATCTATTCTTTTGGTCCATTTTGATCTATTCTTTGTTCAATTTTAATGAGATTGTAGGCTTAATGCTGAATATATATACACGCACGTGCATATGTGTATGTGTTCTTCCTCTTTCTCGACGTCGAGTTCTCCTCTAGTCGTTGGATCGATGACTTGCTTACATCTATTGCCGGAGAAGGCCAGTAACCCTACTTGTCTCTTGATTTCTCCAAATCATGCATATGCGCAGTCTGCTGTCGACGAGATCCCAGCACATCATGAACAGTTGCCACCAACAAGAGCGCTTCAAACCACGCTAACCTGCAACTTGCTGCTTCGATCAACCGTCTTGTAGGAGCAAAGGAGGCCATCCTCCAAGTAGGACCGTAAAAATAAAATAAAAAAAAAAGAAGGAGAGACTCGCAAGTTACTCGAGCTCGACTCGCGAAAGGCTCGATTCGAGCTTGGTTTAAACTCCGAATGAGCCGAACTCAAGCTCGATCTCGAGCTCGCGAGCTTAACCAAACCGAACTCGAATAGCTCGCGAGCCTACTCAAGCTTAAACCGAGCTTCTTTGAGCAGAGCTTACTCAAGTTTGTTACCGATTCAAGCTTGTTACTAAGTTTACCGAGCTTATCAGACTTACTGAGCTTACTTGAGTCGAACTTAAGCCTACTCGAGCTTAGGCCGAGCTAGATCAAGACTCGAACCCTAACTCAAACTTGGATCATGCTTCCAGACTCGCTCAAGCTCGTCTTGTTTGCAGCCATACTTTCAAGTGGATTTGTTCATCCTGTAACTTCTCATCATTGCACTCCACCAATCACCTTCCGGGGCGTGTCATGTCCGGAAAAATCCAAGGTGCCCTGTGCAATTTCTCACCATGAAAGGGTCTTCATTGTAACTTTGTGAGGTACATGTAATCAGCTTTTGTGCTATATCTTTAAATAAATCGACATGTTAGGACCAACGAGGGCCCAGGTGCTTAAAAAAGTATCTCTAGTGCTGAAGCGTGGAGACTGGAGTGGTGGTGTACGCAAATTTGGGATCCAAGGTGCTTTGAAAGTGACTCATGGCAAATGACTAAATCTAAACATTAGGGAAGTTTGACTTGATCCTTTGGTTCGAGCCATAGTTTGTGTCGACATGTCGTAGTTTTTAGGGTCTGTTTGTTTTAACTTTTGATTATAAATTTTAGTTTTAAAAGCAGAATAAAAACAAATAACCTAATTTTAGAATCCGATTCTCACAATCCGACCCACCCATACACACTAGAATCTACAATCTACTTCATAGGTGTTTTAGATTTTAGTTTTTGGAGAATCGGCTTCTCTACAACTATAATTTAGAATCAGTTTTTAGAAAATTCAAAGTTGAAACAAACTGGCCCTAACTCCCCTAGCCTACTTGCCGTAGACCCTAATTGCATAGGCAAACTATGCCTCTAACTTGTCGTGATCCATTCGATCGTCCTAGAAAGGGTGTTAACCATCTGAATAGGTTACTAATTACTCCAATGCAAATGATATAATTTCTCCATTGCTGGTATATAATGTATTTCAATGTCACGTAAATGTTTAGACTAGGGGTGGGCATTTTTTTTTACCAAAACAGAATTACCAAACAAACCAAACCAAATTAACTGATTTTTTTTATTTTTTAGGATTTCTGTATAAGCTTTGGTTCTTTGGTTCCAGAAACCAAAATGACCGATACCGAATGCCTATTAGCCCACAGCCCACTAGGCCAGATCCCATCTCTCCCAGTCTTCCCCCCACCTGATGAGATCCCAAATCTTCTCCTATCTCTCTCTCTCCATCTCTCCCCCCATCATATCCCACCGCCCTCCTCTCTAGCCACACCGCCACCTCCACCCATGAGCCCTTGCCAGGCCACACCGCCTACTCCTCCTCTGCACCTCAGCGATCGCCAAGACAACAAGGTGGCCGGGGAGAGGAAGAGGCCGTATCCAGCGGCTGAAGGGAGGGAGAAGTAGGATCCAACAACAACATCAAGGTTGATGACGAAGGGTGGGGCCACTTCCTTGTTCTCCATTGGTGGAGACAAAGGAGAGCAACTGCCGCATCGTTGCTCGGTAGCGGTGGAGGAGGCCATTGGCGACCGCCACGACCCCATCTCCCCTGTCATTGGTCGTCGTTATTGGGCGATTGTTGGTGAGTTCTGTCTGAAACTGGTAGAGTAGTTAACTCTCAGGATGGTTTTGGCTTGATGAGGACAATTTTGGTTGTAGACTGCTTATTGACTTCTGTGAGATGAATGCTATTATCATATATCTATTAACCGAAAAACTAAATTAACCGAACCGAATTTTTTCGGTTAAATCAATTCGGTTTCTGATTTTGGTATGAGAATTTCAGTTGCCAATTTTTAAAAACCGAATTATTTTTAAACTGAACCGAAATAACAAAAAAAAGAATGCACACCCCTAGTTTAGATGCCCCATATATGCTTCACGGTGTGACAAGAGGCTATCATGACATCTCTAATTCTGATGCGTATTGTGATGGGTATTTGAGTCAATTCTATTAATTACAGTGTCTTGTGTACAAATATTGAGCACTTTTCTTTTAGCTAGAGCGTCAGCGCCGGCTGGATTCTCCTTGGAGTCATCAAGTTACTTCAGTAGGCCGGCAATTCCGTCTTTGTTCTTAAGGAAGCCTTCTTCTTCTTCTTTCGCCTCCAACCTACTTTATTTGCATATCTGGCCTTTTTCTGAATAAATTTGAAAAATGGCCCCCTCCTCAACTAGCACGGCATGTTTTTCTGCCGAGCAACCTTTCCTCTGCAAGTTCATGAATTAAACACCTTGATCGGCCACTTAATTAATCACTTTAACTATGCTATCACTTAATTAAGTCACTACGAGCTAGGGTTGCTCGGCAGGTACATGCTACCGAGCTCATGCTGCGAGGCAGGTGGCTGGCCGAGCTTGGAAGCACCGCTGCGGCAGTACGAGAGCGCAACAGGTTACACGTACCGTCTGTCACGCTTTATACGGTCGAGGAGGAGACCATTTTTACAAATTTATCTGTAAAGGACCAGATTCAAAAAAAAATGTCAGAGAGCAAAAAGAAAAAATTCGTTCTTTAGCTCCAGCCCCAAGCAAAGAACCATTCGTGCTTTCCCAAAGCTACGTGCAGCTGATCGGTAAAGACCATTGACAGCTGCATTGTTCTCCTCTCCAATTTCCGTTCTTCCTCCTCCACCTGACACAAAACATCCATCCTTCTTCTGTGAGGAAACGACGCCAGCATTTCTCAGCTATCTTATCAGCACAACTAAGGTTCTTCTTGCTCTTGTCAATTGTTGGCAACTTAGTTTTCCAAATAGTAAGTAGATGGGCTAACAACGTTCACGCACAAACATAACTAATTCGCTCGTGTAGGTGCTAGCGACTGGAGATCCCTCTGGAGGTGCGGATGGGATCGGATAAGATTAATTAGTGGAGCTTCTTGTGTTTTCCTGGGCCTTCATAAAGAAATTCGCCATGAATCGATCGGTACGTACTTGCTACATATATCTGCATGCTATTTTCACGAAGTAGAGTAGTATTCTTATTAGTGAGTTTTGTGGTTCTTGTGCTAGTATGTGTGTATATATATACACATACATACATATATATGCATACATATACATATATATATATACATACATACATACAATATATATATATATACATATTGTATGTATGTATATATATACACATACATACATACATATATATGTATATATATATATACATACATACATACATATATATGTATGTATATATATATACATATACATACATACATATATATATATATATATATATATATATATATATATATATATATATATATATATATATATATATATATATATATATATATATATATACTACTCTTTTTAAAATATAAGTCCTTAGTCTATTGGGACACACTAAAATCCAAGAGGGCCACATTTTGAAGAATTGCAAATAGTGGTATCTCTTCTAGCGCGCGTCGTCACCCAATCATACCAAAAACAAAGATATCCTAAACATGCCGTTCCTATTAGGGTGTGTTTAGTTAGTGGGATGAGGTTGAATAGGATAGGATGGTTCTATACTATTTGGTTCTATTATTTTGGGTGAATGAAATGGTTCAACATCTGTAAGAATATTCATTAAATTTGTATCACACAGTCCAGGACGGGATAGTTCCATTCAAGCAACCAAACACATGGATAATATTTTTCTTGAATCATCTCATACAATTATCACTTGGTACAACCAACTAAACACACCCTTAACTGTCGATGTACGGACGTACAATCATCTCAAAATACAAATACATACCGATTAAGGCCCTGTTTGGCATGGCTCCAGATTCTAGATTCTCGTCTGGAGTAGATGGAGTCATGCCAAACGGTCTAGCTCCAAAAAAAATTGAATTTGGAGTTCAGTGAATCTGGAGCAGGCTGTAGTTCATTTTTATGGAGCAGGGAAAAGACTGCTCCCCACCTGGAGCTAACCTTCTGTTACCAAACTACCCTTGGAGTTAGGGTAAAATAACCCGCAAAATGCCCCTCAACAAAACCCCTCGTTTCCTCGCTTCGCCCTGCGTTCATCGCTTCGCCTCCCGCTGCGTCTGACCTAAGCTTCAAGGCGTCGGCTTGACCAAATCTTATCGTCATGGCGTCCGCGATAGCCAAGGCAGCCGGCCAGCGATCGAAGCCTACGTCCGCGATACTGATCGATTCCCCGTCCGCGATATTCCTTGGCCATCGATCGAAGCCCGCGCCAGCGATCGAAGCCAGCGGCCAAGAATTCAGAACCGAGGAGAGGTGGGTTTTCTAGTCAAGTCTCTGCACAAATTTTGGATTCCTGATTAGTTCCTCCAGATGTAAATTAAGCACTAAAGTTGGTAGCTTTTGCCAATAATTCGGTGGAACCCTAGTTGGGTTATTGGATGATGTTTGAATCTGCTGAGCTTGATGACTTTGCCTCTGATTGATTTGGATATATTTATCAATAGCTAGCACCTAGGCAAAACAAATAGATCTGGATATATTTATTGATAGCTAGCACCTGGGCAAAAAGTTGCATAAGGTGTGCACCCGATGTGTTAATCTGGATGTGTGATCCTCACTGATAGCTATCACCTGCACAATAGAGTTTCCTTTCTTTTGTTTCCAACTTTTTTTAATGGAGTTATTGATCATTCATGTTTAAAGTACCTGTTCATTCTGTCATGATAAGAGACATTGACAGCATCTGCTTCTGCTAAAAATGGAACCTACTCAAGAATAATCACTCCATTCCTGTATCATTGACTGTTGGTGACTAGTAGGAATAAGCATTGTCTCTTTGTTTGGACACTTACGTAAAAGTTGCAGAGTAGATCAAGAGCCTCTAGTGAAATGGACCAAAAGAATTAGTACCACTCCCAGTCCAAGCTGTGATTGAAATATTCATCGTTTTCTTACATGCATGCATGCATGTACAGGTCTCTTTGTCACGAAAGAAACATGGATTTTCTGGTTGAGTTAGGTCATATTTTTGTTCCAAAGATAAGGATATAAAAATTCAGTTTTGATATAGCTTGTTTGTACTTTGTTATTGTCTTCTGTTATCTCTGTGAACGGAAGAGGACCCTCTCTGGTTAATGTTGCTTGTGTTGTTGATATAATTTTTGTAATTTTTGTATGCTGATTTTAGATGGCAGGTGCTGCCGAGTGGAATGATGATAATACTAGAATAGTTTGTGAATTGTTTGCCGAACAAGTTAGCATTGGAAATCGGCCAAATACCCATTTAAGCCATGTAGGCTATGTTGAAGTAGAAAAGAGGTTTAAGGAGAGGACTGGCCTCGAGTACAACAAGAGGCAATTCAAGAATAAATGGGACAAATTGAAGAATGAATGGACCACTTGGAATAGATTACTCATGAGAGAGACTGGGGCTGGTTGGGACAATGATAAGGGTACCATCAAGATGGACAACGATTGGTGGACTAAGGCAAAGGCAGTAAGTTCTGTATTGAACTTTTTTTATTTATGAACTAATGTTCCAAAAATCCCATTAATCATGATTGGTCTCCTTTTGGTTTTAACAGGATATTCCAGGTTGTGCCAAGTTCCGCAAACAAGGCATTCAAAATTCAGACTTGCTTAGGGTGATGTTCGAAGACATCACCAATGATGGTGCTGACCATTGGTCTCCTGCAGGGGGCAAGTTGCCTCAACCGCCCCAGGAGACTCATACAATCGATGTAGATGCTGAGGATGACATTCAGGAGGTGGATGAAACAGAGCATGAGGACTCTCCTAGAATTGCAACAGGCAAGAGAGCAGCCCGTGTAGTTGCTAAAAAGGGGAAAAAGCCTAAGATTGGGTTAACACAAGGCATACAAGATCAGATTACAAGGATGGCTGATCTAACTGAGAAGTCTCAGTCAACATTTGAGTCTTTTGCCAATAGAGATGATCCTTGTTCCATTAAACTTGTTATGGACATGGTGGTTGAATGTGGGGCGACATGGGATAGCAACGAGCATTTTATTGCCACCGAGTTGTTTGTGAAAAGGGAGCAAAGGGAAATGTTTGTTACAATGCCCTCACAAGTTCGTTTCAACTGGCTAAAGAGGAAGTACAATGCTAAATATGGGTCGTAGATGTTGTGTTGTGATGTAATAATTTTAAGAATATACCTTTATGTACGCTTACTTTTAAGACTTGTACCTTTATTTGTTGAACCATGTTAGATTGTTGAGTTATGAACCTTATTTGCTTGCTATCCATATGTTTTTGTGTGATATTTGATTTGTTGTTTGTTCGAATTATTGATTGTTGTTCATAGTATTGGCCGTTGTATTTATTATTGTTTGTTGTCTCATATTTTGTGATGTATGTACAGATGTCATCGGAAAGTGATAGTGATGATAGCAATGGTTATGTTGAAGAATATGAATTCAAGAAGCGTATGATGCTGAGACGGCAAGCTACATGGACAAGGCTGAGCCTAGAACCTCAATTCTCAGCGGGATGGGTTGGTTGAAGGAGACATTATCTACTCCAGGAGAAAGTCATCGGATGCTACGTATGAACCGTACTATCTTCTTTGATCTTCATGATTTATTGGTGAGTAAGTACAACCTAAGACCATCCAAATATATAAGCACTCATGAGGCACTTGCAATATTTCTATGGATCTGCGGTGCATGTGAGTCGAATAGGAGAACACAGAATCGGTTCAAGCACTCGGGTGAAACTATTAGCAGGAAGTTTGATGAGGTCCTCCATTGTGTGGTTGCCATGGCGGACAGATTATGTGAAACCTAAGGACCCTAACTCTCCCTTGTCCATAGTAGGATTAGAGATGATAAAAGGACTTATCCACACTTCAAGGATTGCATTGGTGCTCTTGATGGGACTCACATTCGTGTATCTATGCCACTTGACCAACAAGTTAGGTACATTGGGAGGTCAGGAAGTCCATCTCAGAATGTATTGGCGGTTTGTGACTTTGATATCGCTTTCACATACGTATCTCTGAGTCAACTGGTGCTATGCATGATACAAGTGTCTTATACCATGCATTGAGAGTGGACCGAGATGTCTTCCCACATCCTCCACAAGGTAACTCACTTTCAAACATACAAGAAAATTTCTCTCTTTAAGTAATATATTGTCATTAACTGAATCTATTTTCTGACTTAAGGTAAGTACTATCTTGTGGATGCCGGTTATCCTAACCGGTTGGGGTATCTAGCTCCATATAAGGGTGAAAGGTATCATGTTCCTGAGTTTCATAGAGGTACAGAACCAACAACTGTCAAGGAGAAGTTCAATAGAGTGCATTCAAGTGTGCGTAATGTGATTGAGCGATCGTTTGGAGTATGGAAGATGAAATGGCAAATTTTGCTCAAGATGCCGAATTATCCAATGATCAAGCAAAAAATGATTGTTGCGGCTACTATGGCGCTTCACAACTTTATACGTGAGCATGCTAGCGGAGATTGGCATTTCAATAGGTGCGATCGCGATCCAGATTACGTGCCTACCATTCCATCAAGATATCAAAGTAGTTCAATTTCAACATGCATCCGATGGCTCAACATCACAACCAAATGATCGGTCGATGGATAGTTTTCGTGATGAGCTTGCAACCGCTATTGCTCTTTCTTGGTGACATTTTCAAAGTGGTAAATGTGAGATAATATGATGGATATTTGTGTTGCAAAGCGTTGCTAAGTTAAACAAATTAATTATGACCATTGATGTGGAATTTTGATTGCTTTGCTCTTTCTTTGGTGTTTTTTATTGTTCCTTCGGATGTGAATTTTATTGCTCTATGCTCTTGTGATCTGGAAAGCTTATCACCTAAATAGACTATGGCAAATTGCGACAAGAAAAGAGTGCTTCAGAATATGACCATACATCACACTTGTTTGCATTGTGCTTACGTGCTTCTTGTCGGCACCCATAGAAAAAATGGAAGGAAATATTATGAGTGAGGGTAGTCTAGTCTTTTTGTATACAATCCTCTTATTCCTAGATTCAGAGCTAATCTCGTAGCCAAACACTTTCTCTAACAGCTTCAGATTCTCAATGAAGTGGATCCATATGAGAAGCTGAATCTGGAGCTGCAAAATTCGAAGCTGGAGCCATGCCAAACAGGGCCTAAGATGTGTGTATTGGATCTAGAAAGAAAAGGTTAGGTTGAAGATATAAAGATGAGCCATTCACTGAGTCATAACAGTGTCTATAGTTAATATTCGCACAATAAAAAATCCACGTACTTTTTAACCTGTACACTAGTCTTGATTTATTTTTGAACCTTAAACTTTGAAATCATCAAAATCAAAACCTCAAACTAATGAATTAGATCTTAAAGTAACGAAACCGTTTACTTTACCCCTCGATCCAATCCATGATGGTTTTATGTGATGTGACACCAACATCGAGGTGGTTTAGACTTACCGAGCATTCTAACATACGAGTGTGTGCAAACTTGGCATTCATGTCAGCAACACATGTATTGTTAGCAAATAAAATAAAAGGAGATAGAAGGACCCTTGAGTCAGCCTCTCATCCTCTTCCATCAACGTCTGCGTCTCTCTACAATGTCACTTAATTAGTGACTTGACTGAGTGATTAAATGATGAAAGTGATTAATTAAATAACTAATCAAGTTGCTTAGTTGGTGAACTTGCCGAGGTATGGTTGCTCAGAAGAAAAATTAACTTGCTGCACTCCTTTAGCATGGCAGGTAACATATGCCACATGTCGCGCCTTTTATGGTCAAGGAGATGACTATTTTTGCAAATTTATTTAAAGAGAGACAAGATTTGCAAAAAAATATTTTGTGGGGCTAAGAAAAAAAAGTAGGTTTCCCCTCTCTCTCACATCTTCTCAACCCGCGCCCCTCCAATCGCTGCGGTAGCTTGCTCCGCTTCCAACCGTGCCCACTCACCCTTCTGTGCCCCAGGCTCTCCTTCATCATCTTCTCTTCTTCCTCCCGTGAGTCGAGGAGGCGGTCCGCGACAAAGACGCCATCATCCAAGTTCGACACGTATAGGAGATAGCTATGTGACCTCTGCCTCTCCATCGGCGATCGGAGCGGCGAAGGAGGCGATCCAACAACCAGGCATCCTCGAGCACGGAGGCGCCCCGATGACCAGTGTCCTCGACCTCTCGCTAGTGACCGTGGTGGGAGGAAGCGACCCAATGACCGTGCGCCGGATCCATTGGGCAAAAGAGGCGACCCGATGATCGATGACCTCGTCTGTCTCTATCGGTTGTGGGATTCGCATACCAACACTACAAGAATCCCGAAAATTAACATCGCCAAAAGCGAGCATTAATTAGCCATTTGCGGACGTTAATTGTAATTAACGCCGCAGAATGGCTAATTAATGCCCGACTTTGGCCCACGATAGTTAATCAACGTTAATTGTCATAATTAACGTCGGCGGATGCAAATGACGGTAATTATCGCCGTGACCTCGCTAATTAACGTCGGTCTCGCTATCGATGTTAATTACTTAATTAACGTCGCTTAGGCTCGGCCGAGCGTTAATTAAGCGGCGGGATAATTAACGTCGGTCTAGATTTGGCCGATGATAATTAGCGATTTGGGAGATTTGTCGACGAAACAGAATTCGAGAATTACTAATTAACGTCGGCCACGCCTAAGCCGATGTTAATTACGTCCTAATTAACATCGGCTAACCCTTGGCCGACGTTATTTACGACCTAATTAACATCGGCTAACACTAGGCCGATGTTAATTAGTGCCTAATTAACGTCGGCTAACCCGTAGGCCGACGGTAATTATATATACCAGGGGCAACTTCTTCCCCTATTTTCATGTTTTGCCACACAATTCAATACATAATATAATCAACATTCACAACAATTCACACATTAGCACATACAATTCATGAATATAATCAATCCAGCACAGAACATGCATATAATCAAGTTATCGATCCATCATAATATCCAAATTGTCATAACATCCAAAAAAGGCCAAAGTGACACAACTACAAACACATCCAAAGTTCAACTCGAATCATACACATCCAAAGTGACACAACTATCAAACAATCTACAACTACTGGCCACCATCTGGATTATTGGAGTTCTGGCCGCTTGATCCGGAAGCAAAGAGTGCATTGACAAAGGCAGTTGGACCATCGGTTCCCTACACAAGAAAATGCAAGATTAGACAATAATATAAGAATGAATGTACCATAAGAAAACAAGTAAGAAACGAACCTTGGCTCTGCGAAAGCCGTGCAAGCGTTAAAAGTGATCTAATCAAAAGCGAGGACCCATGTGCCGATGATCCCTACATAAGGCAACAATTATAGCTAGATTGATCAAATTTTACTAGATTTACAAGTTTTGACAAAGTTTAGCTAGAAATTAGTAAGTGTAGCTATATTAAGTAAATTTAACTACATTTACAAAGTTTAACTAGAACGGACCAAGTGTAGCAAAAATGAACTAAATATCGTTAAATTCATCAAACTTAACTCTAGAGATACTTAGTCTTGCTAGATTCGCTAAGTCTTGCTAGATTCGCTAAGTCTCGCTAGAAATGACTAAGTTTAGCTAGATTGACTAAATGTAGATAGTTTGAACAAGATTAGGTACAACAAACTAATATTAGCTAGATTGACTAAGTTCAACTCGATTCACAATGTTTAGCAAGAATACGAAATTGCAGGAGGATACATCCCCATTGTGGCGTGGCGGCTAGAAGCTGTGGAAAGACAATGTTTTGCCCCATCGCTCGAACATTGCCTACAAATACAATGTATAAGTATTTTGAATTAATAGATTCTCTAAATGCAATAGATTGAAGACTCGGACTTACTTGAATCGCCGATTCTTTGTTGTGCATTGTATGAAGCGTAGTACTCTTGTTTGCGCCCTTGCATAATCATCACGTTGGCGCAGCTCCTCCACGCAGCCTAGTAAGCTCCAACTCCTGCTCACGAGGGGCGGCGGCTACCAACCCCGAGCTCGGGACTAAGAAGATCCCTCTCATTTCGCACCTCACACGAGTTGATCACTCCAAATGAACATGGAGTACCTTCAAAATGCGTGACCACAAAGGCTTGAGCACTTCAAATTATGACTTCATGAAATTTTAGAAGGTATGACATCTCACCGTCCATGGGCCTTGCCGCCCACTAGCATGCATGCACCTCGCCAGTCAATCGGTTCCTTCCTCCAATCATAGTCTTCACCATGGCGCTTGACCATTTCCTCGCCATATTTGTCCTACATAACCAAATCGAGATAATTTAAATGGAAGCTATGAATCAAACAACTTAATTTGAATTGGATCAAAATTGTGACCACTAACCAGCCGATCGAAGAGTCGTTTGATCGCCTGATTGCTCGTGGTGTGTCGGGTCTCGACCTTTATGACCTTCCACGTACACTTCAATATCACTCGGTGAACACCGTCCGAGCGACTGTAGACATAAGTTAGGTGCATACATATACTTGGTAACATGTATTTTGCAAAAGATTGCTACGGCGGACTTACCATGCGCTTAGCTTTACGCATATGTCCATCGGCACCATCGTGTGCTTTGATTCTTTGCCTCGGCGATCTCGATTCTTTTTGACTTGGCGATGAACTCAGTGAAGCCCAACGCAAGCAAAAGAGCCCGGTAAGCTTCGGGCGGTCCCCAACCATGGAATCATGACCTGCACAAAGATATTAATACATTAAAACAACATTACCAAGAAAGCGTAAAACTCAAATAGCTCCAATATGGCAATTACCCGCCTGCATCTTCCTCGATCAAGTAAGTTTCGAAGACCCATGAAGTCTGTTAATCCGCTGCTCTTTAATGGACCTCAAGTAAAGATTTGTTGCTTGAATCCGAGCATTAGACAATGCATCTTTGGTCACCCGACGTGCATTTACATGGAAAACTCTACGAGCATGCTCCATGTCTGCACTGGCCAACCAAATGGTAATGCTTCTGCAATTGTTCATCACAAAGAATAGTTAGAATAGTAAAGAATCGACAGTTGAACCAATACCAACTGGCACAGAGAATCTTACCCAAAAGTCACTCCAAACTGCCCCCTGAGCATTCAAGTGCTCGGCATTAGGAGCAAGCAGGTAATGATCCCAACTAGTACCAACAAATCGCTCACCATTGGCCGCTGTGACCAACCCGGGGTAGTGCACACGGCAGAGGTTACCTAGCTGTTCATTGTGTTTGACTTCTACCATCCCATCTTTGGTTTGATGAGTCCCATGTTTGCTATCAAACAAACACAATCGAAAAAGACTACTTTGAGCTCCTTATTCCTGCAAACTTGAACTCGAGGATGTTTTGAATGATTCCATAAATTTTGTTTGATCCCTTGTGCATCGATTGCCTAGTTACAACTCCGATGATTTGTTGTGGCCGCAAGGGACGACCGACTTCAAATTTGGTTGAACGGAACTGAAACCCGTTCACGTCGTATCGCCCATAGCTTTTAACGATTCTTACGGCCATAGGATAGCTGAAGCAAGTCCTCATGGGCGTTCCCATATTTCACGACCGCCAATAAAATATGATTCGAAGTTGTATAAGATTTATAATATATTGAAACGTAACATTCTACGAATATTATAGGATGTGAAAGTGTTACATGATCTCGAAACCAAGTGATGAAATTAGGGCCCCCATTTATTCCATCCCGACGCATCGTATTAAGTTGCTTGGCAGTTGGTTGACGAATAGACGTCCAGTTCTGCTTATCGAATTCACTGTAAATGAAAACGTAAATGGATACATAAATGAATGATGTCTTCGGCAGCATAACTTGATTCATGTACAAAGTAAACGCTTACGTGAAATATTGTTCCATCTCTTCCATATTGGAGTACATGTACAGCAAAGCAGACTTCTTTTCTTCCGAAGTGTAATAGTAAGCAGTGCAACTACCAACGGTAGTACCTCTCCATTGGAAAATCTGTAGGTCACTACAAGGTGTCTCTTCATCTACATGGTACCGCATCGTGGGAGCATTGACTTTGTGTTCCTCTGCAAAGTATACACTCGAGAAGTATGATATCTCTTTTAGAGAAAATGCTTCTGCAATGCACCCTTCAACTCTTGCCTTATTGCGAACCATAGCTCGAAGTTTCTTTAAAGCTCTTTCAATGTGATACATCCACCTATACTGAACAGGGCCACCTACCTTAGCTTCGTAAGGTAGATGAACAAGTAGATGTTGCATTGGATTGAAGAAACCCGAGAAATATTTTTCCATCTTGCATACAAGCACCGTATCTCTTTCTCCAACCTCTCCATCATGTCTTTCGATATTTCTTTAGCACATAATTATCTATAGAAATAACTTAGCTCAGCTAGCACCTTCCACACATTATCATTGAGATACCCACGAAACATTACAGGCAGGAGTCTTTCCATGATTATGTGGTAATCGTGGCTCTTCAACCCATTTAGCTTCCCCGTATTCGCATTCACAGCTCGTCTCAATCCCGCTGCGTAACCATCGAGAAATTTCAATTTCTTCATCCACCTCAACACTTCTTTCTTTTCTTTAGGTTTAAGGCAAAATGGAGCGCATGGCTTACCCCCTGCTTCGGTGAGCTCAAGTGTTGGCGATTCTGAGATCTCTCGCTAAGTCTCTTCGGCCTTTAGGTTGTCTTTTGCCTTGTCCGTCATATCCATGACCGTGCTTATAATGCTTTCACCAGCGTTCGTTCTCGATGCATGAGCGTCAATGTTGTGCATCGTAATCAAGGCCTTCGCATATGGGAGCTCCCATAATCCACAAATGTGAGTCCGGTTGTGCTCCTCTCCAAACCCTTCAAACCCATCTTCTTTCTCCACCAATTTACTCAAGCATATCGGTAATTTCGGCCCGATTAGGCGTTTGGCGGACTTTTCTCGACAACTGTGTCCTTACGGAAGGCATTCCTCTGGAACCTAAAGGCGTGTCTCGAGGCGAAAGCGCCTATGGCAATCAATATGAGATCTTTCCACCATTTCCAAAGCGAAAACAATCGGTATCGAACCACGATCGGACATGTCAAATTTCCATGACAGACTCGGCCAAACAAAAATACCATAGGCCATGAAATCATGGATGGACCACAAATATGCAACACGAAGGTTGAATTTACATTTCTTGTAGCGATCATCGCCTCTACCCCCTGTCCATAATTTTTCAGCTCTTCGATCAAGGGTTTGAGCATCACATTGAGACGCTTTCCAGGATGTTCAGGGCCAGGTATGATGAGGCACAGGAACATAAACTCATATTTCATGCAAAGGGAAGGTGGAAGGTTGTATGGAATAGCAAAGACTAGCCAGCACGAGTATGATGCGGCGGTTATGTTGAAAGGCGTGAAACCATCGGTCGCCAACCCAATGCGAACATTTCTCGCATCCCTCGCGAAGTCCTCGTCAAAGCTATCTAGAGCCTTCCATGCCTCACTATCTAACGGGTGCACCATTACTCCGTCGTTCTCACGCACACCTTCTTTGTGCCACCTCATGTGCCCGCACTTCGTTTTGAGATAAACAACCGCTTCACCTAGGTGTGAGAGGCATGTACGAAGTTGCTTGTGTGCAACATCGGTCGTTACCTTTCACCTTCTTCGTTCACCACCTCGACAAATCTTGGTTTTTACACACTAAGCAATGCTTCTCTTTCTCATGCTCCTTCGTAAAAGCATGCGCTTATCCTTGCACACATCAATCTTCTCATACTTCATACCGAGACTAGACAACAACTTCTTAGACTGGTACATGTCTCTAGGCATCTTATGATTACGCTAAAGATATCGTAGATCAATTCCACGAGATCATTGTAACAATTATTGGAAAAGAAATACTTGGACTTAATGGCCATGAGCAGCGTCACAAAAAGCAAGTGGGTCACTTTAGTGTGTTCGTGCAATAGCTCTTGAAGCTTTAAGTAGCTCAAAGAACTCCCGAACCTCACGTGTTGGCGGATCCTCCGAGTTTAGGTTAATCTCTGGACATAAAGCTTCTAGCATCTCATCCATCCTATCATCGCCGCCCTATCATCTTCCTCTTCAACTTAACTTGAGGTCCTTGAGCACGTGACTCACCATGATGTACCCACAACTCAAAGCTTGGCATGAAACCGAACCAACAGTGCAAAGACATCGATTTCTTGTCACGGGGTGGAAATTACGGCACTTGCTGCATGGGCATTTCACCTTAATAGTACTAGACATAGAGAAGGCATAGTCGACAAAAGCGGTAGCCTTGACCGTCCACTCGATCGAGTGAGCCCTACTTTTCTCCCAACCTTCATACATCCATCGGCGGTCGTCACCCATACTTGAGGCTATATAGGTTAAATCAACAGTTATAAGGTTCATTTTGTTTCTATATATCACGACCCTACATCTATAGGAAAGGATATGTCCTAAACCCACCAAGAGTGGTCGACAAAGCGGATTTATGACGAGCACATGAAGGCGAATGAAATTTCGGCATAACCCGTGTTCTCACCGCACGCCCGGATATGGTGCAGGGAGAACAACAGGTTATAACGAAATTTCATTCAGACCGTGGCTCGATCATAAATACCGCACTTTGTCATCCACTCGAGGTCATCCAAAAACGGACAATTCCGGACCAGCACATCTCACATGTGACATATGTGAGACATGCCGTCCAAAGCGGGTGACGATAGGTTTAGTGACACTATGTGATTTGAAATCAAAAATAAAAATCCGACGATAATCGATTACTCAAATATATATTTATAAGCACAGAATGGATATATAAATTTTAAAAAAATAAACATGTGACAAATCAATATATTCTTTTTGGCATGATTGCTCTATTCTTTTTCCAATTAACTAAGTAAAACTAGGCACATACAATAGCTATAATAACTTTATCCACATGGCACATGGCACATACAACAGACACATGGCTCATGGACAAATACAAGGCCAAACTTACAACGACACATGGCACATATATAGCGCATACATAATACTGATGACATTTGGTATTTGCCATAGAGAACTCACCAATATATATAGGCTAACCACATGTGTGTGACTAAAGTTTCACTTCACATGACAAATATAATAAAAAGACCCCAGCAATAGCGTTGGATTAATAATAAAAAGCATAGCTCTATAATTGTTAAACTATAACATTAAAGTGTGTCGGTGGAAGGTCTTCAAGCCTTATGAACTTCATACCATGATATAATAACCTACGTGAACAGCAGATATTTCCCAACATGCTGGAATGCACTCCAATTAGAAGGTGGTATTGATCAACAAGATAGCCACTACATAACCCATACAACTAGTGCATGCTAAACAAAAGCTGCATATCCATTACTCGAGCATAAAAAGCTAGTCATACAAAACTGATCCATTTCATCTAACATTATATAGCGTAATGTTCATAATGCCGTTTTGAAAAAAAATGAATCAAGTACTTGTGGTAACTTAGATAAAAACATCGGGTTGCTTTTAGAAACTTGTTTGCAGTTGAAGTAAACAAAATCAGGACAAGTCCTAAATTAGCTTTGCTTTTGTTAGATTATTCACACTGTTGTCCGGATTGAGGTTAGTGCTTCACTGCAATGCTCTTCCTTATTTCCATTGTGTGGTTCAATATCATAAAGAAGCAATGACTAGCATGAGCAATCCAACTAACTATCAAGTTCACAATGTCTGAAACCTGCATTGGCAAATTACAGGCGGAGGTCGGGCCGAGGCGTGAGTAGGGCGGCGCCGGGTCCGGCGAGGGCGGCGGCGTGGCGTGGTCGGGACGACGTGGTCGGGCGGTGCGGGCGTGGTCGGGCGGCGCGTCGTCGTGGCGTGGTGAGGGGGAAGCGGCGGCGTGAGGGCGCTGGAGACCGATCGGCGCGAGGGAGCGAAAAATATTAGGAGAGGGGTGTGAGCGAAAAGATTGGGCGAGGTGTCGATTGAGCGTTACGGCTGCCCAATTAACGTCGGCCATATTAATTAACGTCGGCCCAAGAATAAACCGACGTTAATTAATATGGCCGACGTTAATTTCCTTGTTTCCTGTAGTGCAACACCACCGCTGTGGCATCTCATTTTAGCCCTCGCTAGCACCAAGCTCAACCAAGCCACTTTCATGGCGGACAGCCTCTGTTTTGAGCAGCTGAGCTGGACGACTACCACTGTGCTCGGATGAGGTGGTAAATGGTGACATCGATGCTAGCGTAGATGCCACATTAGCGGAAAATTGACAGGTACGTGCCATTTTATAAAAGAGTTCTTTTACAGTGATTAAAATCAATATAAACTATCTATTTCTTTGTATCTAATGGTTAAAATCAATTTAGATCTAGTTATACTACCACCTATAGTATTGATAATAATATTTAGAGAGAGGTAAAAGGGTAAAAATTCCGTTATACTATTTGTTCTCTACGGTAAAACACGTCATGTGATCCTGTTGAATGACGGATAAATAGATAAGAGCCCTCTGAAGATCACCAGGTATTCGGTGAATCTAAGACTACGAACGAATTAGAAAAAAATCTAAAATACCCCTGATAAATGGATAAGAAAAGTCTAAAATACTTTTGAAGAATAGATGGTTAGATTTGATTTCTACTACTACTACTACTATCTATGTTATCCACTCCACTATAAAAATTCTCTTATAAAAAACCTTCCGCTGGGTAGCGATACAATGGACGGTTTCATTAGTTCAAGATTCTGATTTGGATGGTTTCAAAGTTTAGAATTGAAAAACGAGGTAAGACCAAACTTTAGAGTTAAAAAGTGGACTTTTATTTCCTTCCAAAAATTTCCAGATGTGCTAGCCGTAGCCTATAGCTTACAAATATACTCATATTGTATGAGCATACAATTCTTGAAATCCTTCAAATCTTGAATCGTAACATTTTCATTGATGCAAAAAGGACACTCGATCGGTAGCGACATTAACAGAAATCAAGCTTTCATTAAAAAAAAGATTTTGATAAACATCACCCGATGTTTTGTTTGCTAAAATCATCCAAATTTGAAAGCCTATTGTAACATTTTTTTCAATGCTTTCAATATTTTTTTCAATGCGTGCAACATTTTTTTCAACCCTTGCAACATATTTTTACTGTGCCGCATTTCTACTGTTGTCAAATGAAAATGTTGCAACATTTTTTTCAACGCTTGCAACCTTTTTTTCCAACACGTGCAACATTTTTCTTCGATAACAGTAGAAATGCGGCGCGAAACAAACATTGCATCCGTGGAAAAAAGTGTTGCACACGTTGAAAAAATATTGTAAACGTTGGAAAAAAATGTTGTAAGAGACGTCAAAATTTAGCTATTTTTTTTAGGAAAAACATCCGAATGATTCCTAGACAAAAAAAAAGAAGGCAAGGACATTAATTCGGCCTAGCACGCACATATACACTCAAAGCAATTTAGTGGGATCTTTCGGGTACCCTGATCTCTTCTATATCTCGACTGGTACGCATTTTCTTCTCTTATTCTTCCTCTGGCGATCAGAGGAGGCAGTCCGGCAATTGGCGCCACCGGATCCAGATCCGGTACGTAGAGGATGTAGCCCAGTGACCTCAACCTTATTAAGACTAAGGCTTAATTAACATAAACTACATCAATATGAACTAGCCTTAAGTCATGATCACTAAAATAATACGGAAATTAAACATTAGATACTAACCTAGAATAGATGAAGATGATTCCATTAGTGGTTCGGTTGGCGATTTGAGTGTCGGTGTAGATCATTGCCGGAGAGGAGCGGTAGGTGTGATGATGAAGCAGAAGCACCGAGATCTTTCTCGGTGATAGTTAGGGCCTTCGGTTGCCTCACGCCAAACCTTTTGATCGAATGAATTTCGGGATAGAGGCTAAACATGAGAGTAAAATCATATCTAACAAGTGCCAGCCTCTCTCCTATTTAAATATGGCGCAGGCTACCAGCACCGAACCAAAAATTTGTTGGTGGCTTCCGATCAGAGCACATGAGTAGTGGGTCTAGCCTCCAAAAATCTCGGCCTGACAGTTAAGTCGAAGATCACAACCAACAAACCTCTACTCTGTCGATCGGAGTGGGCAAAGGAGGCGACTGGACGACCGAGCACTACTACACAAATGAACAACAGTCCCGGTTGGTAATTGGCTTTAGTCCCGGTTGTCAAACCGGGACAGCCCATCCGGGACTAAAGGTCTGTGACCTTTAGTCCCGGTTCCCCTAACCGGGACTAAAGCGCTCTCGTGATGTAGAAAAAATTATGACGAACTCAAGACTCGAACCTGGAACCTCCTGCATGCCACCACAAGACACTCCCAACCCACCCACCCACGCGTATTGAATAGACTAGGATATGCATTCCTTTTAAAGTATCTTTCGAGCGAGCCTTTAGTACCGGTTCAGTAATACGAACCGGGACTAAAGGTACCTTTAGTCCAGGTTAAATAACACGAACGGTACTAATGCCCTCACATCGATCTTGGTTAGTATTACGAACGGTACTAAAATAATAGAGGTTCAGTAACACGAACCGGTACTAATATTAGGCATCGATGCAGTTCATGTTACAATTGGTACTTGAAAGACCATGTGGAGGTCTATCCTTCTATGTGATGAGTAATTGACAAGATTTAAGATTGGATTGATTTGAAATTGAGTTTGATTTGAATTGGATCTTCAAATTGAAGCAATTTGAGTGTTGGTTGCTTTTCCTAGTGTTACCGCCTAGGGCGTAGCACCGGACCATTGAGCATAATTATGATTGATTAATGATTTTGTTTGATGCAATGCACTCATGTGAGTGGTTGCATGGATTGACTTTGAGTCAAGTCGTGGACTTGTGCTCGGATCGTTGTTTGTTTATTCGTGTGCGGTGTTGCTCGAGGCTTAACGTGGTCGATGGACGGACCGGAACTAGGTTCATGGAGGAACCGAGGTTGGGACTAGGTTCGGGAGGAATCGAGGTCCTGGTGGTCGAGGATGTCATGCGGGACGTTCGGGCTAGAGAACGGTGCACACGAAGGCTGGTTAGTCACGTAAGTGCGGCAGGCGGGCCGTACGCGTGCATGTGTGAATTTTGGGTTGTATGCATATATTGGGCCATGTGTTATTGGGCCAAGTGGATATGCATACATGTGTTAGGGTTTTGAGTTGTATAAAAACCCTAGAAACCTAATCAATGAAATTGAGGTTTTTGGCGGCAGCTGGGACGTTGCCGTTTTTCCATACGACAATAGCTTTTCGTGGCTGCTGGAGGCTTGCCGTTGTTTTTCTTCTCGTCTTGCTCCAAAGTCCGGCGGCCGCACATGCATGCAAGTCAAGAGCTCCCACGCAACTGATTATTCTTCACTGCGTCTGGAGGATCATCTGGCGTCGACGCTTCCTGGCGGCGGGACTGCTCCTGGCGTCTGGAGTTAATTCTCTGCATGCATGCATGACTTACTTCTGGCGGCGTATGCATGCATTGCTGGCGTGACTAGAAGCTGCCGCATGCATCAAAAAGGAACGGCGACGACTAGTTATTTTCTTGATTGAAGCCTGGCAGCGCAGAAGAAAATTCGGACTTGGTACTTGGCGATGCTACAGTACCGCGAAGATACAGTGTCTGTCGCTACAGTAATCTCGCGTTGCTACAGTGAATCGTGGATTACTGTTCATGCATGATGCGCTATGGTACCGGTTTCTGACCCTGTTTGCTCAATTTCGGTTTAGTAGATTGAATCATTGTCCTTTTTATTCAACAAGTTTAATTTGGATTTGATCCATCTAAAACCTTCTTAGGGCATTAATTTAGTGTTCCTCAAAGTTTTGTTGGTTAATCTTTTGTAGATTGTGATTAATCACGAAATTAGGGTTTGCTTGATTTTCGTCATATTCTGTCACAGCAAGCTTGCAGGATTTATAACTTTTGATCCGTAGATCCGATTGACCTAATTCTTGTTGCGTTAGTTTTGGATTTGAATCTAGTTTATATAGTTAAAAGTTCACATCAATCCGACGATTGGATCTTCGATAATTACAGTTTTAGTGAACGTCTATTAATCTGTTTGTGTTGAAACCGAGAGCAATATTTCATAATTAATTTAGGGTTTTGTGAATCAAGCAAATTTTGATTTTATCTTCCGCTCAATCATTCACCCCCTCGATTGTCGCCATCCGATCCTACAAGTGGTATCGAGCCGGTTTTGCTCTTCCATAGATCTTGACCGGTCTCGAGAGCCATGGCGATGCACAAGTATTCCACCATGCCTCCAATTTTTTCTGGTGTTGATTTTCCTTTTTGAAATCCGGATGGAGTCATACATCACACGCCAGGGCTTCTGATATGGCGAAGGTGAAGCTCCCTTATGAGGTTCTGCCGATGAGAACGTCCACGGCCGCAATATGGTCGACGTTGAGGCAAATGCTAAGGCGAGAACATTCTCATACGAGGACTCGGCCATGATGAGTATGATCGGTTCTCACCTTCGCTCCGCCCACGAGATTTGGGTAACCCTCGATACTTACCATGAGGGCACTACTCAAATCAAGACCGTGAGGCAGATCGATTCAAGCGCGAGTACAACAAATTTGAACAACGCTACCGGTGAGAGTCTCGATGAGTGCTTTGGTCGGTTTACTAAGATTTTGAGCGACCTCCGAGCGATCGGTTGTATATACCTCGACTCGGACAATGCTCGGCATTTCTTGACCGCGACTCGACCTTCGGGTTTGGGAGATGAAGGTGACCACCATCAAGGACACCATCGATTTGTCGACTCGACTCTTGGCGGGCTTTATTCCGCCTCAAGACTCATGAGATTGATGTCGTCTCTCGGAAGACGAAATCTCGATCGATGGCTTTGGTCACCGATCCCATTGGGTCCTCTTCTAGATTTTCTTGACTTTGCCGGTTTTTCTCTCTCGCTCTTTGCGGCGTAGCGATGAAATTCTAGAACAATTTCCGGAAAATGAGCTTGCTCTTGTCGTCAAAATTTTCCAATATTTACAAGAGAGTGAGAGAGAGGAAGAGAGGTGGCATGATCACCTGCTTCGAGTGTGGTGGCCCCAACCACATTCGAGCGAACTGCCCCAAGCTGGAGAAGGGCAAGAACGATGTCAGCAGTTTGGGCAAGAACGACTACATCAACAAGAACCGCAATAAGAAGCCTCCAGTTCGTGAGCCGGCGCACGAGAAGAAGTACCGCAACTTCTCGAAGAACAAGAAGCTTTTCCACCGCGTCCTCACCGCCTCGACGACATCAACCTCTCCGACATGGAGACATGGAGCGGCAAGGCGAGGATGATCCGCAAGAGAAGAAAGGCGCGACGACTTCTCCAAGATGTGCTTCATGGCGGCGCCATTGAAGTGAAGCGACTTCGAACAGTCAAATGACACGGATGAGGTACCCACCTACGACGAGTTAAATGATGCCTTCTGTAAATTAGGCAAGTTTCATGCTAAGGCTAGGTCGAGGTGTTCTGAGTTAGAGAAGGAGGTAGACCGTTTGTCTCGGGAGTTAGCTTCACTTAAATCATGTTCCTCCCGAGACTCTGACAGCTGTACACTCTGTGATGCTTTGCTTGTGGAGCTGGAGAACCTAAGGACTTTGCATGATAGTGTGCTTGTTGATCTTGAGAAACTGAAGTTGAAGAATGCTAGTCCTGTTGTTATTGATATTCCTGCTGATGCTAGTTTTTCTCATGCCCACACAAATGCTTCCTGTAATAATTGCCCTAAATTGCTTGCTGAGATTGATGCCATGAGCTCACACCTTAGAAAGCTTTCCTCTAGAAATGATGAACTTGAGATGCATGCTTCTAAGGACCCAGTCAGCTCATGTGAGGGTTGTATGCAACTAAAACTTGACAATGATGCTTTGAATGTCAAGTGTGATCAACTTGCTAAGGATTTACTAGTTAAATCACAAACTGGTTGCTTGCTGTGTGTTGGGGTTAATGATGACGTGGATAAGGTCCACGCAGAGTTTAGGAAGAAATTAAAAGAACAAGTACATAGGATTAGAGAAGCATCGTGCGTTTCTTGTGAGTCCCTCAAGCTTGAGGCGACCATGCTAAGGGAGAAAAATAGACGTCTTTGGTATCTCTTCTTCTCTTCTCGGTTCTTCTTCTTCCTCTCACCCTCGTTCTTCATCGCGCCTCACTTTTCCGAGAGTGTCAAGATCTTATGAGCACTCTTGAGAAATTTGTTGGAGGCAAGAAGAAACTCAATCTCATTCTAGACCAGTCCAAAATTAGCGAGATTCAATCAAGGTCTAGGATTTGATTACTTGGAGCACGCACGGCGCATCCGCCTCAGGTAATGCGTGCCTCCGAGAGTGGAGAGATAGTGGTAGCTCGGGGTGAGTACCACTTGTGTTTAGGTCTCTTTGGGGTTGTCCATGGGACTTACGAGCGAAGGGTGCTTCTCTCTCCTCCCTGCTCTAGCAAGGCGAAGTATTCATGCACTTTCTGTAAGAAGGATGGTCACCTAGTAGATTTCTGTTTTAGACGCGCCAAGATCACCAGGCGTGAGCGTGTTGCTGCTCTTAGAGGTATTCAGGGTCATCCCCAGACTCTGAGTGCTCCTAAGGCGCACACTGCTACTAGACAAGTCAGAGAGTCACCTGTTTTTGGGCAGCGTCCAGGACTCGGTTTTCATGCTGTTCAGTCGAGTTTTAGTCCTGGAGTTGCTCGTGGTCAGTATTTCCACCGTCCTCTTGATATTCCTCGTTTTTCCCATCAAGGTAGATATCAGCGGTGTGAGGTGTTTTCGGGTAGGAGATTTGGACAGCCTCGTTGGGATGGTCCGGCCTTTGCACCACGGCGGGCCAAACCAGTGACAGCTCCTACATCTTCTACTAGAGTTGATTCCTCTGATCTTGTGAGAGTCGAGCCTTCTTCCTCTGTGGCTGGTACTTTGAGACGTCGTGTGATTCAGTATTGGGTTCCCAGGTCCTCACTTTATCCCAGTACTGAGTCTTCTCTCTCTCTTTTGACTTGATCAGGTTCGTCGGATGGGGAAGGGAGATGTTTGGATTGTTGACTCCGGTTGTTCTCGCCATATGACCGGAGACTCTCATTGGTTCTCTTCCTAGTCCGAGCCCCGATGATGAGTTGATCACTTTTGGGGATGCTTCTTCGTAGAGTCATTGCTAAAGGTACAATGCTGCATTAATGAAAATTTTATTCTTAGGACGTTGCCTTAGTGAGTAAGTTGCAATATAATTTGCTTTCCGTTTCTCGACTTATCGATGACTCTTTCGAGGTAAGCTTTAAGAGCAATGCTTGTAGAATCCTCGATTCATCAAGAGAGTTAGTTTGAGGGATTTCTAGATTTGGGAGTGTCTTTCGTGCTGATTTTTTTGTTTCTTCTGGAGACTCTCTTCGGTGTTTGATTGCTTCGAGTCCCGTGATCTCTCCTTCGCATAGGAGACTTGGTCACATTGATATTAGATATCACTTCCTTAGAGACCATGTGGAGAAAGGAGACATAGTGCTTGGTTTGTGGAGAGTGACCACCGGTTGGCGATATCTTTACCAAGCCTTTGGATAGCTCTAGGTTTGTTGCCTTGAGGAGTGAGCTTGGAGTTGTGTGCCCTTACGGCTTCTCGTGAGGGGGAGCCGATCTCAGATATTATGTATTATATTTTATTTCAGTTTTTCCTTTTGTATTGCTCGGGTGCTTATGGGTTTTATTCCTTAGAGTTATGAGTTCACATCACTTAGACTTCTGGCGTGCTTTGCATGGACCTCTCATATTGTGCTTTAGGTTGCTATCATGCTTAATTAGCTGTTCTCTCTTCTCTCTAGGTTGAGTTCCCTCACAGTCTTATAAGTCTAGTATGTGTTGGGCCCCCTGGGTAGACAGGGTCTGTGTGCACTCCTTCGTTTGGAATCTAGAGGCAGCTTTCCTATGTTAGTCATTGGGGAAGATGAGAGCGAGTCTGAGCTATAGTGTTCTCTACCATCTTTTCTATACTCTATAGCCACCCAGTTCGCAGTTTCTTGACTTCTTCCCTCCATTCTGTGTTTCTGGCTTTAATTGAGTTCTTTTCGATCTTTCTTGAGCTTAATCTTGCTAATAACTCAATTTGAACCAGATTTGTGCTTAAAATGAAATCACATGTTGAGGGGGAGTTTAAAAATCTATCACATGCATTGCATATAGACTTGATTTTTTATTTTATGAGCTTTGTCTATTATGCACATGATCCATGTTTCATTTTATACACCATGCTATATTATGAAGAAAATTACTTGCTTAGATATGTCCAAGTTCATTTATCTTGCTAAGCTTATAAAAATTGAAAAATGAGCGTTAAAAGAAAAACTTGATAAAACATGTTGCGTTTACTTGCTAAGTTTCTTCTCTAGGTGTATTTGCCATGATTTGTGAAATTTCGAATTGTTTAGAGTCCCTATAGCAACTTGGGTGAATCTTGTTTGATCCATACTTGAGTCCTTCACTAGCTTAACATGAAAATGCTAAAATGAAAGTGAAGCAAAATTGATTCTTTTTGTGCAAGATTAGACTCAACACCTCACATTCACAAGACGGCTTCTCATTGCACTTGAGATGAACTTGGAATGTGTGTGTATGACCAAGATCATTCTCTTAAGAGTCCCTCTTGAGATGATCGATTATGGCTTGAGTCAATTGCTTTAAAATGCAAAAAAACATATGTGGGTAAAGAATGCAAATAATGTCAAACATTTGCACCCCGCTATGTCTTTCAAAGATTCAAAGAAAAATTTGCATACAATGAAAAAAAAGGCTCAAGGACCTTGTGTGCACTTCTAGATTCCCCAAAGTGTTGAGTAGGTTGAACTCTAGGTTTTCCATTTGATCCTTTGAATGGCTTTGCTTCTAGTTTTGAAACTAATGACAAGTGTTGCTCATGTTCAATCATGCTAAAAATGACATGGTTTTAATTAAATCTTGCTAGCAAAATGATTATTTGCACTTGGACATGCCTTAGCTTAGTCTATTTTTTGCCATAACTTAACTTGGTGTCATAACTTGTCTTGTTGATCACATGGATAATCTTCAAAGCTCCCTTAGGCTGCATTACTTGCATAAAAACAACAAAAAAAAGGGGAGAAAAGAAAATGTCACCTTGATGCCTATATTGTCAAAAGGGGGAGAAATCGTAGAAAAGACATCATTTTGCACTTGATTCTTCTTTCTTATGATCTTTGTTAATCTTTGCTATCGTTCATAGATCATAAGCTGCCAATTTGGTCATGTTCTTCAATTCTATTTCTTTGATCAAGTTTGGCTTTGCATTCAAATTGCTTTCTTTTCTTTCTTCAAACTCAATACTTATGCCTTTTCATGTGTTTGTCAATATACTCATCAAGGGGGAGATTGAAAGACCATGTGGAGGTCTATCCTTCTATGTGATGAGTAATTGACAAGATTTAAGATTGGATTGATTTGAAATTGAGTTTGATGTGAATTGGATCTTCAAATTGAAGCAATTTGAGTGTTGGTTGCTTTTCCTAGTGTTACCGCCTAGGGCGAGAGTAACCGGACCATTGAGCATAATTATGATTGATTAATGATTTTGTTTGATGCAATGCACTCATGTGAGTGGTTGCATGGATTGACTTTGAGTCAAGTCGTGGACTTGTGCTCGGATGCGTTGTTTGTTTATTCGTGCGCAGGTGTTGCTCGAGGGCGAACGTGGTCGATGACGGGACCGGAACTAGGTTCATGGAGGAACTGAGGTTCGGGACTAGGTTCAGGGAGGAATCGAGGTCCTGGTGGTCGAGGATGTCATGCGGGACGTTCGGGCTAGAGAACGGTGCACACGAAGGCTGGTTAGTCACGTAAGTGCGGCAGGCGGGCCGTACGCGTGCATGTGTGAATTTTGGGTTGTATGCATATATTGGGCCATGTGTTATTGGGCCAAGTGGATATGCATACATGTGTTAGGGTTTTGAGTTGTATAAAAACCCTAGAAACCTAATCAATGAAATTGAGGTTTTTGGGCGGCAGCTGGGACGTTGCCGTTTTTCCATAACGACAATAGCTTTTGTGGTCAGCCGGAGGCTTGCCGTTGTTTTCTTCTCGCCTTGCTCCAAAGTCCGCGGCCGCACATGCATGCAAGTCAAGAGCTCCCCACGCAACTGATTATTCTTCACTGCGCTGGAGGATCATCTGGCGCCGACGCTTCTGGCGGCGGGACTGCTCTGGCGCCTGGAGTTAATTTCTGCATGCATGCATGACTTACTTCGGCGGCGTATGCATGCATTGTTTGGCGTGACTAGAAGCTGCCGCGATGCATCAAAAAGGAACGGCGACGACTAGTTATTTTCTTGATTGAAGCCTGGCAGCGCAGAAGAAAATTCGGACTTGGTACTTGGCGATGCTACAGTACCGCGAAGATACAGTGTCTGTCGCTACAGTAATCTCGCGTTGCTACAGTGAATCGTGGATTACTGTTCATGCATGATGCGCTATGGTACGGTTTTCGACCTGCTTGCTCAATTTCGGTTTAGTAGATTGAATCATTGTCCTTTTATTCAACAAGTTTAATTTGGATTTGATCCATCTAAAACCTTCTTAGGGCATTAATTTAGTGTTCCTCAAAGTTTTGTTGGTTAATCTTTTGTAGATTGTGATTAATCACGAAATTAGGGTTTGCTTGATTTTCGTCATATTCTGTCACAGCAAGCTTGCAGGATTTATAACTTTTGATCCGTAGATCCGATTGACCTAATTCTTGTTGCGTTAGTTTTGGATTTGAATCTAGTTTATATAGTTAAAAGTTCACATCAATCCGACGATTGGATCTTCGATAATTACAGTTTTAGTGAACGTCTATTAATCTGTTTGTGTTGAAACCGAGAGCAATATTTCATAATTAATTTAGGGGGTTTTGTGAATCAAGCAAATTTTGATTTTATCTTCCGCTCAATCATTCACCCCCTCTCGATTGTCGCCATCCGATCCTACAAGATCGAAAGCCCACGACAGATCTCAGAGCTAATGAACCGTCATCAAGCCCTCATCAAGCGGGTTCAAATCCAACCGGGACTGATGGGCCGGTATGGAAGGTCTGATCTGTAGTAGTGGGGGTCCTCAGGCATACGAGGCATTGGTAACCAAAGTGGGCGCAGAAAGCAGCTCGGTGGCCGTCGTGCCGGATCCGTTGGGCCCAGCGATCGGTGATCTTGTCGTCTCCATTGGTGGTGGGACTCACACGGTAACATTGCCGTGGTGTTAGCTTCGGACCACCACACCTAGCGATCCAGGCCTCGTGTCGTTGGACTGCAGAAGACACTCATGAGCCCAACCGAGCAGGGCCAAAGTCTTTTGGGCCACCTCCCCCCAAAAAGCTAGCTCAATGAGGGGATGCTCCCTCACCTTTATAAACCATACTCAAGCCCTCTCCACAACCGATGTGGAACTATTCCCAACAATCTCCTTCTCACACATCGGGCCAAGATTATTTAGGAACCACCTAAACTGCCTAGGCTCTGATACCAATTGTTAGCCGGACCGCCACACCTAGTGTATCCAGGCCCCAGGTTGTTGAACTGCAGTACACTCGCAGGCTCAACCAGAGCAGCGGGCCAAGGTCTTTTAGGCCACCTCCCCCCTTAGAGCATCTCCAGTAAGGGCCCCTACAACAGGGCCCCTATTTTGGATTTAGGGACTCCCTCTATTTTTTGGGGCTCTGTTTTCAGAGCACAAGTCCAACAACATCCCCTAAATCTCAGCCTCTATTTTACTTTTTCTCCTATTTTGACATATCCGCTATGTATAATCTTCATTTGACACCACTAAAATTCAATCAAAAATATTTGTAATACATAAAACATAAGCATATTAACATTTACAATTTGAAAACATGATATTTAAAATTTAAATTTAAAATTTTCAAAACATGATAAATAGATAAATAGAAACTCCGAACAATGAATCAAACTACGAAGCACTGTGAATTGCCCACAAATGCTCAATAAGATCATCTCGAAGCCTCTCATGTATTTCCCTGTCTTCAATCTCCTGGTGCATCTTTAAGAACTTCCTATTTTAAGGTTTAGGGGCTGGTTTAGGGGCTCTCTGGGAATTGGGGCTGAGGAGGCAAATTTAGGGGCCTCCTAATTTTAGGGGCTGGATTAGGAGTCCTGCTGGATCTGTATTTTTTACTAAACTCCCTATTTTAAGGTTTAGAGGCTGGTTTAGGGGCTCTGCTGGAGATGCTCTTAAAGCTAGCTCAATAAGGAGGTGCTCTCTCACCCTTATCAACTATACTCAAACTCTCTCCACAATCAATATGGGACTATTCTCAACAGTGGCATCTCATTTTAGTCCTCGCCGGACGCCACCGAATCCATCCTCACTGGCACTGAGCTCAGCCAAGCTGCTTTCATGGAAGACAGCTGTCTGTTTTGAGCTAGAGCACTAGCACTATGCCCTGATGAGGTGGTAACGTATGGTGACATGGATGCTAACGTAGATGCCACATCAGCAAAAAAAATGACATGTCAGTTCCATGTTTTACAAAATCATCAGGTTTGGGTCGAGATGGGTAAAGTGGATGGTTTTGTTAGTTTGAGGTTCTGATTTAGATGGTTTTATAGTTTAAGGTTAAAAAACAAATGAATGTCAGATTTTAGGGTTGAAAATAGACTTTTTTCCTTCAAAAAAATTCGAGATATGCTGGACATAGCCTATAGCTAACAAACATACTCATGTTGTATGAGCATCAAAATTTTGAAACCCTTCAAATCTTGAATCGTAACATTTTCATTAATGCAAACAGAACACTCCATCGGTAGCGCGACATTAACAGAAATCAAACCTTCCATTTTCTTTTCAAAAAAGAAGGCAAGGAAAATCACTATTATTAAATTTTAGTAGAAAATCGTTTGCTTAGGAAGGCTCCAATGTTTAGATTTTGAAATCGTGGCGGGCTTGTGGGGAATCTGAATTAGTTCGTGACATTTATATGCAAGTTAAAGAACTTGATTTAATTCACGAGCATGCATGCATGCGTAATGTACCATTTAGTCTGTTCCTAATCAAAACTAACAGTTAAGTGCGTGCATGCTATTATAGAATTTTTTAAATAATATTTTTTGGAAAAATTTGCAGAATGTAAATACCCACCCATTTGTTACCTGTAATAAATTGGGACATTAGTATTGTCTGCCAACTCAAAAATCGACAATGCTCGACTTCCATGGGTATCAAAATCTGATTGTAGTATTGGTCTGTATTCAATGCATCACCTCGACCAAAATAAAACCCAGTAAAACACGACAATAAGACTGACAGTGCTCGGACTTGATATTATATTACACAGACATATAGATCATCACGAATCATTAGAATTTATTAGAAGTGTGTAATACTGTAATTAATTTTATCGTTATTTCCAAATACCAAATTCATAAAATATTTTCTTATGTCTATGTCTGTGTGCAATGGATAATTTAGGAGAATAACTAAAGCAACATAAGTTATGTTATAAGACTCAATATTATAAATGGAACACGCTTAAACACTAATCAATATAAGGAAGAAACTTTAATCACAACCATACAGAAAAAAAATCGCTTGTAAAGAGATAAATCAGTGTTGTCCACAAAATAAATGAATACCTCCAAAAAGATGTCTTATGATTAACATAAATGATATATGCTTTTACTTACTTCTCAAATCAGATAATAGTATATAATAAGTTTTTATACTGTTCAATGACTCCAGCTCATCATCATGGCAATGTACGCTTCAGACCTTAAGCCTTCACAACTTCACGGTTAATTAAACCTTAATTTTAGCATCTAAGAAACCTCTCGTGGACAGCCATATATCCAGCCAGCTAGGTGGCAGCCGCTAGCCATGACACACAAGTCACTGTATCATGAAAGAAAGAAGAATAAACCACACAGTACACAAATATCGTGAGCCCAAACCACACAAATGCCAACACTTAGGGTCTGTTTAGTAGAGCTTCAAATTCCAGTTTCTCCTGAAATCTGAAACTTATAGGCTAAAATAAAGTAAGTTAAGTTTATATTTTTAGTCTAAAATGTAAAAAAGATGATCCATCTAAACACTCTTAATGTATTCACAGCATCAACTTCATGAATCTGGTGAAACTAAAATTTTCAGCTTCACCAGATTCTCAAAATCTGGAGAAGCTGAATCCCTGCCAAACAGGCCCTTAAGAGGCTTACCTCTCTAGTGTTAAAACACAAAACCAGCTGATCAAAGAATAACAATAGCTAAAAATAGCCGCGTCAATTTAGTTATTTAATCAATAAAATGTTAATTAAGAAACAAGTTCCTGGATAACTTAGATCACGCCTATTAATTAAAGAACTGACCCCAAAACCACCAATCTAATACAATGCTATGCTACCTACACCTTATTCCACCAACTAACCTGTACTTAATAAATTGTTAATATTTAGTTATAAATTGTCGTGTTTCCATTATTACCCTAAATCATGTTAATCCATCTAAATCCATTGCCACGTCTAGATAAAAAAATATTCCAAAAAACATTGTAGTTATACACACGTATATGTATTTATATAAATATATATGCATACATACATACACACATACATTAGCTTTCTGTATGAACATTCGAAGACATCAATACTTAACTCATGACTAGATAATTATGCAAACAAGGGTAAAATAGCCACACAAGGGAATAATCATCCACGAAGGTATTCATATTAACAGAACAATTAAAGAGCAAGAAGTTTAATTTACGGTCCAGTCCTCTCATAATACACAATATATATATTTCATTCAGGAGACCACATGCATATATATAGATATATGTATAAATTTATGTCTACACATATACACAAGCTCAACAATATATATCTGTTGGATTATTTGGGCTTGGCCCACTTAATTGAGACAAATAATTCCTAGAAAATCTCAAAAGCCCACTCATGAGGAGGCATGTGCACTATGAATAGTCCCACATTGCTAGCCTAAAGTGGTGAACACTAGTTTATATAGTGGAGTGTGATTCACCATGGTAGAACCATGTGGGAGAAAGGGAGAAAGCCCACGCGCCCGCCTCGCGCCATGGACCCGGGCTCGGCACGGGCCGGCGCAAGCGCGTGGCACTGCGTGAATGGTCCGGAAATCCGTCAGTGGCCTTGCGCAGACGCAGCTTCCTTTGCGTTTATTCTTTTGCTACTCGGATTCGTCGCGGTTGCGGATGAGATAAGGACTCCGTACTTCGAGTCACGTTCGGTCACGGTTATGAGTATCCCTATAAATACCGTCGTGCACCCGTAGAAGAATATACGCACCACGTTGAGTTAGGGTTTTGCCACTCTCGCCGCCGCCGCCGCCGTAATCTTCTCCATCCCGAGCGCCGACGCGCATCTCGCAATCGAGAGCAGGTCTCCGGAACCCTTCGTCTTCGAGATCTCGCACCGGAGAGGGCGAATAAGGTTTTGGGAAGCGCCCGCGCGATCGCTCAAGTTCGTCTACCACGGCTCGTCTTCTGTTCTCGCCGCTGGACGTCGTCGTAGCCGGTCTCTGCGCGCGCCGTCACCAACGCCGACCTCGTCAACACCGCAACCGCACCTACTACGTCAACGCCGCAATCAAGAACCACACCGCAACGCGCGCCGTCATCCTCTTCGCGCCAAGACGCTCAATCTGCTCAAATCTCGTGGTTAATCATGTTTATCAAGATGATCATAATGTTCGTGCTATCTAGTATGTTAGAGATATACATGCTAGTTTCGTGATGTTGTTCATGATTTATATTCGAATTTAACTGAAAATGTCTAATTTCTCAACAATCCAAAAACCTTATTGTAGACATTTCTTCGATTAACAATGGTGGATTTGCCGACGACCGAGGCCGGAGAAATTCTCTGGTGTGCATTTTAAGAGGTGGCAAGTCAAGGTCACGCTTCGCTTACTGGCTATGAATATATTCTCGGGTTAGTAAAGGCAAGCTGAAGGTGAGCTCTCTGTAGAAGCGAGAAGAGTTTCACGGATGCCAATACTCTCTTCGTGGGATGCATTCTTAGCGTTCTTGCCGATCGTCGTGTGATGTGTACATGCACATATGACGCGAAGGTCTTTGTGGGATACGCCGAACGCCAAGTTCGGTGCATCGGATGCGGCAAATGAACTCGTATGTCATGGAGAATTTTCATGACTATAAGATGGCCGATAATCGCTCTGTTGTAGAGCAAGCCCATGAGATACAAATGCATTGTCAAGGAACTCGAACTCCCGAATGTGTCTTACCCGATCCTTTTGTGGCGGTTGCATCATTGCAAAACTCCTCCTTCGTGGAGGAGTTTCAGACTACTCTAAAACATAAGAGGACAAAGATATCATCGAAAACCTGATAGCGCCCCTTGATGTTGAAGAGAAGGCTCTGCTAAGGATTTCAATGGTAAAGGAGCCGAGGGCGTCCCAGCCAACGTGGTTCAAGAACTATGGCAAGAACAAAGGGAAAAATAAGCCTAACAAGACTACCAACTTCAAGAAGAAGAAGATGAACAAGGCTGAGTGACTTGCTTCACATGTGGTGAGGTCGGACACTTTTCCAAGGAATGCCCCGATCGTGCGGCACCGCCGAGGAAAAAGGCCAACAAGTGGATGAGACGTCCAAGGTCATCAACCTGAGGACCGCTAGCAATGCCGAGACGCAGGTATGGTAATTTACCTTCAGATTCTCGATTTGATCTTCCGGTTGGTGGATTGATACGGTGCTAACGCTCATGTGTGTTCTCGACATCAATATGTTCTCTTCTTATCGGGTCATTCGGGATTCTTCCGTCCGATGGGGAATGGGTCACATGCTTCGCTCATGGCACCGCACAATGGATCTCAAGTTCACTCGGAAAGATCGTGCGATTGAGGAACGTGCAAAGATGTCCCTTCTATCAACAAGAATCTCGTTAGTGGCTCCTTCTATGCGAGAGATGGGTTTAAGGTAGTGTTAGAGTCCAATAAAGTAGTTGTGTCCAAGCATGGACTATTTATTGGTAAAGGCTATGAGTGCGGAGGCTTGTTCCGCTTTTCCTTTCAGATTTCAATAATAAGTCTGTGAACCATATATGTGGTAGTGTTAATGATGATGCAGTATTTGGCACTCTCGCTTATGCCACATTAATTTTGGTCTTATGAATCGGCTTTCCAAAGATGAGTTTAATTCGAATTTCACTATTGCCAAAGGTTTTAAGTGCCATAGTTGTGTGCAATCGAAGCAACCTCGAAAGCCTCACAAGGCGGCCGAGGAGAGGAACTTGGCACCTCTAGAACTCATACATTCGATCCGTGCGAGATGAATGGTGTGTTGACAAAGGGTGGAAAGAGATATTTCATGACATTGATTGATGATGCGACTAGATTTTGCTATGTTTACTTGTTGAAAACTAAGGACTAGACGCTAGACTACTTTAAAATCTATAAAGTGAAGTTGAAAATCAACTAGAGAGAAAGATCAAACGCCTTAGGTCGGATTGTGGTGGTGAATTTTTTCCCAAAATCTTTGATGATTTACATGAACATGGTATTATTCATGAGAGGACACCTCCTACTCGCCTCGAATCAAACGGGATTGCCGAGAGGAAAAACCGACGCCGACCGACTTGGTGAACGCCATGTTAGACTTCGCCGGTTTATCTAAGGCATGGTGGGGGAGGCTGTGTTGACTTCATGTCATGTCTCAATAGAGTTCCCATGTAAACATGGAGAAGACCCCTTACGAGAAGTGGGTTGGGAGAAAACCATCACTTTCTTACTTGCGCACATGGGGATGCTTGGCGAAAGTCAATGTACCGATTAACAAAAAGCGTAAGCTCGGGCCCTAAGACAAAGGATTGTGTCTTTTCGGGATATGCTCGTGAGCATCGCTTATAGATTTTAGTAGTTAAATCTGATGTGCCCGATATGTATGTTGATACTATTATGGAGTCTCGTGATGCTACGTTTTTGAGAATATATTTTCGATGAAAGACATGCATAGCACTTCTAAATTTTCTTCGAGATAATTCCCGAGACTATTACACTGTTGAGTCTTCGAGCAACCACTTGAGAAAATCCTAGAGGAGGATGACAATGAAGCTCCTAGAAAGAGCAAGAGACAGAGGATTGAAAAATCCTTTGGCAATGATTTCATTGTGTACCTCGTGGATGATACTCCCACGCCCATTGCAGAGGCATATGCATCTCCGATGCGATAATTGGAAAGAAGTCATCGTAATGAGATGGACTTGATTCTTGCCAATGGGACTTGGGAGGTGGTGAACGACCCTATGGTCAGAAACCTGGGCATGTAAGTGGGTGTTCAAGAAGAAGCTTAGGCCTGATGGTACTATTGAGAAGTACAAGGCTCGGCTTGTGGCTAAGGGTTACACCTAAAAAGAAGGCGAAGATTTCTTTGATACTTATTCACCTGTTGCTAGAATGACCACCATTCGAGTACTACTTTCCCTGTCGCCTCGTATGGTCTTCTTGTTCATCGATGGACGTGAAGACGCCTTTCCTTAATGGAGAGCTAGATGAGGAAATCTATATGGAGCAGCCTGATGGGTATGTAGTAAAGGGTCAAGAGAGCAAGGTGTGTAAATTATTGAAATCTTTGTATGGCTCAAACAAGCACCTAAGCAATGGCATGAGAAGTTCGACACCACTTTGACCTCTGCGAACTTTGTCATTAATGAGGCCGATAGATGTGTATACTATCGCTATGGTGGGGTGAAGGAGTTATATTGTGCCTTTATGTGGACGATATCTCGATCTTTGGCACAAATATTGATGTGATCAATGAGGTCAAGTCTTTTTCACAAAGAAATTTGATATGAAAGATCTCGGGAGAAGCCGATGTAATTCAGAACATCAAGCTTATTATGATGAGAGGGATTACTCTTTCGCAATCCCACTATGTGGAGAAGGTCTTGAGCCGGTTTGGCTTTATGGACAGCAAGCCCTCCCCACTCCTTATGATCCGGTGCAGACACCGAGAAAGAATAAGAGAATTGGCTTAAACCAATTGAGATATTCTCGATTGTCGGTTCGCTCATGTATCTTGTTGGTGCAACGAGACTCGATATATCATTTGTCTGTGAGCAAATTGAGTAGGTTCATGTCAAACCCGGCTCGATCATTGGCATGCACTTGAAAGGGTAATGCGCTATTTGAAAGGTACTATGAGTTATGCGATTCACTATTCAGGGCACCTGCAAAGGCTTGAGGGATACAAATGACTGAACTGGATTTTTATGTAGATGAGCTCTACGCCACCAAAGGGATATGTGTTTACCATTGGTGGTGGTGCGTGTCATGGAGGTCTTGCAAGCAGACCATTTTGACAAGGTCAACCATAGAGGCGGAGCTCATGCTTTAGATCTGTACCCATCAGAGAGGCAAATTTTGGTTACGTGAGCTATTGATGGACTTGCCGGTGGTTGAAAAACCAATACCGCTATCCTTATGAACTGTGATAATCAACTGTGATTGCTAAAGTGAACAAGTGCTAAGGATAATGCGAAGTCATCAAGACACGTTAAAAGACGCATCAAGTCTCGCCGAAATTGAGAAACTCCTGAGTAATAAGTGTGACTTATATTCAAACAGATAAAAACTCGCGATCCTTTACGAAGGGACTATCACGAATGTGATAGAAGGTGCATCAAGGAGATGGGTATGAGACCCATATAAGTTGCCATAGTGGTAACTCCACCTTTGTGATCGGAGATCCCGTGAATTAGGTCCTGGGTAAAACAAGCTATTGGTGAACCGAGGAGAGTAATGTTACCCTCTCTAAGTGAAGATGCAACACTCTCAAAAGGTCAGTAAGGCGGTGATGGCGATATACCTTAATGTGTTTCTATTGGCTTTAACTAGCTTAAGATGCTTTCCCTACTGAGCATTCTTGAAAGAACACACCTATATGAGCCCGACTGTCTAAAGTCGCAGCTATGAGACTCGGGTGATCTCTAGTAAGCTCATGAAGAGACCATGGAGTACGACTCATATGCTCCACCAGGAGAAGGCTAATGGCAGCCGGATATCGATTATGACTTTGAGTGAAACACTGCTCACACAAAACTTGCAATTCAAGGCGTAGTCCATTGTTCAAGTTGTGGATGGGTGTAGCTTAGAGCTCTAGGCGAAGTTCAACTTAGGTCTCTGCTGAAACGCCTGGTATATTAAACAAGAGTGAGTATTGGCAAATCTCTAAATGGACTTTGAGATCCGGTGGGGATTGTTGGATTATTTGGGCTTGGCCCACTTAATTGAGACAAATAATTCCTAGAAAATCTCAAAGGCCCACTCATGAGGAGGCATGTGCACTATGAATAGTCCCACATTGCTAGCCTAAAGTGGTGAACACTAGTTTATATAGTGGAGTGTGATTCACCATGGTAGAACCATGTGGGAGAAAGGAGAAAGCCCACACGCTCGCCTCGCCTTGCCTCGCATGGGGCAGGCCGGGCTCTGCTCGGCACGCGCCGGGCGGGCGGGGCGTGGGCGCGGCACTGCGTGAATGGTCCGCCGAACCGGTCCAGGCCTTGCGCAGACGCAGCCTTTCTTTTGCGCTTTATTCTTTTGCTACCGGATTCGTCGCGGTTGCAAGATGAGATAAGGACTCAGAATGACTCCGATCGTGGCACGCCTTCGAGTCACGCTCGTCACGATTACGAGTATCCCTATAAATATTGCGCCGTGCACCGTGTAGAAGAATATATGCACCACGTTGAGTTAGGGTTTTGCCACCTCTCGCTGCCGCCGCCGTCGTAATCTTCTCCATCCCGAGCGCCGACGTGCATCTCGCAATCGAGAGAGCGTGTCTCCTAACCCTTCGTCTTTGAGATCCCTGCACCGGAGAGGGCGAATAAGGTTTTTGGGAAGCGCCCACGCGATCGCTCAAGTTCGTCACCACGGCTCGTCTTCTGTTCTGCCGCTGGACGCCGTCGTAGTTAGCGTTTAGCGGCGGCTATTGTCACCAACGCCGACCTCGCTAACACCGCAATCAAGACCTACTACGCTAACGCCAAGAATCAAGAACCGCGACCGCAACGCCGTCATCCTCTTCGCTCAAGACGCTCAATCTGCTCAAATCTCGTGGTTAATCATGTTTATCAAGATGATCATAATGTTCGTGCTATCTAGTATGTTAGAGATATACATGCTAGTTTCGTGATGTTGTTCATGATTTATATTCGAATTTAATCTGGAAAATGTCTAATTTCTCAACAATATCTACATACACATACACATGTACACACAAATTTCATCAATATATAGATTCGTACACTCACAATCTCGACACAACAAGAATACATATTATCATATCCACATGATTGACATCAAACTTTATTTCCCACAAATATCACATACATCCATCATTTCCAAGAGGTGAAGACAATTCAATAATTACAATAACATACATCATAGTTTACATTTCTGCCGTCAAACTTTATACAAATTACAGACCAGTTCAAACTCATTTACAAATGGCACCCTATCCACTTTCACCTCTAGTGCTAAAGGAAACCAGCCAAGAAAAAGGAAGGAGAGACAACAAGCTTGCCCTTTCTTCCTCTCTTGGTATCCTGCAGCAGAAAAGGTGCCCATCATCAAATTTAAAAGCCTTCTTCTTCTTCTTCTTCTTCTTCTTTCTTATCAGTCAATAGGAATAAATGACAACAGCACATGATAGTTAAACATTTAATTGGGTGACAGTTTGGCCCAATTGGTTGCAATAGATCAACAGTACTAGTAATATAAGGATATAATATAATTGGTTGCAATAGATGGAACAAATGATTGGGTGACAGTTTGGCCCAATTCATATAAATGCTTACACTACTACAAAACAGGTTATCACATACGGTTCGTAAACCACATCACAGATGGTTTTGTGAACCATCTGTAAATAAGTGTCAGCGATGACAAAGAGTCATTGCAGACAATTTTCCAATCGTCTGTGAAAAAGCTCATCATAGACGGTTCCAAATTAGACCCGTTTGTGATGCGGTATCATCATAAACGGTTCTAACAAAGAACCGTTTGTGATAATGGGCTTATCCCAGATGGTTGTAACTAAGAACCATCTGTGATGATGGGCTTATCCCAGACGGTTTCAAATTGGAACCATCTGTGAAGAGGCCCAGATCACAGACGGTTCCAATTTGAAATCATCTGTGATTTGTGCCTATTCATAGATGGTTTTTCGTTAGAATCGTCTGTAATGTTGATTTTCTATTTTTTATAAATTTTAATTTATTGGCTAGCCTCAGGAATTTCTAACCATGCCCTCTAAAACAAATAATAGTACACAGCATGACCAGCATATTATTATGACATAAATTTAAAAAATGTACTCCAATCACATATTACACAACATATAGCGCATCCATTTCATAAATCAACTCAGATCGCACATTACAACATATGTATAGCGCATCCATTTCAGAAATCAACTGACATATGTACTAACCAATTGGATTCAGAAGTAAAAATGACAAATTCACGTCACAAGGTTCACAAATTACTCTGAATGTACGGTAAGTAACAAATTCACAACTCATGGTTGAGCCCTGAATAGCATCTGCCCTTTGGATTTAAGACCTCACGTAGCAAGAAGGCATAGAGCTGTCCTTGAATAGTTAGAAGGTCAGCCTGTTCCAATGTAGATTCAGCGCATTGTCAAGCCTGTCAATGAGAAAAGTAAAGTCTCATGTATATATAAATTAATAAGTGGAGATATTTGTTGCAAGATTGATGCACTGAATGACATTGGTCTGCCGAACCAAGGATGAATGCCATGTTGTGGCAAACATAGAATCCACATAGGTCAGTGCCCATTGGCTGCTGGTAGCACTGCCAAAACATAATAGTTTAATTAATTCCGAAGATATTATAATGAAGTGTGAAGGATTATTACATACTATTGTATACAGGAAACTTAAAAGTATACTTTAGAGTGGTTGGGCCCTTCTTGTGTGGCCCTCCCCTCGATTTGTAGACACCGAACGATGTGTCGAGAAAATCTCTGATAGGCTTCAAATCGTGGGTGTTGCCCTTTCTGGAATCAAGATAAATTACCCAGTTTTGTCTCGGTATAATTATGAGTAGAACCCAATGATACCTACACAGGTATGTCGTCATAGTCACTGAACCTAACTTCGAGGTGAGATATATAGTAGAAATCAACGAGTATAGCATCTGGATAAAGCACTTACCCCGGGTTGTAAGGTAAAAGTATGAATTTTTTGTCCAAATAAGCCAGCAGTACTTTTTCCACATACTCGTGGACGAATTCTTTATTTTCGTCCATGATTTGCTTGGACATTATATGTGGGTCGGCGAAGCCTACTGGTTGTTTTCTTGATATTGCTTCCTGGATCATGTATCTTCATATACAAAATCAAGGATGATATATATATGACATTTATCGGTGCGTCAGAAATGTAGATGGTGATTGCATACATTTACATTGTCCAGCATCTTAGGAGTGAGGCATCGGGTGCTTTGAGGTTGTACAGATCAAATAAGTCGGTGAATCCGACCACGAAGACGCCATCTAGAGATCTATGTAAGAAATACTCCTCCTTGAAGCTCATAGAGATACTCGTTGCCCGTTGTGCTATTGGCTTGTTGGCTTGTTATATGTACCATTCTTGCAATCTAATACAGGCTAATGAAAGCATCTCCTTGCGGTCATCCAGTACGAACGGTTACCCCAACTCAAATTTCCGTAACGGAAAGTCATAAGCTGACGTGGTACATTTTGATTTGCCCTTGTCTCTACGTCCCCTGCTACCAAGTTTCGTCTTTACAGAGATTTATTGGGCCCTTATCGCAGAACGGTTTGCCAGCGGATGGGACACGGTAGCCGATTTGGCAAGCTCGTTCGGTGCATGGTATGGCTCTGGTAGTGCTGGTAGCTCCAACGCATGATGTGGTGCCTTTGGGACTGCTGGTAGCTTCGGTGCTCCTGGGCGTGTATCGAAGAAGATGTCCTTCTTGGGCCACTAGATGAATGTGCCGATGGCATCCCCTAGTGTGACGGTCTCGTCGTTTGGGGGGATGTCCAGTGTGACGGTCTTGAAAATTTTATGTACACCATCGACTTGGACCTTCGTGTAGCCCGGCTCTATAGTATGACCGTGCACTAATACCCCTACACTGGATGCATACGCTTGTCCCCAAGCAGCCTGCAAGGGAACAGAGCCGTTGGCAAGCCTCACTTGCAGATTGCATGGCATGGCCACCTACATAAGGGTACATAAGTAATTAGCTAACACGCCCAACATTAAAAGTGTAGGTAAGGAGTCAGAATACCCAATAGCCACCGCACCATGGATGCTACCAAAACCTCGATTCACTAACGACACCCCTCGGACACACACATGTCCAAAGGGTTACCAACACACGCTTAATTCTCCACAACAAGATTAAATGAACTAAGGATTTCAAGACAACATAAAAACCTAACCTCTACGAGCTTGACAAGCAACCCACCAATAAACCGCATAACTGGTTTCAAGACTAAGTCACCGAAATTTACAAAATTTCGGCATGACCTCTCTAGAAAATAGGACATCCACTCAGCAGACAAAAGAGCTAAGGCAGTTATATAATATCATTCTAACAGGTCCTTAGATAATCAAACCCACATCCAAATGAATTTAATAAACTTCACCACGATAACAACCCATTACAACCACAATAATTACATCCAGAATTAATGAATTGGTTAAATAAATTGTGGAGACCAGAGCCGTGCACGTGATACTACTCCCAACCCGACGAGCCAACTTCAAGTACCTAAAACAAGAAACAACAAGCGTGAGTCCAAGACTCAGCAAAGTGCAATCAAACACAAAAGTAATGAATTCGATTAGAATACAACGACCTCAAGACATACAGTAATAGTTCCTTTACTTGACATCCTTAAATAAAACGAGTAATTTGAATTCATATAACTTCAAAACGAAGAACACGGCTACTTCAACATTTGCTATAACCATTACTTAATTGAAATTATCCAGCTAAAGAAGCGTAAACTAATCCTACTTACCACATCTAACTCGGAAACATAAATAACCTTACTCATGCCTCAAAGAATCATTTCAGATGAGTCCACGACTCAATACTCAACCTGTCATTTCCATTCTCATCAATTAACATTTACCAATTGCAACACACAATGCAATGCTTTTATGCTCTCATCCCTTTTTTCTCATGAATCATAAAATGCAAGCACCATGCATGCTCATAATGCACATTGTCATAGCGTATACCGGTATAGCTAAGTGTACACCCGTCGGTGTGAACCCTCTCACTCCCAACCATCCCGTGACGGGGCCTACTCTTACTGACTCGCTCCCATCCGTGGATGGGACTACGAGGTAGGACTTTCGTGTTCACTACGTGTGAACACAGAGGCCCGCATCGACATGGGTCGCCTCTTCTTTTTTTATGAATGCATATCATGAATGCAATGATGCAACATAAAAACTCATATTTCACAGATGCAGCATAGCTACTCACTTTGTCATTCGCCATAACTCAGAGTTACCAGAGGGTCGTGGGCTTACACGCCCTTCCTTTATCAATATTGGAATGGCTCTCAAATTTAACTCAATTAATGCAACAATTATAACAATTTAACCCTTTCACCAACATTAGCAACTTCATACTATAAACTATTTCTTAGATATACTCATAATCACGTGTGTGTGTGTGTGTGTATATATATATATATATATATCATGTTCAGAACCATCGCCACTACGTGACGCTTAAAAAGCACACAAACCAAGAACCTCTCAACCACGATCGAGGAGATGCACTTGCCTTTAACCTCGGCGAGAAACCGACGGCCCATTGCGGCGCTTAGAAACCACCAACCCTTAAAGATTCCTATATCATGAGTTTCAACCGATAGATGATGTAGAACCAGAGACTTTCAAACCGATTGAGTTCCCCGAGGTTGTTATCCTGAACGCTCAAGTCCAACGGCGGAACAGAAAGCCGCAGATGCACAAACTATCTTTCTCCAATACATTCTTCACAAACCTAGCATGCAAATTCACGTAGAATTGGGAAAAAGGAGCAAGTAGAAAGTAACATCTGTACCCATCATATACTTGTAAAGTATTTCATTGCAAGAAAGCATTTTATTATCCGTAAGTCCGAGTTTGAATAAACTATCACAAGCACATTTACTTTCCGAAGCAAATATAGTCTAAAATTCCATATGAAGAAATCAACCCGATCTTTAAGCTCACCTATAAGTTTAGCAAGTGTCAAGATTCTCGCAGAGAGGGATAACTCAAATATGCAAGCTACATAGGCCGACACAAATGAGACCTAAGATGATTTGGCACCATTGAAAAGCCATATTGTGATTTCATTGTTTGCTTGACATGATGCGATGGTATTATTGTTGTTTACATTCTTACTTTTAACTAGTTAAGTATAAGGTGATGCATTGATTATATGATAGCGGTGGTGTAACACTTAATACCCTTTAAGTCTTCCTAACGTAAGAACATTATTTGCAACCATCAAACCCATTATTGCACTAGCTAATGTAAACTAGCTCTACGCACAATTTATTGACTCTAGAGCATAGTTTACCTTAGGATCGCTTCGACGAGGGTCCCCTCGTCCCCAAATCATTGTTTGAATCAAACACACATATCAAGATGTGGAACTTATTCAGCAGTAACGAGACTAAGTTAGTTTACAAGTCATGCAAATCAATCACAAAGGTCCAGTATCCAACATAAAATTCCTACTCTTTAACCTTCACATTTATCATGCCATGAAATGCAAAGCAACTACTTGTAGGCATTACAACAAGCACCTTGCATGCAACAATTAAATCCCCACATTTCTAGGGTTTTACCTCAAGGGAAACACAGGGAGGAAGGAGGGGGTGGCGTAGAGCTGCCTGGCCCGGGGGAAAGGGTCGCCGGCGCCGGAAGGGAGGGGGCTGGGCGGGCAAGCAGAAAGCCGGGAGGCGCACACGGCGGCGGGCAGCCAAAGGGCTCAGAGATCTGGCAAATGAAAGCAGCAGCAGGTGGCAGAGGGAGCTTGGGCTCGGCACTGTGGAGGGAGCCTCGAGAGGCGCAGGAGGGCACCACCAGAGCAAGAAGGCGCCATGAGGAGGGCGATGACACTGAGTCGGGAGGAGCGGCTGGGCCGAGGACTTGGGGAAAGAAAAGGAAAACGGCCGCTCCCTCCTCTATCTTCTTTATATTACCCAATAAGTGGAAGCACTAAATAAAAGGGCTAGGGGGGAAAAAGAATAAAATGCATTTAAAAAACTACTCAACAATTCTGGCCAAGAAACCCTGGAAAAACGATCTGCAGCATTACAGGAGCATTGCAGACTTGTTACCAAGGTGTCATCAGGAGGAAATCTGGCTTCATCCACATTCATCTCAAGGGCGCACGCAGAGTGATCCGACTTTGTTAGTTGGGCTGAATCACAAGATGTGCTTTTGGGCTAGCACATTCCTGCAGGCTCGCCTCCTCACCACCCTTTGCTCCATCCTTTCTCGAGGCTTTGTAGCCGATTATCGAACTGTACTCTAAACCTTTCCTCAACCCTTTCCTTAATGAGGGCTACTAGCTGTTCCTCACGCTCGACTTTGTTTCTCTTCCTATGGAAATCCCAATTTCTAGGGAACGAAAACACCTAGACCTCTGGTGCGACCTGGGTGCTCCTTGTTTTCCAAGGCCATAGAGAGTATGTCTTTCTCTCTATTCGAAGTGAAAGAGCCCTGGGAAGATTCTGTGCTCAACGATATTAGGCGTTGGGACACTTCCTCATCAGCAGGGTTTGCAAAGGACACACCGCCCGAAAAAGTGTGACGTGACCTCGCTCTTACCCAATTTCGGGTACGCGGATCCACGATCGAGGCAAATGGCGGTGCTTCCTCCTTCTGGACTGCCTCGTTATCCTCTCTCGTCCATTGCGCCATCTTACCCGTGTACCTAGTTGAGCCGAGTCTGTGTGGGTGTGTTTTTTTTATTGGACGATCTTGTGAGCCGCACTTTAAAGTATGAACTCTTCCGTTGTCTTCAACTCAACAAATTGTCCCCAAATGTCTTCAGAGATGAACCCGTACTTCTGGAATGGAGTCATTTCCTTATAGATGTAATTAGCAACGAGGACACTCTTGAAGTTCTTCCACGCCTTTCCCACCACTAGCAACGCTGCACTCATCGCAGCGTGTGCATGGCATCTTATGGAAGCTCGAATGACGCGAATATTTCTATTATCTGGTTATCGTGCTCCTCATCTGTCAGCGTCTTCCATAATGGATAGGTGATGGGGACCCTTTCACACCCAACGATCCAGCACATGGTCCGGAAAGCTGCTGCAGCCTTTGGAGGTGCGGTAGGGACCCCATCATGCAGATCGACCGCCGTGATGGTGTATCGGCTTTGAGGCATTTTACTAAGCCCTCTTGCACCGCACCTGTTTCTTTTTACGTTGGGCGCATCATCAGATCCCTTCGGCGCTGAGGATTGAGGAGACGCCATCTTGTATGATGTAAGGTTAAGAGTAGGTAAGTTAAGAGAAGCAAATTTAAGAGAAGGTAAGTTAAGAGGTATTTTGTACATACAACAACAATCAGACAAATTGAATGAAGATTGTATTATATTGCTTTCAGGTAAGGGTTGGTTGAAGATTTTAAACATTCAAGCTTAATCATGAATGGGCTAACAATTAATTCAGTGAATAAGGCCTTGAACCCTTACCACCTTAATATGCAGATTAAGCACTCGCTAACCTAATCAACAAAAGACTACCTACCAAAGATTTTAACAACATAATTCCATCGCAAAGACAATAGCACTAAAACCGATCCACTCAATTAAGCACACAAGTAACAGCTTAAGATAACAAAGTGTATGTAGCTACATGTAAATAGCACATGTAATCGATATAACAATCAAGATATAATCTAATCGTGTTTAAGCATATGGTTCAAGGCCTAGTTCACGTAAATAAATGTTCTAGTCATGTAATACCCATTATCATCATGGAGTAAGCAAGGCAACAAAAAACGAAAGGGGAGGGAGGAGGGCACCACCGATGGAGAGGGAAGACACCACCAGGGGAGGGAGACACCATTTCATACTCTTGGTATCAGATTTCACTCTCTAATATACCATTTAAATGATGTTGTTATACCTCTTTATCCTTTTGAGTATACTCTAATACTCGATTATAAGATACTTCAAAGTGAGTTCCATTTAAAAAATTTCATTAAAATCTATCATTTATAGCATAATTTGTTTACATATTTCTTTTACATATGGAAAAGGGTATGTAGCAAAAAAATAAAGGGTCTGACTAAATTTTTTCAATCATGTTGTATTGGAGTATCTTAGAATTATTATTGAAGTATACCGAAAGTGATAAAAGAGTATAAAGCATTTATTTAAGTGGTATATTAGAGGTGGGAGTATGTACTCCCAGGAGTACGCAAAAGGCTTCCTATGTATGTGTGTGTATATATATGTATGTATATATATATGTGTGTATGAATATATATGTATGTGTATATATACATATATATATATATACACACATATTTATATATATGTATATAGCAAGCCTCTTTTCTACTCCCGGGAGTAATTACTCCCTATGCCGTATCTCATAACATATGGGGTATCTCGTACGACGGAGGGTATGTACGTGTAGTATATGAGTATATCAGATCATCTAGGTGGTATGTAGCAAAAAAATAAAAGGTCTAATGAAAATTTTTCAATCATGTTGTATTGGAGTATCTTAAAATTATTATTGGAGTATACCAAAAGTGATAAAGAAGTATAAAGCATTTATTTAAGTGGTATATTAGAGGTAGGAGTATGTACTCCTGGAAGTATGGAAAAGGCTTCCTGTATATATATCTATGTATGTATGTATGTATGTATGTATGTATGTATGTATGAGTGTGTACTAACTTGGCACCCATGTCGCATGTATTGTTAGCAAAATAAAATAAAAAAGAGACAGTAGGACCCATGAGTCAGCCTCTAATCTCCTTCATCCCCTTCCTTCACCGTCTGCGTCTCTCTACACGAGCCGCTAGTGAACACATCTCTCAATTTTTTCCCTTTTTCTCCCCCTAACACACTTTTTTTAGCAAATCTGGCCCCATTTCGACTAAATTCGCAAAAATGCCCTCCTCCTTGACTGCGAAAGGTGCGGTAAACGACATGTGTCACGAGCTTAGCAACAGGGACCTAGCATGTTATTGTGGCAGCAAAGAACGGAAGTGGCTTAATTAGCCACTTAATTAAGCAAAGTAACTTAATTAGTGACTTGATGAGTGATTAAATTATTAAAGTGATTAATTAAATGACTAATCAAGGTGCTTAGTTAGTGAACTTGCCAAGGTATGGTTCTTCATAGAAAAACTTGCCATGCTCCTTTAATGCGGAAGGTGACACATGTCACATGTCGCACCTTCCGCGGTCGAGAAGGTTGCATTTTTGCAAATTTATTTGAAAGAAGGCCATATATGAAAAAAAAAGTATCATATGAAAAAAAAGTATCTTAGGAGGCTAAAAAAAGTAGGCTTTTTTCTCTCTCTTACCTTCTCAACTCGCGCCCCTCCTCCAATCACTGCAGTTGCTCAACTCAAATTGTTGCCCACAAGACTGACATTCCTCCCTTTTCTCGCCTAATCGTGTCCCAAATCGCCTCCTTTGTCCTCTTCTCTTCTTTTCTCCCATGAAATGACGAGGCAATTAGTGATCGCCACACCGTCTATCCAAATTGATGCATATAGGAGATAGCCTCAGGATTTCGCCTCTCCATCGGCGATTGGAGCAGTAATGGAGGCAATCGACAACAGATCCTTGAGCACTGTGGAGGCATCCCGACGACCAATGTCCTCGACCTCTCTGCTAGTGACTAGAGTGGTAGCATCTTTGTCACATCGAATTGACAATACACTGACACCTGCAATAAGAGAGCGAATTGATAGCACATATCCACCAAAATTCAAAACCAAAAACTTACTATAAATATGACACCCTCTCCAGCATACATTCAACACTAAACCAAGACAACCACCACATCCAACACTTCATCCCTACCACCACAACACCCCACACACCCCTCCACGCGGGTTCACAATGTCCGACTACGGAGCGATTCTTCATAAGCGGAAGTGGCTTGCCAAGGATGCAAGAAGCTACCCAAATGTTTCTTGCACGGATGGACCCACTACTACAGCGAGGCTTATATCAGACGCACGATCACAGACGGTTTTGAAAAACCGTCTGTAATATGGAACATCAAAGACGGTTATGTACTCAAACCGTCAAGTAATATCACGCACGGTTTTATATTACAGCCGCTCAGATGTAATAACTATCATGACGGTTTCAAAATATAACCGCTCAGTAATGGCTACAAGATTCATTACTGCACGGGTTTAAAGTAAAACTGTCAGGATATCACTGACGGTTATATAACACAACCGTCTGTAATATCTACAAGAGTCATTACAGCATTTGCTATATTTAGAAACCGCCGTGATATTTTTTGCATTACGCACGGCCGTAATATAAAACCGCTCAGGATAAAACCGCCCGAGGTCAGAAAAACAGAGCCTCGCTCCATCCACTTTGTTTGTAGGGTTTCGATTTTATCCTAAGTGGCGGCGTATGAAGTGAGGCGATTTTTAAAAGAAAGCCATTGATTTCAAGGGTGATATTAGATTCATTTGATTTTGGTGATCTAAGGTTAGTAATGAGTTCTCTAATTGCATGCATCCAATTCAATATCTAGGTTGGTTAGAGAGAATTAATTTAAAGATTGTTTGGTTAGATCTAGCTTAATTGTAGTGGATCCATATGTTGTTTGTGATATTTGGTTAGTAATGTGTTTTAATTGCATTATATTCAACATCTAGCTTGATAAGGAAGGAATTTGATGATTTTTTAGATCTCGCTTGTAGAACCATGTGTTGGTTTTTTGATGAATAAGGTTAGCTAGTAATGGTTCTATTTGCATAATATAATATTCGATCATGATGTAGCTAGCTAGCTTGTTAAGGATAGAATTTAAAGATTGTTTAGATCTAGCTTATAGATCAATTCAAGTCTTTTGGTGATCTAAGATTAGTAATGGGTTCTAATTTCATTATTATATTGAAGATTAATTTGAATTTTGTTAATTATTTCTTTGTGATGTAATTAAGGTATGTAATTGCATAATTAGTTTAAGAATGTGTGCATACGCACTACACCTGGTGCACTTAATATTTAACACTAAGTGTTACATGTGTAGCGAGATGGATCGGTCGATGTACGCCGAGAACCGCATTTGAGTGCCGAGTACCTTAATGGCGCTCCACTTTCAAAAGAGCCGCAGAGGAGGATATGTTTAATAAGGGGTGCAATTCATGTCATGTCCGTGCATTGATTGCTAAAATCAAGATGTTTCAAACTCAGCAGATCGGCTAACACTTGATTCAAGGGGTTTCAAAAGGGCTATACATGTTGGACCACCATGGCATAAGAGCATAATATACAGAAGCGCAAGTAGTGTTAATATCGTCGATTTATGTCAATGATATGTCGGATGATCATATCGATTGTGCTTCCGATGAGGACAAAGTTGCACGATGACAATTTGATCAGATGCTACGCGATGCGTATGGAAACCTTGATGACAGGAATATGGACAGCCTAGGGCTTAATGGAGGACTCTTGAGAAACCTTTGTTCGCAGGGTGCAAGTTGAAATACACAAGGTTATCATCCGTGCTTCAACTACTCAAATTGAAGGCAAGCAATGGTTGGTCCGACAAGAGTTTCACAACAATAAGCACGCCTATTGGCGACATGCTTCCAGAGGGAAACGAAGTTGTCGATAAGCACCTACAAAGCCAAGGTGTTCTTTGTCCCTTGGGAATGGAAGTAGAAAGAATACATGCATGTCCAAACGATCAGATCCTCAGATCGCAAAGAGTACACAAACTTGTATATATGTCCGTGTGCAACGATCCCGACACAAGCGTAAGAGTTATTCAGATGATGATGGCGAGAGCATTGAGGTGAAAAAGGTCCTCCGCTAAGGTGGCATGGTATCGCTCTGAATTCCCCGCTTGAAGCGCTTTGTTTATGAACCCAAAGGAGGCAAAACTGCTATGCTGGCACTTTGAGGAGCGAAGAATGATGGAATGCTAAGGCACCTCGCCGATTCCATCCAAAGGAGAAACATCGACAGAGCTTTCAAGAATTCAAAGCGGATCCGAGAAATATAAGGTTTGGATTGAGTATGATGGAATGAATCCTTTCGGTAACATGAGCACAAGATAGCACTTGGGTCAGAATCAGATTCACAACCTTCCTCCTTGGTTGTGTATGAAGCGGAAGTACATTATGTTGTCTATGCTTATCCAAGGACCGAAACAACCCGGGAACGATATTGATGTGTACCTAGCTCCATTGGTGGAAGATCTAAAACACCGTGGGTTACCGGTACACGATGGGATGCGATAAACGAGAGAACTTTACTTTGCATCGCTTGTTGTTCGCACCATAAATGATTACCCCCGCCTTGCTAACCTCGCTGCCCAGAGTACAAAAGGAACCAAAGCTCGTGACTCACCGCTAGATGATACCGAGAGTTTATGGTCAATCACTCCGCAAAACCTGTACATGCGCCATCAGAGGTTCTTCGAGGAATCACCCATATCGCAAGATGAAGCAACTTTTCGACGGAAGGAACGAAATGGTCCAGCTCCAAGGCGCTTGAGCGGAGAGATGTTCATGACATTGTTAAGGATTTGATGTTGCGATGGAAAGGGACGAAATCAAGTACCCGTGAAAAGAGCATGTGGAAGAAGAGATCAATATTCGGGACCTACCTTATCGAGCACCTAGAAGTTCGCCATCGATCGATGTCATGCACGAGAGAAGAATGTCCGTGATGCGTGATTGGTCTCTTACTCAACATTAAGGGTAAAACAAAGGATGGTATCAACGCACGGCTTGACTTGGTCGATATGGGCATAAGACCCGAAGTTAGCACCGAAAGAGACCGATAAAGGCCGCACGCATTTGGAACTCGCTTGTTATACTCATCAAAGGCCGAAGAACTGAATCGCGTGCTGCTTGCATGGTGTGAAAGTTCCGTCCTGCATTCCTCCAACATGAAGAGACTTGTTTCGCTGGAAGATTTGAAATTAATCGGCATGAAGTCTCATGATTGTCATGTGCCGATGACACGATGCTCCTCGTCGCAATTAGAAGTATTTTGCCGCCAAGGTCCGTGAGACAATCACTAGGTGTGTTATTTCTTTAACACAATCGCCGAAGGTCATCGATCCCGGCGACTAGATGCTCGCAAGTCGAGGTGGTGATGACTCTATGTAATCTTGAGATGTATTTCTCCATCATTTTTCGATATCATGGTCCATCTCATTGTTCACCTTGTGACAGAGATAAAGATATGCGGCCAAGTTTTCACGTAGCATGTACCCGCTCGAGAGGTACATGGGAATTCTCAAGTCTTACGACGGAATCGATCTCGTCCCGAGGGTAGCATTGTCGAAGGTTATGCAATGTAAGAGGCCGCCGAAGTTCTCAGGCCGATTACATGGCCTGTGTCGAACCAATAGGTGTGCCTCGATCTCGCCATGAGGGAGGCTCCAGGTATCGGGACCATCGAAGGAAAGCAATCACGCCGATTCGCTGATTATGCTCGAGCCCATTTCACGGTTTTGCAACACATGGTCAGTAGTGTCCGCCTATATCGCCGAAAGCACAAGCAATGGCTAAGGCAAGAGAATCCAAAGACGGCAGAGTCTTGGATCACGAGACAAGATAACCTTCAGCTCAACAAATGGTTGAAGGAGCGACCTATCACCGGGAGCTCGCCGATGACACGCGACATGGTTGGCAAAAGGACCAACTTTTACAGCTTGTCACATGGAAAGGATATGACTTAAATGGGTACACATTTTACACGAGAGATCAGGATATGAAGAGCACAAACCGTAACAGTGGTGTCCGTGATAGATGCATTCAATAATACCACTGGTTGACGAGGAGCTCCTACTATGGGTTCATAGAGGAGATATGGGAGCTCGACTACGACTTTTCAAGATTCCCTATTTCGTGTCAAGGTCCACCTCCAAAGACGTGAAGGTCGACAGAATGGCATCACCATGTGGACCTTTAACGGTTCGGATACCAAGATGAACCATTCGTATCGCTAACCAAGTTGTTCAAGTCTTCTATGTAAACCAATTCGCCCAACAAGAAGCGCCACGTAGTTCTTCAGTGGAAAAGGAGAATTGTCTGAGTTGAGAATGTAGTAGATGAGGAAGAGTACAATCAATTTGATGAGTTGCCACCTATCGAAATGACATCCCGTCCCGTAAGAACAACATGAGGAAGCAAGCTACACACGCCGCCGATCATCATGAAGGGCTAATTTTCATACAAAAGAATAAGCATGTGGTATGAAGTTATGAGAAGGGTGCATTGTCATCATGCTTACTAATTTTCATGTGTAATAATATTACATTAATGCTATTGTAAAGATGATACGACCCATCATGCTTTGTACATATGATTGTGATGATCTTTGTAAGTAGCTTCAGAAGCATCCAATTATGTATATATGATTGTGATGATCTTTGTAAGTAGCTTCAGAAGCATCCGGATTGATGGAAAAGATGCAAGTATAAGAGCACGATTTATTCGTTAATATCAATATGATTCCAAATACATGATTCAAAGATGGCCATTCGTGACATAATTGATGACAAGAATGTAATCATGTCTACTTTGGCAATATGGAAATAGTTGTATGTGATTGCTCTCAGATTTTAGGGTTTGAATTGAGGATTAGAATTCCACTTCAACCACAAGATAGCCTATATTCTCGTTAAAGACAACTTTCCCGTAAGATACAACAAAGTGGCATGCATAAGAGTCGATCGAATCGAACCGACAAGTGAATGTCAAGGAATAAGATATATCACAGACGGTTTTTAACATAACAACAGGATGTTATTTGTCATGCATTTGTTATGTTACCTAACCGCTCGTGATATTCAACATCGAGACGGTTCTATTATATAACCGTCCGTGATGTCACCAACATCATGCATTTGTTCTATTATATAACCGCCCGAGATGTCACTAACATCACGCATTGCCCTATTATAGAACCATCTCGTAATATCTAAACATCACGCATCGCTCTATTATAGAACCGCTCTATGATATCTCATCATGCATCGCTATATTATAGAACCATCTGTGATGTGCTCTCTCTATATATCTCCCCCAGCAGATCTCATTCACACAAGGCCAAACCCTAAACCTTGAGACGTTTTGTCTCCTCAAGCTGGCCTCCCCGGCTGCCCCTCCCCCCTGGGCTCTCGGCGTCCTCCCTCCCGGCGTCCTCCGGCCCCTGCTCCTCCCCTCGGCGCTGCCCCTCCCCTCGGCTCCTCCCCGGCCTCGGCGCTCCCTCTGCCCTCCCTCGGCGTCCTCCCCGCCTCAAGGTCTTCTCGGCTTCAACCGTGAGTATTTCGGGGACTAGCCATCGAGCTAGAGGCCGCTCGATCCGGAGGCACCGCCTGGCCATTTGCTCTATTTTTCGGTGTTGCTCGCTAGTTAGTGAGTTCTGGGACACTTTCGTGATTATTCTCTGGCCTTGCAAAGGCCACGATTCATGCTTGGGGACCTTGCGTGTGGGCTTAATGTTCAAGTGATGATTTAGGGATGGAATAGACTAATTGTGACAACAAATCTTAGCAAATAATTTCACTTTCATATATATATATTTGATTAGTGTGAGTTCGGCAGTTGATGTTTGTTTTCTCGTTGTTTAGAGCCCAAGAGCAAGAATTAGTTAAAATGTCTTTGTTCGCTGGCTAGGAGCGATGGTGCCGTGGTTGTACATGTTCATATGTGAGATGGTGCCGTGTGGTTGTACATGCTGTGGTTGTACATGCTGCGGTTGGCTAGGAGCGATGGTGCTGTGGTTGTACATGTGGGTTGGCTAGGAGCGATGGTGCCGTGGTTGTACATGGTCCTCGAATAAATCAGGGAAACCTTTTGAGTAGTGAATATGCATATAAGATAACCTGCCTTTATATGCTTAGTTATGAATATGCATATAAGATAACCAATTGAGTAGCTCTATTGCAAACTGTCTTTATATGCTTAGTTAGTGAATATGCATATAAGATAACCAATTGAGTAGATTTATACTTAACTCGTCAAGTATTAAATCTGTTATTGAGATAAAGTTGTCACAATCTAGTCTATTACTTGTCCATTGTGGCGAGGAGGGCCTTTAAGGCAACCCGACATCTCGAGAACATTCAAACAATCAATATGAGCTTTATGCTAATTGCTTTATTCGTAATACTGCATATGTTCATATGTGAGATCCTCGAGCTTCGCTCTATTATTCTCGTTAATCGTCAAATGGTTGAATCCATATGTATTCTTCTCGCTTGTCTCGCCGTGTGGATGTCCTAGTTTTAGGAGGTGCCGCACAAATTTTTATTAAGTTCGCAACCTCCTAGTTCGCTTTTTGCTAAAAGGCTAATAACAAGCCATTTAGGCTAGTTCTTTAAAAGGCTAATAACAAGCCATGGTATCCACAAACTCATTCACTCTAATGTGATTTTATTTGTTCTTCACTTTTAGTTCGCCTCAAACTATTTTAACTTGTAAAGAAGATGTCGCCCTCTAATCCATCGCTCAAGGACATGATGTGCCCTCAAAAGAAGAATCGACCCACCGCAAGAGGACCAAACAAAAGGCCAACAGACCGATATACCATTACAGAGATCGATCCAAATGATGGGGCCCTAGAAAGCCAAAAAAGGCGGCTAATGCATTTTGAGTATGTGGGATAGTAGCTCGAACGGGTTCCGATCACGCTTATCTTCCCGGAGGTTGGTGACTATTGAGGCTCGCAATGCCTTGCTAACGGAAATTCTTTCATCGCTCAACATTCCGTAAGAATCCGCCTCCCCTAGTGCGACGCAAGATGCATCGCTAGCGCAGAAAGGCATGGAAGACCTTCAAGCATACGCCAGAGACTACGCCAAGAAGGATCCGGTTCCATACTCAAGTATGGGTTCATTGATGAGGACACGGGGGCGCTTGTTGGGATGAAGACCACGATTTAATTCGCAAGGCCACAGTTGAAGAAACAAGGCCTTGCAAGCAAGGAACACTCACCCCACAGACTGCAGATCGCTTGGCTACGCTGGGAAGAGAGCGCAATGGGACAGGAGGACGAGGAGGGTATCGCGCCATTTCCATCGATCACAGATCAACGTGCTGAGATCGCTAAGAGCGAGAGCGAGGTCGATGCCACGCCCTCCGCAACTGCCTCCTTTGTAAACCCCATGACGAGGAAGTCTCGCCAACGCCCGTAATATATAAATCGAACTACCAATTTTACGTAATTAGTCCATGACTTCATAAGTGAAATAACTTGTCCGGATCTTGCAGTAGCGTTGAGTACACAATCGAGCGATGGCTCTTTTTTCCCTGACAGAGAGAAAGATGCACCGCCCATAGCCTTGGGAAACAAGGAACACCCGGTCGCATAAGAGGCAAAGGGTTTTTGTTCCATGGAAAACTGGATTCTGCATTTACTTCCACATATACCAAATAAGAAGAGAACTAGAGCCGAGCGCGAGTCAAATCTTATAAAGAATTTGGAGGACAAGTTGAGAGGAGAGTTGAGAGAAGAGTTGAGGGAGAATCGAGAGAAGAATTTCATGAAAGGATAAGAATCCTCGAGGAAAGGCTCACCAATCAAGAAAGAAATCGCACAAGCCCCGTATATGTCCGCAAGTCAGCCCCATCGCCTGTGAAGAGCAACAGGCATCCGCTCCTCCAAGTGACATAGATGAACATAGCGGACTTATCTCAGATGTGACATTAAGGTGGCCACGCTGCAATCTCCAAGTGAGAATTAGCAATGGCACCGCTCCTCCGACGGCTGCTTGGGGCATGGCGATCCATCCTCAAAGGGGACCATGGTGCACGGTACCATCATAGCACCGGTTTCACCAAGGTCAATGTGGACGGGTGTTTGATAGTTTCAAAATTGTCGATCTACGTACGCCAAACGACGAGATCGTGAAACTTGGGGATGCCATTGGCACATTCATCCAATGGCCTAGCAATGACATCTCCCGTCGCCTTCTTCATCATGCAACAACCGCGACGATCCGATTCGCTTATTGTATCGCCGTCTCGATCACATACCAAATCGCCAATGAGAGCAGACTCCACTTGATGTACATAATGTTGACCTCTTCCTGCCCATTCCTCTCCCGTGAAGGGTTCATACAAAACAAAGAAAGGCAAGGGCAAAAGAAGAAAGAAGCCCGCAAGAACAAGTTGACTATCCATCTCGCCGAGTTGGCTAAACAATACAAGCTAGGAGAGCCAGCATTAACGAAAGGCAGCGAACTTCACTTAGTATACCTTGCCAACAATTGCATAAGTGGTACACCCAAGAAGCTGGAAAGCCAGAGCGTGAACGCATAACAAGTATTAAGTTCAAGTATGAACATCTATTCAACGACTCAATGGGGCTTCTTCACGGCCGATTTTCTCGACTTGTTCCATCTCTACAACCTCGACGCCATCGACGCCAAGACTCATAAGATGCCGGACCTTGTAAGTGTGTGCTATCACACTACATTCGCCTAATAGTGATAAATGTCCTCCAATATATATATAATCCGCTTTGTATATATAGATACATGCAACTTGAAGCTACAAAGAAGAAACTATCGATCGTTTCTCGACCCACATATAGTCTCAAAGCAAACAATGGATGATGATATAAACATGGTCGAGAAATACGTGATAGAGGCATTGCTAGCACAAAAGATAAAGAATTCATACTTATACCCCATAACCCAGGTAAGTGCTACCACATGCTATACTTTGGTCTCAGACTGCTGCACACAACTCGCTTTTGTTCATTGTCCATTGTGATATACCCGTAGGTATCATCGGTTCTCATTGTAATTGAACCACCACAAACCGGTTAAGTACCTTGATTCCTGACGTATGAAACCACGACTTGATACCTATCGCAAAATTACTCACCGTAATCACGCTTCCTACGCATATGGTCGTAAGTTGTTCCGTGTTTATATTGCTATTGGAATGGCTTAGGCTAACTTTTGCAATCTTGTAGAGCGCTCAAACACGTGAAAGATTGGACTAAACTACAGATGATTTGAACTTTTCAGATCCGCTATACACAACAATTCTATATCAAACCCCGTAATAGTGACTCTAGAACTAACCGTAGGTTTTATTTGCAAGGCCACCAAAGAAGGTCCGGAAATAACCTATGTGGATTTTATGTTTGCTACAACATGCAAACCATCGTCGCTAAAGAAAGTAGCAATACGTATAAAACTGCATGAGTCAGCCGATTTGAGCAACATTAGAGGGAGAGTTTGTTTTTCCTCGCCACCAAGTAATATATAAAAAGGCGCTGCTCCACGCAGCCTTATAAGTTCGGAGTTGTACAATTGTCAAATGGTATTCATTAATTCGAAAATATGTCAAAAACTTCATGTTATTCTTGTTTGTACGATTCATTGTATTGTCACATGATATTATCCTTAATACATATTTGCTCATCTTGAATGCAACAACTTAACAATGTCTTGCTTGTTGAACTAGATGTTTTTCCTACACCCTCGGAGAACCTCCATTATTTATGGGTTGTTGTTCAAATTTCCATCTACTTAGGTATTCTGCATGTCTTGCTACAGATAAGAAGTCATTTTGGTTATAGATAGCAAGGCTTTCTACAACCAACGTCCATAGGCTTACCTCGCTTTCTTCTCCATTCAAGCTGGGTGTTTCAAAATCCTTCCTGCAAGGAAGACCCGACTTGCAATCACATTTGTTCAATCTTTAATTACCCTACCTAAAGTAATCTATCAAGTACATCTACAATTTTACCAAAGTACCATGTTCGATCTCCCACCGTGGCACGACGGTGACCTCACAAGCAAGAGCATGCCGCTCGGTTATTTCAAGACTGTGGCACTACGGTGACTCTCAAGAAAGCCACTTCATATGGCATGAAGCAAATCACACACTCTAGTGTGTCCGGCTCGATGGAGAAGACCGTGGTTGCTGCCGCTTCCATGCCGCCAAGGGTTTTGGTTGATTTATTAGTCGAGTTCCATCAACATTATCATAACAAGGAGAAAAAGCGCTACAAATGTTTATATTTTAAGTCTATCCCGACGGACAAACTGCTGCCTCAATGCATATAGGAAGTGCAGATATTCAATTACAACATCTATAATCGGTTGTGCCTTATAAATATCAAGTAGAAATATTGATGGAAATTTCAACAACACCATAACTAATGGAGGTTCTCACTGGGGTGTGGGAAAAAAGGTCATCATGACGGTTCTTATTTGAAGCCGCTCGTGATGGGTTCATATCACGACGGTTATGATTTGAAACCGCTCGTGATGAGTTAATATCACGAGGCGGTTGTGATTTGAAACCGCTCGTGATATTAACTTATCACTGCATTTGTTTCAAATCATAACCGCTCGTGATAGTTTAATTTCACGAGCGGTTGTGATTTGAAACCGCTCGTGATATTTAGTTATCACGAGCGGTTTCTTAATCATAACCGCTCGTGATAGTTTAATTTCACAGACGGTTGTATTAATAAACCGCTCGTGATATATACTTTCTCGACGGGTAGAGAACTGCTCTCTCGATGAGCTCCTTCATCACAGACTTATTGTTACTGACGGTTCACAAAACCGCTCTCGGCGACATTTATGTAACCGTCTGTGATGATGTTTTCTGTAGTAGTGACCTTTGCTAGAATTTTTCCGCCCAAACTATGACTGTGGTACTCCGACATGGATAATACAGTCTAGACATGCAAATACTACTGGTTGGGCATACTGCACGTGCAAGACACTCTCCGTAAGTTAATGACACGCATGTACATTTCATAATTCCTTTTTTATACTTCTAACTTCCTCCACGCTTGACACAAGGAAGATGATAGTTGTTACTTCTTCCAATGGATCGATGGCCTAGACAAGTATGATAGAGTGTTCTTCGAGCACAAAATGTGGCTGCACTATCCAATTGTGCCCGAGCGCTACACCCGTTAGAAACCTTCACCTAAGACTACGGAAGACAAAGCAAAGTTCCCGCCCTACCAACCTAAATAAGCGTACTTTGGGAAGCCCGTCTATGAGCTTCAGGCTCAACAAAAGAAGCTGAAGAAGCAAGCTCACGTAGCTCGCTTCGAAGAGCAGCCGAGGATAACCCAAGAAGACTATTATTAGGTCGATGTATACGTGCCTAATTAGAAGAAAGCCAAGGCTGCAAGACTCATGAAAACAAAGGCAATGAACTGAACTGTATGCGCCATGTCTCTTTTTTCATTTTCTATGTCATGCAATTCAATGGGATTATATGTAATTTCACTTTTTTTGCATATTATTAGAAAAAATTAGCCAAACATAGGCATCAAACTGAACTGTACACACCATTTCTTTTTCCTCGTTTTCTATGTCATGGTATGTAATGCGCTGGTATGTACACTCTCTTTTGTCGGTTTCTACATCATGCTAAGGCCAACATGGGCACTGATCCAAACCATATGCGCCATGTACTCCCTATTTTTATTACAAAATCCTATTTATTCCTTCCTTTCGTTCCAACATTTCTAACATGCCTGGTTCTGATGATTTATTACTACTCACATGTGCCTTAAATCATGTTGGAAAGGAGAATAGTTCGCTGTAGTAGCCTCTTTTCTTTTTTTTTACAAAACTAGCCTCATGTCAAACAAAATTACAAAAGTAGCCCCCTTAGCCCACCTCTACCGTGCCCTGTGCAGTAGCAAAATACTGTAGAAACTACAGTACAGTGCGACACGTAGCAGGACGGCCTTGGCCTCACCAAGATAATAGATATCTACTGTAGATAATATCAGCCCTCCCATGTATGGTGCACCGATAAAAGGGGTATATCCAGTGCAATCAGGTTTTTGGTGCAATCACCGTGCAATCCAACTAAGAAAAGTTTCAAAAAATCCTAAAAAAATCATGGATATACATCTCATCTTACCCCATCTACATATAAAATTTCATGATCAAATTCGTCCTATGCTAGAAGTTACAAAAAAGACAAATTTGGGGTGCATTTGAACTATTCAAGTTTGTCAGAAATTTATCTTTTTTATTACTCTTAACATAGGACGAATTTGATTATAAAATTTTATATGTAGATGGGGTAAGATGAGATGTACATCCATGATTTTTTTCAGAATTTTTAGAAACTTTTCTTAGTTGGATTGCACGGTGATTGCACCAAAAGACTGATTGCACTGGATATGCCCCCGGATAAGAACTACTGTTTGAATAAATGTGAGACAAAAACTGCTACGCAAGTGAAGTGACCTCAACAAACTGCCACCAATCAATGCAGGATATTCCTTTCAGCAGCGTCGAGGAGGCGGTATCGACAATAATCAGTTATCTAGTGAATACTACACTAGATAACATCTACTTGGACGGATGGTTTGGACTGGGTGCTTCTGCGGTGCTTAGAGCAATAGCCCAACACCCTTCGCCATCTCTGAGTGAGAAGTTTGACAAGATTATTCATGTCGACTGCTCAAGGTGGAAGAGTCGAAGAGCACTGCAGAGGACAATCGCGGAGGTACTGAAGCTTCCTCAGCGGGTAATGGATATTTTTGACAGGCAAGACGAGGAGGATGATTTCAGTGGAGTACCTGAAGGCTCTAGAGTTGAGATAGAAAACATCGGGAGAGAGATCCATAGAGCCCTACAAGAGCACATATGTTTAGTGGTCTTTCATAATGGAAGCAGTGATACGGTTGATTTAACTGCCTTGGGCATTCCCCAACCTAAATTGTTCGATATTAAGGTATTATGGACCTTCAGAGGGAGGCTTCGGCTCAACCCAGAAATAAGAGAAAAGGTGGATAATTCACATCTTCATGACTTCATCTTTATAATAATTCTTATTACAAATCTCGGGGGAAGGTTTTACTACTGGAAGAAGCTACAGAAGTTGCTCAGTTTACACAACATAAACAAGTCATCACCCCAGAAATAACTGCAGAGTGTTTCTTGTATTTGTTGTCGTTGAATTATATGGGTTGAAACACCATGGACTACAATTGGGCTACCCACGCTTCCGACTATTGGGTTTGTGATGGGATTATACAAGGAGGTCAGTTTGATGAAGCATGGGAGGCTGCCGATGATCTGCATCAACAGTTACGAACAGAGGACTACTCATCTAATGCATTGCCGTATTTTGGTGAATGGCTGGAGACCCCTCCAAATCGTTGGATTTCAGTCACCTACAGGTCTAATAGTGAACAACAACAGACAGTACCTCTAGAGTCGACATCCTTCTTCCAAAGTGGATCTGATGCACCGTTGCCCAATGACATGTTTCTCCATTCGGACAAACTGCGTGTACTGAAACTCCGCCGATGCAACTTCAGCTTTTCTTCACCTCCTTTTCGTTGTTGCCGCAGCTTAAGATTCCTCGGATTGGATAGCTGCAAGGATCAACAGCAAGAAAAAGCACCCAAACAGCAGCAAGAACAGGAAGAGGAGAAGCTAGCAATGGAATTTTTTCAGAGGCTATGGGTGCTGGACATATGCAACACAGATTGGGGCAACAATATTGCTTGGCGACGACTGCAGATCCTACGCAAGCTTCGCATAATTAAGCCTACAAGCTCTTGGGAGAAAGGCCAAAAGGATGAATTCGAAAATATGTTGATCATCTTGTTCTACTTATCCTTCAGGTCATTTGTTTGTCTATTGCTTTGGGCTACCCCGAGTAAAGAAGAATTTAGTGTTCCATTGTAGCTTCAGTTGAAGCATTAGCTTGCAGTAAAATTTGTGTAAAATCGTGTCATCCTCTTCTGAGGATGGTGAAGCGGATGTGTTGACGCCAAAAACGTGATGTAGGGTTTCTAGCTTGCAACACACCGCATTTAACGCCGGTTCAAAGCGGACGCGCCAATCAATTTGACCACGCAATCGATAAGGAAAAAGTTGTGAAATTCAATCAAGCCGATCCTGGAGGCGAATCGGCTAAAGCAAAAATCAGCCAGAAGCCGATTGAAGGGGTAAATAGACTAGTCGATTAAGACTAATCCGAGGGTAAAAGGCAGATCGATTCTGAAAAGGCGATACGCAACAAGACAGAACAAATCAGACCTGGAGAAATCGAAGACGATCAACAACTGGCGATTCGCAACTTTATTGATCGATGTCGACTTACAGAAGAAGGATTACAAAGCTGAAAGCTATAGAAAAAACTACAAAGAACAAGCAAATATGATTTTGGTTGTGTATCCCCTCCTTCAAGCAAACAATGCGCCTTTATATACCCATCGCCAGATCCGAGTCCCGATCCGACACGACAATATAATCCGAATCGCTATAGTTTCCTAATTGGACTCTTGTTTCCAAACATTATCCGTGATGCCATCCAGATTTCCGTACGCTATCCAGATTTCTCAAAGGTGTTTTCGTGCTTTATACAAACTCGTGCTTTTCTGCCAATTCTTCTCGTATTTTCCAAAAATTGGTGCAAACATATGCCCCCCATTTTTGGAAGATAACTTGTTATCTTTCAAAAATCCATCGGCTTCTTCATCCATCGGCTTCTTCCTTGTTAGTTAATGAACTGCTCCAGTAACCGCTGTTTTAATTGTGCCGTAAAAATCTCGGTGCGGTTTAATGACTCGTGTCGCCTCGGATTCATTTCCCGCCACTTTTCACTTTTCACCGTGCTATATATATGCGGGACCCCCACGGTCATTTTTACGCTTTCCAGCTCTCGATCCTCCATCGATCGGCTTTCTTCCTCAATCGACTTCCTGCACTTGTGCTCAAGCTCAGACAGATTTCCAAATCGGCTGAATGGACCCATCTCAGGTACTAATTCCAATCCCTGAAAGTGAAGACCAGTACTATCTAGGGCCTGTAGGAGATTCGACTGCTGACACAGTAATAGATGAGGAAATCCCAAGGCTAGCTTTATCGGCTCAAGGTTATAACATAGCAGAATGGGGAAAGAGCTTTAGAGCCTGGCCGACAGCTCTTAAGTGATGGAGGAGCTGGTACATCCGAGTGTCAGCCCAAAAGAGATCTGAATGGGAGAGGATGGGCATAGCCGAGTGCCTCCCTTTAAGCTTAGCCAACCCAGAAGCCAATGAGCCTTTAGTGGCCACTTAAGATGTTACTTTTGGTCAACACCTTCAACGCCTTTCTTTTTCTCAAGATCGCCCTATCGCCCAACACTTCTAGACGAAGTAGAGTTGTGTTGCCTTAGGCTCGACAGCGAACAAATATCGGCTTATAGCAGAAAACCTAAGTACAAGCTGATCCGATCCAAAGGCGAAGGATGGTCCAAGTACGTTCAGCACAATAACAAGGTCAATGGGCTAGTATCGGATGAAGAGCACGCTGCTTTCTTGAATCTCTGGCTAGAAAGGTTTCTTTTCTGTGGTGCATCTCTTGGCCGTTTACATGTATATCACCAGAGTGTAATGTACGGTGGTAGAAGGTCATCGGCTTTCTCTTGGCAAGATGCTCTTTGGGGCAGTTTATCAAATGATGCACATTATCAGAAGTCGGCTTTTCTCTGGGTTTGCGCAGTTTGTAGTTAACAACATAGGTGGCCCTTTGTGGTTTGTTCAATTGTGGCTATACAATATTTTCAGCCGATCGCTTATATCAGAGCCTCTGGAGGAATCGGCCTTCCCTCACGAAGACTACCCCGAAGGCGCTACTCCACAATACAGAGCCAGCCGATCACATGGAGAAAGGCTAGTGATGTGCTCCAGCGAACATACTAAAATCACCCCTGCTGCTTTTAAGAAATACCTGCTATTCTTTCTCAAGTTAGACAGCGCGACTTTCGGTCAACAAGATTTTTTCCCTTACAGTAATGAAGCCGATTTTCAGTGGCCCTCATTCCTCCATTTAGATGCTGATAGCTCCTTGATGCCAGCATCGACTTTGGAATTGTACCGAATCTTCATATCTCCTTGCATTCTTCACATCGGCTTGAACTCCCGTAATAGGACATTTCAGCCGTCATATGAATTTTACCATCCTTCTGTATATGCCCGTCAGCTGGGTTTCGGCCAAGTAATACCTTGTCTGCCCCTCTTTAAACGTCTCCAACCAAGGACTAAAGTAACAAATTCAACTTCAGCTGAAATAATCTTAGAATTGTCTGACAAACTCCAAGTGCTCAGTTTACCACGCTTCTTTCTGAATTCCCGACGAGCTAGCCAATTTTCAGCTTGGTGGGCACCTATATCAGAAGCTCTCTACTTGGACCACGCACCGTCGGCTATTATAGAGAAGTTCCTACTAGATTTCCATGAGCCGACGGTAGCCTCTTCTAGCAGTAGCAGCGACGACTCTAGTGAAGATAGTTCGGACTCTTCCAGCTCATCGGGTTATACTAAATCGTCCGTAGTTGTAGAGGTATCGGCTTATTTCACAAAAATCTTTATGCCTGCAAATTTTGTTTTGCTTCTATCTTTCAGTCACTTAAACACTTTGTTCTCTACAGGATGCTGCTGCAGGCAACAAGACTGTCGCAGGGCCATCGGCTAGTGGGCCCAAAGGGAAGAGGCCAAATCAAGCTACTGGCTTGACCGGCTATACCACCGGCAATCTCCGCATCCAGAGTCCATCTCTGTCGGAGCTCGAAAAAGGCCGCCCCTCAAGTAAGTACTTTCAGTCGATAATTGCCTTTACCTTCAATCGCTGACATCCCATCTCAATTTGGTAGAAAAACCTAAATAGACCAAAGTTCCAGCTCGACGACAAAAACGCACAGAACAAAGTGCTGAGAGCTCCCCCCGTCCGTCGGCTTTCGTGGAGGTATATCCTTTTTACCATATCACCTTTATGTACCAAGGAATTGATCTTATGATATTTGGCTTACATTTTTTTCTATTTTATTTTAGCCGACGCCTTCTGCTCAGGCGGCTGGAATTTTAGCCGATCTCCAAGGCGCTCCCACTGCAAGTCTCCCGATGCCGTCTCCCCCGACACAGCTTGCTACTGCTTCACCGCCTCCATCGGCTCCTCCTGCACCTATGCCAGAAGAATCAAACAATCCTGCTGATCTTCTTGGCTTCTCGCTGGATGAGCTGGATGACCCAGAAACGATGATTTCTGACGACTATGTCACCGATATCTGCACTATCATTGACGTCTCCCAGAAGGCATCGGCTGCAGTCGTCCGATCAGAGCCCAACATGCAGGAGAAGCTAAACCGGCTGTTTCATGAAGTTTGCCAGCCCAAAGCTGATCTTCTTGCCAACACTCAAAAGCTAAGGGACGCCATGGCTGCGGTTGAAGCTGATCTCCCTCCTGATACTATGAGGGCACTCCTGAGAGTATGTCATTTGGACGATCAGAGAGCAGAGGTGGAGGCTGCCCGTGAACGCATTGCTCAACGAGAAGCTCAGCAAGCCGATCGCCAACTGTTGAATCGTTTGGTGACCGAAGCAAAACAGATGAAGCAAAACTTCGACAAAGATGCTTCTTTGCTAAAAACAACCAAAGCCCAGATCTGTTAGTTGGAATCGGCCAAGAAACAATTAGAAGACGAATTGGCCAAGCTTCAAGGCCAACTGACCGATTCTCAAGCGCAAGTGTTAGCCACAATGACCTCCTTTTCGAGAAAGCAAAAAAGAAAACATTGGCAAAGTTGTTGCCAAAGTCAATGAGCACGGCAAGAAGATTGTTCTCGTGTTCGCAATGCACACCGACGTAAGACGGTGAGACGGAATCTAGGACGACTTGCAAAGGCAGCGGTTGCACTATCGACTCTAGGAGCCAGACTTCCTAGATCGGGCCTGTAATTCTTGTGATGTGATGACGTCTTGAAACAATATCGCCTTTTGCTATACTTTTGTAATACTCTTGATCAGCTGTTTAACCGATTATATTTATCTTGTTTAATCAACTGTTTAACCGATTTATTTCTGAATTCTTTGTGTTGTACTTTAATCACGCACCGATCCAAACGCTAGGGCAGTATTTCTTTAAATATTTCCCATTGATTGCTTTTAGTAACACAGTACCCTCAAGCGTCTCGAGTATGCATGCGTTTCTGCCAACAACCCGATTCACTTTATAAGGTCCTTCCCATGTTGGCGACCATTTACCAAACCGATTATCCTTAGAATCAATCGGCAATATTGTCTTCCAAACTAGATCGGCTTCACCAAAGGACTTAGGTATAACTCTCTTATTATAGGCCCTTGCAACTTTTTTCTTATTACTCTCAAGCCGATTTAAAGTAACTAGCCTTAACTCTGTCAAGTTGTCCAAATTGTATAGCATCAACTCTTTGTATTCATCAGCCGATAGATTGTTTTGTCTTGCTACTCGCATAGACTCAATATTTATCTCTACGGGCAGTACGGCTTCCTGACCATATACCAACTGATATGGTGATAGTTTAGTCGATCCGTGGAACGCTAGCCGATAGGCCCATAGAGATTCTGACAATGTAGTATGCCAATTTTGAGGCCTTTCATCGATCTTCCTTTTGATTAGCTTGATTAGAGTTTTGTTGGATGATTCGGCTTGTCCATTAGCCTGAGCGTAATATGGCGAGGAATTAAGCAACTTGATGCCCAGACTTTCTGCAAAACTTTTAAACTCGTTGGACATGAACACCGTTCCTTGATCGGTTGTAATAGACTGAGGAATACCGAATCGGTGGATGATGTGTTCATTGATAAAGCCGATGGCTTCCACGCTGGTAACCTTCTTGAGTGGAACGGCTTCTACCCATTTTGAGAAATAATCTGTGGCCGCAAGAATGAACTTATGGCCCTTGCTTGATGCTGGGAATATTTGGCTGATTACATCTATCCCCCAACCTCTAAACGCCACGGCTTGATAATCGGTGTAAAGCGATCTTTGGCATAAGTTGCACATTTCAAACTTCGACAACTTTGACACCCTTTGTAATACTTGAAACAGTCTTCTAACATTGTCGGCTAGAAATATCCAGTTCGCCTCAGTATCCACTTCATTTTGTGAGCCGATTGATGTGACCTACAAATCCCTTCATGGACTTCACCCATGGCCACTTTTGCTTCTTCATCACCCAAACATCTTAAGAGCAATCCTTCTATTGTCCGACGATATAGCTCGTCTCCCATCATAACGTACTTCAATGCCTGCTGTCGAACTTTGCGTTCAGCAGGTCTGGATGGGTTCATCAAATACGCTTTTATTTCTGTTCTCCAATCGGCAGTGTCAATACACAATACTGTTTTGTCAATTGAGTCCAATGCTTCACATCGGCTATACTCTTTGTAGCCTGATGCTGCTTGAGCCAACCTATTGGCTTTGTTGTTCATCTCCCGGGGCACATGACTGATAGAAAATGAAGCGAACGTGTTGATAGTACTAAAGCAATGTTCCAGATACTTGAATAATATTTTGTCATTGCATCGGAATTCTCCTTTAACTTGTTGAACGATCAGCAATGAATCACCATATGCTTCCACATCGCTTACTCCGATACCTTCTAACAATCTAAGTCCCTTGAGCAATGCCTCGTACTCAGCTTGGTTATTGGAGCATCGGTCATTGAGCCGATACGCAAATTCAGCGCTATACCCTTTTGGTGATATCAGCACGATACCTATTCCACTTCCTTCCTGGCAAACTAACCCATCAAAATATAACTGCCAGGGGGCCACTCCACCCATCCCTGCCATGGTATCATGTCCCGTAATGAAATCGGCTATTGCTTGTCCTTTAATAGCTTTGGCCGATTCAAACTGCAGATCGAACTCAGACAGAGCATAAGCCCATTTCCCAAGTCGCCCTCTTAAGATCGGAGCAGATAGCATGTATTTAACGATGTCAGTCCTACATACTACCATGCATGTCGACGCCAATACATAGTGTCTCAATTTTGTGCAAGCAAAATATAATGACAAACATAACTTTTCTACTGAAGGGTACCTGGTTTCAGCATCCAAGAGTCGTCGGCTTAAGTAAAATATTACTCGCTCTTTACCATCGACTTCTTGCGCCAACACCGCCCCGATGGTCTCGTTTTCAGCCGACATGTATAACTTGAATGGAATCATACGTCAAGTGCGGCTAGGGTGGTGGCAATGCCAAGTACTGTTTTATGTCATCAAAAGCCTTTTGCTGATCGGCTCCCCATATGAAATTCTCACTATCCTTTAATTTCAGTAATGGCGTAAAAGCTTGAATCCTACCAGACAGATTTGAAATAAATCATCTTAAGTAATTGATTTTACCGATCAGCTTCTGTAATTCATTCTTGCATGTTGGCGGTTTTGTGTTTACTATAGCCTTAACCCTTGTCCGGTTAACTTCGATACCTCTTTGATGAACCATAAAACCAAGGAATTGGCCAGTCGACACACCAAATGCACACTTCAAAGGGTTCATTTTCAACCCATGAGCCCTTGTATTCCGGAACACCTTTTCTAAATCGGCCAAATGCTGCCAATCATCCTTAGACTTCACTACCACATCATCAATGTATATCTCAACAATATGGCCGATTAGATCATAAAAAATCAAGTTCATTGCGCGCTGATACGTGGCACCCGCATTTTTCAAGCCGAATGTCATTACTGCCCATTCATACAAACCTATTGCTTCAGGGCATCTGAAGGCAGTTTTGGGGACATCGGCTTTAGCCATGAATATCTGGTTGTACCCAGCGTTCCCATCAAGAAAACTGATAATCTTATTACCTGACGCAGCGTCGATGAAAATATCGGCTATGGGCATGGGGTATTCATCTTTCGGCGTAGCTTTATTTAATCTCTGAAGTCTACACATACCCGCAACTTACCGTTCTTCTTCATAACAGGAACAATGTTGGATACCCACTCAGCGTATCGGCAAGGCCTTATGAATTTGGCCTCCAACAACCTTTCAATCTCCTCCTTTATCACATTGTACAATTCCAGATTGAAACGCCGAGGAGATTGTTTATATGGCCGATATCCCGGCTTTATAGGCAGACGATGCTCCACTAACTGTCGGCTTAACCCAGGCATCTCATAATATTCCCAGGCGAAACAATCCCTATAATTCTTGAGTATTTCGACCAACTTATTTTTGTATTCTAAACTTAACTTTGCACTTACAAAAGTTGGCCTTTTTCTATCGCCTTCTCCTATATCGACTTCTTCAAGCATATCGGCAGAAGTGAAGCCTTGACCCAATTTTTCGCTCTGGAAGTCTTCAATGGCTACACACGAATTTACCATATGCCGATAGCCCTTTACCTTGTCTTGTAGGATTTGAATTATTTTTGACTCCATCTTCTTAAGACTTCATTCGCCCGATCGAACGTGCCTGGCTTGACACTGATCGGCGTAAATCCTGACTTCCCAATGCATATAAAATCACAATCGTCTAATGCTTTTCCCGATATGCATTCTGCTTCTTCGTGTGGCCAATTCGCATCTGAACTAGCCATTGCAATGTGAGCCGATGTATCGGCTGTCACAACTTCGACTTCATCCCCATTCCATTGTACAAGAAGTTGGTGCATGGTTGAGGGTATACAACAATTGGCATGTATCCAATATCGTTCGAGGAGCACACTGTAATTTCCTTTAGCTTCAATCACAAAAAATGCGGTCGGCAAAGTTTTGCTGCCGACAGTTAGCTCTGTAACCATCACCCCTTTTGCTTCGGTGGGGTCACCTGTGAAGTCATTTAACACCATGTTCGTTTTGATCAAGTCTTCGTCGGTTTTTCCCAACTTCTTGCAAGTAGTGAGTGGCATCAAGTTCACAGTGGCCCCTCCATCCACAAGCATCCTGGATATCGGCTTTCCGTTGATAAAGCCATTTAGATACAACGGCTTTAAGTGCCGGTGAGGGTCTTGCGGTTTCTCGAACACCGCGTCCTGTGCACCCAGGCACAGTTGAGCGAACGTATCTTTAGCCGATTCAGATTTGATTCTGAATTTGGCCGGTAGAGTGAATACCATGTTGATATCCATAGGAGGAGTGTCGTTTCGAATTATTGGCGACAATAAATCTTCTGAGGAATCAGACTCGTCATCGGCTTGTTCTTTTCTCCTCCATTCTTTTTTAACAGGTTTCATCGGCCATAATTCATTGAATGTTTCATCCCTCTGTTTTTCTTCTTCGGCCTCCCTTATCTCCTGCGTCTTTAGGCGTTGGAGCCGTCTGCATTGCGATCGGCTAAGTCCCGTCGGACACTATCTAGGCTTGGGCTCAACCGGTTTGCGGATTTTGCCAACCAAGCTCTCTGTAGGCTCTTCTTTCTTGTTTAGGTTTGGCGTACCTAGCCTCTCCTTTATTGGCTTTTTATGCCCTGCGTCGTTTTGATCTGGTACTGGCCTGAATAGACGCTCTTTCACCGATTGTCTTGGCCAATTCCTTTGCGGGTAATGCTCCATGGGGCATGCCCTTGACGACGGTAATACCACACCCCTTTCCCAACAGAATTGCCAAAAAGGACATCTCTGATGAGCTCTTTCTGCATTGTCTGGCCGAAACACACTGTTTGGCCGATACGGTTCATCTGGTCGGCGAGACCGCTGCTTCTACCGATGGCTTATCTTCTCATATTTCTCAAGCAACTACGAGAAAGTTGGCTTAGGCTTGAATACTGGTTTTCGAGGCGGAGACTTTTCGGCTTTGTACCATCGCCCAACTTGCAGTTCCCCTTTTGGCTTAACTGTCCTTGAATTCTTCCCGTCTTGATCGGCCTCGATTTGAAGTGAGCCGATCATTATCTTCGATGTCTCCTTTCGAGCTAGACTCTATGTCGACTTGCCACGTTGTTCGGGTCTTTAAATCGATAATCGCTTTCCTTTCTTGGGAACATTGGACCATGTTGATTGGGAAGGATTGACATCGACTTCCATGGCCGGCTCTTACGCAAACTTGAGCCGACCATCTTCAATGGCTGCCTGTATCTGCTGTCGAAAGATATTGCAATCATTAGTGTTATGGGAAAAGGAATGATGCCACTTACAGTATCATCGTTTCTTGATCTCATCGGCTGATGGTATGGTATGTCCCTCCGGTAATCGTATCAATCTTTCTTGTAGTAACATATCAAATATGCGGTCACACTTTGACACGTCGAAGGCATACTTAACTTCTGACTTACTTTTTGTCGGCTTAAGCCATGAACAGATAAGTGGTTTTTTGGAACCTTTTATCCATTTGGCTATGTTTACGTCTGCTTCATCCTCAGAATTTTCACTCAAACTGCAATCAACCATATTCACCTTGGCCTTATCTTTGCTGTTGTTATTCAACCTAATTTTATCTTTGAATTCTCTACTCAAATATCGGCTTTCCTGCGCCGATACCCGATGAAGTAAATGACTTAGATCAGTAAATTCTTGTCCAGCAAGTTTCTCTTTGAGTGGGGGAATCAGTCCTTGAAATGCTAAATCGGCTAGTTGATTATCATGTAATACTACACTGAAGCATCGATTTCGTACTTCTCTAAATCTTCTAATATAATCAGAAGCCGACTCACCAAATTTTTGCCGGACAGCACTTAGATCTGAAATCCTTAATTCTAGACTGCCAGAGAAAAAGTATTCATGAAATCGGCTTTCTAAATCGTTCCAAAAATGGACCGAATTTGGAGGCAAATTGGTGAACCAAGTAAAAGCAGTTCCTGATAAAGACAAGGGAAAAAGTCTAATTTTCAACCCATCAGACTGAGCTGCTTCACCACACAGGGCAATAAATCGTCCAACATGTTCTAAAGTGGTGACCGAATCATCCCTTGAAAACTTTGCAAAATCAGAAATCCTAAAGTTATGGGGATATGGCATGCGGTCCATATAATCTAGGTACGGCTTTCTATAGCCGATTGTTTTCCCTTTGGGCTGTAAGCCAAATTGATCACTCAAGACTATAGAAATCTAATCAGCCCAATTGATGTTATTGGCCGATGGAACACTAGGGTTTGGCCAATTGTGATGAAAACGATATCACCTTTCGAGTGCAAACTTCATTGGTCGGCTTGCCCTAGCTGACGGGTACTATTGTTGCCACGATTCGTACCCATCGGCTCTGGTAGCCGGAACCTCAGGCAATGGAGCGAACGGCTCTGTGTACGTAACTACCTTATATGGAGCCGGATTTCTAACTTGGAATGGTCCCTGAGATTTACAATTTCTGTCTAACTCAATCGGTTGAGGAGCCGACTAGGCGTAGGAAGTTGCCGATGCTGATGGATCTATCTTTGCAGCATCAGTGTATGCATGGTAATGAGCAACTAGGTTTGGGAGAGGATTTGTTGGTGCCAACACGGTGGGTTGGGTCGGCATTAGTGAGGGCGTTGGTGCCGACGCTTTGATCGTGTTGGCGTTTGGTGCCATATGTTGGGAGTGGCTGCAACGGATCCATCAATCCTCCAGATGTTGCCAACTCCTGTGCAATCGTCTTTACACTATTCTCTATCATCGGCTTCAAGGTTGTGACCAAAGCCGATGACTGATTAATTAATGCATGATGCACAGATTGCTCAATCATAAAAGACAATTCGGCTTGAGCCGGGAGATATCGGCTTACCGAATTTGACACGGCGTCAGCCTCGCCGAAGGGGTTCAGTGTTGGAAGCGCCATCTTCTGCGTGACCCCTCGTCGGGTTTTCTGATAACAACCCAACATCAACTCCTCCTAGGCAGCTTTCCGATCTTCGATTTCCTTGCGCTGCTCTAGAGTTAAATCGTTCAAAGTAGGGACGATTATGGCGTCAGTGTTCACGTCGGCTGGTGCGGTGGACTTGCCTGCAGTCATCTTTTCGATCTGGTCCCACCGGACGTGCTAAAAATGTGTTGACGCCAAAAACGTGATGTAGGGTTTCTGGCTTGCAACACACCAGACGAACGCCAGGTTCAAAGTGCGAAGCGTGCCAATCGATTTGATCTTGCAATCGATAAGGAAAAAAGTTGTGAAATTCAATCAAGCCGATCCTGGAGGCGAATCGGCTAAAGCAAAAATCAGCCAGAAGCCGATTGAAGGGGTAAATAGACTAGTCGATTAAGACTAATCCGAGGGTAAAAGACAGATCGATTCTGAAAAGGCGATGCGCAACAAGACAGAACAAATCAGACCTGGAGAAATCAAAGACGATCAACAACTGGCGATTCGCAACTTTATTGATCGATGTCGACTTACAGAAGAAGGATTACAAAGCTGAAAGCTATAGAAAAAACTACAAAGAACTAGCAAATATGATTTTGGTTGTGTATCCCCTCCTTCAAGCAGCCCTGGTGCGCCTTATATACCCATCAGCCGATCCGAGTCCTGATCCGATACGACAACATAATCCGAATCGGCTATAGTTTCCTAATTGGACTCTTGTTTCCAAACATTATCCGTATGCCATCCAGGATTTCCGTACGCTATCCAGATTTCTCAAAGGTGTTTTCGTGCTTTATCCAAACTCGTGTTTTTCTGCCAATTCTTCTCGTATTTTCCAAAAATTGGTGCAAACAGGATGGCTCTAGATATTTCCCATCAGTTGTGAGTTGTGACCTCAATATACAGCTGTGTTCATTCGTTATGTCACTGAGCACCGCTCTAACATCTCGATTATTTCGCTCTGTTTCCACAGTTTCAAAGATGTTGGTTGTCACTTGGGAATCCCAGTAGTAGTAGTAAGCGAGCAACACTAAGTTAGGCATGAGTGAGGTACCTGGTAGTGGTCCCTTATCCTAAAAGCTATTGTCCAGATCATTTGACATAGAGGAAAATTGTAACCTTTTATGCTTCAAATGGTCCATACCATCTTGTAAATCTTGACAAATAGACAGAATTCATGGAAGTTGACTCCCAACACAGTATCAACTTATTGAGTCTGATAACCAACTTTCTGCGGCACGACAAGTGTTCGGTGAATGCAGATGTGTTTGATTCATTGATTCACACATTATATGCCTGCATATTTCGGTAGGAAGTAGGAGTACAAATCAAATGGTGGTGTCAAGGCTGGAATGTGCTCCGCGCGGTGTTAATTGAGTAATTTACTAACTCGGCAACGCCTAGCCACCAAACGATAGAGTCCCCCACCTCGTCTAATCCCTCGTCGCCGCCACAGGCGGCCGCGCACGCTGGCCGACGGGTGGTGGCGGGACTTTCACAGCATCCTCTCCCTTTAATCTCTTCAGTAACAACTCCAAGATCTAAGCACTGGCGTCCGAGGATGGTGTGGTTGGTGTTGAAGATCCACGGGGACCAGTGTTGGGGCTGGTGTTGCATCCTACTATCTAGATCGAGGTTGGATTTGACCGAGCTGCGCTTCCTTCCGTGGTGCTTCTCGTGGCACCACGGAAGCACGGTGAAGCTGCCGTACGTAGCGGCAACTGAAAGCGTAAAAGAGTTTGGATACTAACACTCTATATATCGGGCGCCGGCTCGGATGTGTGGGCACGCACGACTGCTGGCCCCGCGAGCCAGAGAAGCCCCCCCGAGTTGTTGCCGCCGGCGTTTGTCACGAAGATGTCGGACGCTTGAACGGTGGCACCACGATTTGCAGAGCCGCTGGACGAGTTGGCGGATGTGCTGGCTAGGAAAGCGGACACGGAAGAAATAGGTGACTTGTTAGCCATTGTGAGTTCCTCCAAAAGCAGATCGGAGTGAACTGTAGGAACGACGGGAAGGGTTTTTGGCGCTTGAGGAGCGTTGTCATGTAGGAGAACTTGTCGTTGAGGCCATGAAGGACGTCCGCCATGCCCTTCAGTTGCGATAATAATCCGTGATGGACAAGTCACCTTGAACGAAGTTCTGGAACTGGGCGTCGAGGTAGAGTACACGAGTTTCCTTGTTGCCAAGAAACTGTTGCTCAAGACCGATCCAGACGGAGCGCCGTAGCCTCGCGGTTCATGACGAGCTCCAGTAGGTCCGACGAAATCATGCCGTAGAGATGAGATTCGACCACTTGTTGTAGTTTGCGGAGTCGACGTCGAGGACGACGGGCACCAATGTCTTGATGGACTGCATAGCAACAGCTTGAGTGTGGAGGCCACTACGTGCGTTGGCGACGGCAACGGTGCGCATATCTGCAGCGCGCTGCGCATCCAGGCGGGCGCGCTCTGTCTCGGCTGCCTCGCGAGCAAGGCGTTCATGCTCCGCGCGCGCCAAGCATGCGTGCTCTTCAGAAGACATGACGAGGAGTGGGGGGAAGGCCGGCGAGCACAGGCGCGTCGGGCGTGCGGAGAGATGCCAACGACGGTAGCCGCGGTGGTCGGCGGTGACTAGGGTTTGTGGAAGCGCAGAGGCCGCAGAAGTCAACCGTCTCGTGATACAATGAAAGCGCGAAAGAGTTTGGATACTAACACTCTGTATATTTCACTAGATCAATGCCCGTGCATTGCTACAAACAATAAAATTGGTAATGAAACATAAAGGTCAAGCAATAAAAGAAAATTATACTACAAGATCAAACATCTATTTCTCTCAATTATAAAAGCTTTTATGGTTTCTTCTCCGGTATGAACTAAAACCAAATATATTGTACGTAGCAATATATATTACCAATCTCGAAAATCAATCAATTATTTTTATCTCTTTTTGCAATTTATATTACCAGTTCGCGTTCCTCTTCCTCTCGCCATGCCCGCAGTACACGCTTCTCAGCGTCGTCGACCTCGTCTTCCTTGTCGCCTCGCTTATCCTCGTCATCCACCGCCTTCACAGGGGCGATATGGGGTTTCCCGAGCAGGCGCATCTTGCCGGCACTTGTCATTCGATTCTTGGCGCTCTGTGATCGCGACTTTTGGCGTCCGCCGTCTTCGCCGCGACGTCCAGCATCTTTCTCGTGCTCGCGTTCTTCCTCCTGCTGAGCACGCCACAGCGTGTTGTGGAGTCCGCCTTCCCGCCGTCCACTTCATCTCGCACCCCATGGCCGCGTAGTCAGTCACTTCGGAGAAAGGGGCCACCGCCGCCACCTAGCCTTTGCACCTCCGCGTCTTCTGGATCGCTACCGCCATCGGCGTCGTGCTCTTCTCCGCTTCGGCGGTGGTCCGCTGCGCCGACAGTTCGCTGCTCTTCTCAGATGACCCTCTCGCTTTTGTCGGCCTACTCGTCTCCATGCCTCTGACGTATCTATCTATTACTGACTTCACCGGCAATAACGCCGGAGCTTATTAAAAAAAACCAAAAAACACCAGCGCCGAAGCACCCAACACGCCATTCCACTGCCAACATCGGTCGCTGGTTTTTCTTCGTGCATCACGCATCGCAGTTACACTGCTAGCACTCCCATCTATCCTGTTGCTGTAGAACGGCGACGAGGAGAAACATGACGAGGCCAGCCGTGAGATGTGATGAAGCCACGTTTCATGGTGGATCCGCGCGATGCTCGCTGCTGGCAAGTGGGTGGGGCCCGCATGGAGATCCAACGAACGGACCATCCTTCGCGTTGGTTTGCGCACGAAAGAAGCTAATCCAGGTAAACAAAACTCCTGCTCTCTGCGCGATCCAGCCAGCGTCCTAAAATCCTAATCCATTCGCAGAGATCTCGATCAGAATTAAGCCTTCCAAACAAGAATAAAAAAAATTCTTGTCAATCGGTCGATCGATCTACTCGGTATGCAGGCAGCGGCGACTCCCCCAATCCGGCGGCCGGCCGGAGATGCAGCATCATGCACTAGTGGGGTAGGTTGTGGCTCTCGATCGACCTTAACTTTGAGACTGTTGAGTTAGTCGTGGTCACACTCTCTCTGATCGGATCTTCTTGCCGATCGATCTACCAAGGCGGCAGGAATCTAGCCAGAATTTACGCGCCCATCCAACACCGCCACACGGCCAATGTGCCACGACGCCCTTCGATCTCTCCTCCAATATATATTTACCATCGCATCGCCTGTGTTGTTGCGTAATTGCGTTGCAATATTGTACAGCCATTATTAACTCTCACCGGCTGCAACTGCATTAATGAATGACATGGGGTGGAATCATGCTCCCCGATCAGAGGTGGTTGCATGATGCGCTCTCGTGATCTATCAGAAATGGGTTACAGGTCACCGATCTACAGAAATTAATAAGCAACCATAGCCTGGAGCAACAAATAAGGCTTTTAGTACTTGGATTAGAAACAGATATGCTTTTGAGGATGGGAATTGCTTGCTCAGAGTAGTACTATTCCATAAGCATGATAGAGAGGCTCATAGTTATCTGATTCGCGTATCATTGCGTTTACAGTACGCCGCTCCATAAAAATATGGTTAGATTAGCGGTATATCTTTCGATTTTTTTTTAATAATACATTTTTTATTCAAAATTTCAAAAATATACCACCGAAAAAAAAATCTCAGAAATATACCTCTGTCGCCCGTTGGTTGGGCGACAGGGGCCTAAATAGAAAAAAACAAGGGCGACAGGAGGCCACGTCACCCCCTCAGCCTCCTGTCGCCTGATCAAATAGCTACCGAAGCCTGTCGCCCGACGAAATGGCGACAGGATTCTGTCGCCCGATGAAATAGCGACAGGAAACAAATCGACGAATGGCTGGGCGACACGCACCCCTGTCGCCCAACCATATGGCGATAGATAATTTGCAAAAAATATTAATTCAGTTAGATAATTTGTCATACATCTTTGTCTCAATAGTCGCAGTTCTGTCGCAGATTGGAATTGCGACTCAAATCACTCGCAGCCACGAAACCGTGGAAATTGTGGCCACTTAAGGGTTTTCGCAGGCCCGCGGGACAGGCCGGATCTAGTCCAAAAAATACGAGAAAAATCAAGAGCGACCTACGCAACGCGTGCTACTACTTACGTATGGGCGAGATAGCCAGACGTTGCCCCGGCAGGAAGTTGCGAAAATCGAAAAAGGCACTCGCGGCCATGAAACCACAGAAATCGTGGCCACTTAGGGGTTTTCGTAGGCCCGTGGGACAAGCCGGATACGGCCCAAAAAATACAGGAAAAATCAAGGGCGACCTACGCAACGCGGGCTACCACTAACGTATGGGTGAGATAGCCAGACGTTGCCCCGGTAGGAAGTTACGAAAATCGAAAAAGGCACTCGCGGCTATGAAGCCACAGAAATCGTGGCAGAAACTTTTGTATTTTATACAAAAAAAAATGTCCCACGTGTGCATGCTGATTTTGCCATTTGAGGATGCGAAATTGAGTGATATTACCATAAAAATTTCAAATGATTTTAAGATGTGAGGAATTTTTTTAAATTCAAACAATATAACAGTCCTGATAAAACGCTGGCCGACAAGTTTGAACCGAATGAAAAATGAAACAAACCACGTTAGAAAATTTTAAATTTTTTTATCCATGGTTATGATGCACCACTAATATTCCCATAAAATTTTCATATAATGATCAAGCTCTATGAATTTTTAGAAATTCAGACAGTGCTAGTGTCCGATATGGCAAAATTCGCAGAAAGTAGCATCATGCGAATTTTTAAAAATTTATAAAGCTTGATAAAAATTTTATGGGAATATTCACTACACCATGACACACCTTTGCCAACAATTGTTAGTGGGGAAAGGTGGTTTATTTCTGTCAATTTATCTGTTGGCAAAAGGTCCAACAATTGCCATCACATAAACTGTGGGGATTGATCTCTTATGTCGACACGTAATCTGTCGGCGTTGATATAACTGTCGGCATAGATTTACCGACATATTCATTGTGGGCCTTTCCAATAATACTGTCGGCATTGATATAGATCAAAAAAACAGGTGCGGGCTGAAATTTTTACGCGGGCATGAGCGGAAGCGAAACACCGACCACCCCCTTCCGCCGCCGCGCCTCCTCAAAACCCTAAAACACACGCCCACCCCTTCACGCCGCCACTTTCAGCCTTAATCCGCCGCCCGCGCCTAGCCTCGTCCCGCCGCCGCGCCTAGCCTGCCCCCGCCGGCCACCTCGTCCCGCCGGCCGGCTGCTCAAATCCATCCGGTGCATCCCCCCACGACCCGGCCCCGCCATCCGCGCCCCGCCACCCGACCCCCGCCGCGACCTCGGCCATCCACCCCCCGCCGTCGCGTCCCCGCCGCCGCCCGCGTCCCGCCTCGCCCCGCCCCGCCGTGCCGCTCCCCAATGGCTACGTCTCTTGCCGCCCCTCGCCACCCGCCCCTGCAGGAGCCGAGTCACCCACCGCCAGCCGCTGCTCCCCCCGGCGCCGCCTCTCGATGCTCCCTTCTTCTCCTTCGAGGTCAGTCAACTGAGATGACTCCCCACATTCAACTGAGATGGCGCCATGTATGCCTGGGTTGAGGAACATAATTACATATCCCCTTTCCTTTCTCTTTGATTTGATGAACGTAGGTGAGCAATATCATCTTCGTGGATTCTCCGTGAGGGACCGGCTTCTCATACCCCACCACAGTGCAACAGATTTGTGCCCAGTGATACCATGGTTGTTCATCACCTACACATTTTCCTCAAAAGGTTGCTTAGAGTAGACTCTCTTCTATGTATTCTTTACATACAGACAAATAATGGCATGGATAATGCCATTTAAAATACTACTACTTTGATTCATTTGCATTCTTTCCTAATAATATTTCAATAATTGTGCTGCAGTGGTTTGGTGAGCACCCACAATTCTTGTCAAACCCTCTCTATATTCTTTGGCGATTCATATGGCGGCATAATCATACCTTCTCTCACCTTGAAATTGCTAAAGGTATGAACACGGATTATTTATTTTACAAGTTTGTTCAAAGTGCTTTGTTTTAACTACATGTTGCTTTCATTTTAGGTGTAGAATCCAATGATGAGCCACTTCTTAATCTCAAGGTTATTTTCTAAATTTGCTGCCATGACTTCTCATATCATACAACCACTTCATGTTTAGTGTTATTGTAATTTTTATTCTCTTTTGAGGTCAGATTGCACCTTTTTCATTTGTGGCCTAACTAGCATTACATAAAATGGGATTTAGATGGTTCTATAAGAGAATACAAATAAGTATTAATTGGGTAATTAAGATGCTTGGGTATGAGGTTGTTTTGGAGAAAAAGATGGCCAAGAGCTTATGTCTAGAAGCCTTATTTGCTTACATGTAAGTCCATAAATACAAGTTATATAGCAAGGCCAGGTCATCTCTCTATTGAGATCATGAACATTTTAGTTTAATAACAAAAAAAAGTAGAAAGCACAAAACAATTTAAGTCAGGACTTGAAAATTTCAGCTTACATATGAGCCCAACTCCAATCTATCTATTGTTTTAAGTTTTAACTTCAAGGGATAAGTCCTTAATTTGGTTACCACAATTTTCGATTGTGAAAGTAAAAAAAATTCAATCTTCACATTGTTTTGGTCAATTGTCTGATATCCCTAAACCGTCAACTACACTCCAACGTTTCCTCTTTGTGAAATAAAACCTACAAATTGTGCTAATATATATGCCTTATCCATATACAGTGTGTGATAATGTGATTTGTGTTAACATCAATATATATATGTGAACCTTGTAATGCTCTATAAGGAGAGATCAATACCCATATGACAATGTTTCTAAATTTTCCCTCTGCATGTATGCACAAATATTCAGGGTTACATTGCCGGCAATCCATTGACTGATTTCAAAGCGGTTTGATGGCAACTTTCAATTCCGTTTCTTCATGGGATGGGAATTATACCAGATGAACTGTATGAGGTGACATAATTAAGAAATAAGTTTATATATTGAGGTTATTTGTTTCTGTGCTATATCAAACAAAATGTCAAGTACAAAAACTCCACACATTTAATTGATATGGTCTTGCTTGGTTCTCTAGCTACTTCTCAAACCATTATAATGCTTGACTAAAGAAATATCGACTTGATATTGAATTTGATCCAATTCCTTATTATTTGGAATAGCATGGAAGGGCATCTAATCGATCTGGACATCACTTAATTTTGCATATTGAATATATATTATCATGTATCCACCTTATAGGCTGCTCAGGAGAGTTGTAGAGGAGAATACTACAGCCCATTGAACACTCAGTGTGCCAATTCTGTCCAAGCCATCTACGATGTAAGTGATCCATCTACTACTTTTAACAATTCATGGCATAAGCACTATAATGCTAATATATATACTATATATATTGTGATTGTCATTTTAGAACCTCTATTAGTGCTGTTTGAACTAGGTTGGAGGATACAAGTCCAACTTTGTCTTACTTGTCATACTGATAATTAGTGTTGTGCAACTTATATCAAATCCCATGAAGGCATGAGAATAAGTGAGTAACACACCAACTTGAGTATTTTTTTTCCGGATGTGTTGTTATTAGTATAAAATCGTCATACCACGGTTCTTCCCGACACTTGAGAGTAGGTAGGTAATAACACGGCTTGAAACTCAAAAGATTGGAGTACAAGAGATCGTGTGATAATATGGTGCAGCAATTGGCTACATGAAGACACCTGTGCTCTAGTACGGTTCTTCCTGTCAAGTGACCATTAAATAAGATAACATCATTGGTTGCTTATTGTCCTGCAACTGTAGGTTTTCCATAGCAAATCTTGTAACTTCTGGATTGTGATCCAGTTGGTTTCGTAGAGGCTCTATCTCCTTCGCAAGGTCTTCCTTTTCTTGTAAGAGATGTGCTTCAGCTGAAAGATGCTTCTACTATTAACAAAAATATGCAGTGAAGATACTAAACAAGGACCTAACTCACATTGAGATATAATACGAATTATGGCCGACGATGGACATGGTTTTGCTGTGCAGTTTTTATTGCATAGTTAGTTTTTATTGCATGGTTTTGCTGCTGTATTGCTGTGTATGTTGAGCTGAGCCACTTCTCGACTGGACTGGACTGGAGATGCTCTAGCGCGTGCTTTTGCCTCTGAATGTTTAATAGACGTATTATCTTCTTGTGAATGGTTTCAAACTTGGGATGGACATTAGCATATTTTTTAGTTTTTTAGTTTTCGCGGATAACAATGTATTCACAGGGAATATCTTGTTCTGGTATTTTTCATGTTGGTATATGATATGTTTGCTTGTTGGCTTTTAAGTACCGCATTTCATATCTTCAGGCTTAGTATTCAGTATACCTTAATTAAAGTTTTTCACTGCTAGTCTACTAATTCTGATTATTCCTTTTCTTCATGGTAGGTACACAGGTACAAGATGATAAGTTTCTGGAGTAGTAACTTTTGTGTAGTGGGGTGCTACAAGTTTTTGGAGTGGCAACCTTTTGTGCAGCAAGAAAGTAGTGCTGTTTATGGTTAGAAATGTTAACTAGTAGCTAGAGAAGTATATGCATCCTCTCTTTTAGTGAAAATGTATGCCCTTATTTACTAGGCTGAGACTTAGCTCATTACCTCTCATTGACTGTTACTTATTTTGGACGGGTATGTATGCAACTTAACTTATTTGAATGATCGATCTATGTTTATCAAACCTTTTGGTGGAGATATATGCGTTGCATTATTTACATGTTGAAGTGATTATTTGAACCGTGATTGTGTATGTATATGGTTATATATGTGAGTGGCACCATTTGCATGTAAAATTTGTATGTCAATTCGATCAATGGTGGATAATGTGGAATTGGTTTTGTATATATTGCATATTTAATTTGTATGTCATGTGTGCTGGCACCTTTGCCGACACAAAACTTGTGTAGAAAACTAGCTTCGGTCTGAGGGGAAAATTGATTAGCCAACACGTAAAGTGTCGGCAATTCAGATTTACTGTCGGCAACACATTAACTGTCGGCAATGATTGAAACTGTCGGCAAAACATAGATCTTTGCCGACACTTTATCTGTCGGCAATGCCCCTACTGTCGGCAAAACATTAACTGTCGGCAAAGATTGAAACTGTCGGCAAAACATAGATCTTTGCCGACACTTTATCTGTCGGCAAAAGTTTTATCTGTCGGCAAAGCCTAAGCCGACTGCTTCTACCGCTACTGTTTATGTACTGTCGGCGAAACCTTTGCCAATAGTTTTTGTGTCGGGGAAGGTGTCTTTTGCCGACTATACCATGTGTTGGCAAAAGTGTGCCATGGTGTAGTGATACATCATAACCATGGACAAAAAATTTCAAAATTTTATAGACGACAACAACTCATGTTATGAACACTTAAATTATTTGTTGAACATATATAAAGGCACATACACCGAAAGTTAGGATGATAAAATAAGCAACAGATTAGATTATATTACAAGGGTATTACAACAATGGATGAAATTGCTTGATTTAACTAACTAACGAAAGCTTTGTTTGTCATGGTGGAACAAATGATCGTTCCGCCTATCTGGGTACAGCCAGAATGATGTCCCACATTTTCTGCATATTACCTGACCCGTGTTAAATTTGCGATTTGTCATCGGACACCGCTCAATCCCTACTATGAAAGAACTCCATAGGGATCCGAAGTTCTCCCAGCTGTCGCCGAATGGGTGGCCTATGCCGTTCGTCTCGGGTGTATAAGACATAATTTTTTGGTCTTTTTTATGTGGATTTCTGCCCTCCCATATGGGCATGTCATCCCGATTCCCGGCGTCCCCTATGTTAATACCACCCGGGTTCCCGGATGGTCTGCGCAATCGTCAAGGATTTGTTGCGTGGTGCGGACCTCGGCCGGCTGCTTCCCCTTGTCCCTTCTTCTTCGAGAGGAGGAACCCTCTTGCACCTCTGGTGTGTTGGCCGTTGGCGGAGACATGCGGAGATGCCTGCTCTGTTTCGGCTCGCACTCCACTATATGGTGCAGGAGGTGTGTGTTGGGCTTATCCTTGGACAACCGGAAGCGTGCCCTGTAGTCAATGCAGTATGCCCGCTTTGGTCGTTGCATAACACCGTAGGCGTACTCGGGGTCTGGCTTTTCTGGGCGGTAGTGGCACCACGGAGAGGGTTGCTCCCCGATTATCCCATCTGAGAAGTTTGAGATATGGGTGGTGCGTCTCGGGTCCACCGGTTGAAGTAGCCGCACCATTCATCCTCGGCCAAGGGCACCGGTAGAATCTCCGGTCCGCTAGATCATCGTGGCGGTATCAACCCTTTGTCTGCGAGCCATGTTCGCAAAAGTCGAGGCTTTGGGTGGCCACGGAGGAGGTTTCTCCTTTGACTTGAGCAAATTCGCAAGTTTCCTTTTGAACTTCGTATGCGATGAACTGGTTTAGAACTACTACTTTGTGAGTTTAACATGAGTATGTCGCATGAAACTCACCGATTGGTTGGCCCTTGCCCACCGCCCTAAGCTCTGGTCGATCTAGAAAAGGGACATATCTGGCGGCCTCGCCACGGGTGAAGTTCTCGGCGAAGCGGGGTAGGCGTCGTGGCGATTAGAGAGAAATTCGTAGTCACGTCATTCGGCCCGTCGATCCATTGGAAGAAGCAACACCGATCCTTGTCTTTGAGAAAAGAAAGAACGATGCATGAAATGGTAGTGTTACCTGTATTGTGTGGACACCAAGAGGTTTACCTCGAGGTGCGAACTGCTTGATGAGTGCGTGGCGGCCGTCTCGCATGGGTAGATTGCATCATCTTCGCGGTAGGTTGCGATCGCATTTGGGCCGGGCAACTCCAGCAAAAGCTGGGCGTCGGCGCATCGGCATTCGGATATTCGGGCGGGATGACTTACGCTTATTGAAGAGGCGATGAGAAACGACATTGTGCCCTAATTTGTGTAGATTTAGGTGACGTTTATTCTTTGGTTTGGCTGTGTTGGATGTCTACCCTCGGCCTGTTTTATAGTGGTGGTGAGGGTTACTCCACCACAATTACAAAGACTTGTCTATTTTTATGGCCTGGCATCCTCTGTGAAAAGCTGCATCGAGTAGTCACATCGCGCTGAAAAAGCTGTTGCGTGTGTTGTCGTGTCAGCCTGGTAAAGCTGCTAGCAGTGAGTACTCACATCGCGCTGAAAAAGCTGTTGCATGTGTTGTCGTGTCAGTCTGGTAAAGCTGCACGACCTGTCACCCTCTATCAAAGGCTGCACGATGTGTCACCCTCTGCCGAAAGCTGCACGACCTGTCACCCTCTGTCGGCCTGAGATGGGTAGTGCTGTGTCGCTTGGTGGTCTGCAGAGTATTGTCGAATCACTTTGAGAAAGCTGAAAGTAGCCTGCTGTCACATCGCATTGCGAAGGCTGTTCTGTGCATCGTCTATTCGTCCACTCTGAGAAAGCTCTCGCGACCACAAAAACGTGTGTTGTCGTTTCAGTCTAAAAAGCAGGATGCAGCGTGTTGTCGTTTCAGTATGAAAAGCGGGGTGCAGCGTGTTGTCTTCTCAGCCCGAGAAGCGTGGTGCAGAGTGTTGTCGTTTCAGTATGATAAAGCTAATAGGTGTGTGACAAAGCTACTAGCTGATGAAAGGATTAACTTTAAATTACAAAAAATGCGAATGCAATTGTTCGTGCAACATATTCCAAAATATTAAGTAAGTACATAATATACTACCAATAATACAAATAAAAAAAACTAGTGTCGGCCTCGCTTCTGGGGAGGCCTCCTCCTCGAACACGGCCTTGAGTCGTCAAGCTGCGTCGTGGCGGTGGAGCCCTCTCTGACCTAATTTGGGCGTCGCGTACTCGGGCTGAGTAGGATGCGTCGGTGGTGGCGCTCCGTACAGCTGTGATGACCCAGCCTCATCCGGGACGAGGAACCTCGCTACAGGGTCCTCGTAGTCCACCGGGTCTGGGTCATCACCCTGGTCCTCGTAGTCGTCAGGAGCAAGTGCTACGCTGGCGTCGAAAAAGCGTACTGCGGAACTGTAGCAAATGAAGAATTGTTTAAAGCATTGTAATATGCGATTGTAACATGTGAACAGTGCATCTAAGTACTCACCGACAGCGTGCCCTCTCGCGACTGCAAGGACGATGGCGTCTTGAAGATGTACTCTTGCACCCCTGCCCCCGCTAAGCGGCACGCCCTGAGCTGCGTCGGTAGGGACGCGGTATCCGGACAACTCGAGGGCACGTCTCGAGGCGTCCAGAAACCTCCCGACGTAAGAGGTGACCTCCTGTCTCGTCACCTCGACTCTGGTGGTCAGCCGAGTATATAAGCCACGAACTTCATTTGTGGTGATGGAGCACGACATCACCCTGCCAAGTAAATTACGAATTAGTTAGCAAAATAAATTACGAATCACTAAGATTATATCGAATGTATGGCATAGCGCACCAAAGTGTGCGACGTCGAGTCCATATGGGCGAGTGCGTGTACGCCACCACAGGAGCGTGTGTAGGAGGATCGGGTCGACACGCATTACCAAACGCAGCGAGTCCGGGAGTGTACCACTCGCGTGCGTCCGTGGGTTGTAAGCGCTGACCTCGGCGTAAACGTCCTCGAGGGCTCCTCCCACTCCTCGGCCAAGGCACCATACGTGCGTGCGGGGTCGGTCGCCCTTCCTACTGCTGTGGGTAAGAAATAAATATAGCATTATTAGATGGCATTACGGTAATAATTATGAAAACATCGTCTGAGGAACTTCTGGCGTGGGTGCGGGTGAGATCGCGACGGTCGTCGTGCACGGTACACTGTCAGAGGCCAAAGCGCCTCATCACACGATGGGCGGTGTAGCCCTCGGCGTGGACGCGTCGAACACGAGGAACCGACGGGTGAACCAGTAGGCCGCGTCCCGTGTGCAAAGGGTGGACAGGCCACCCGTGACACGAGCCTGGACCTCAGCGTCCACGTACGGTGTCCAGCGTACGTGGTCCTCGATGAGGTAGTCGAACGCGGCCGTGAAATGCGGGTAGGCTACCCGCACAGCCGTGTGTGCCCAGGAAGGCTGTAGTCACGATAGAACGTAACCGTTAGTACTCAGAAAAGTTAAACAGAAAGTACCAAAATCACGATTACAATATCTTACCCGTCGCTGGCACCAGATGGTGCCCATGGTCGGACCGTCGACGTCGTCACCGCTGCGTCTTTGTCTGTTTGTAGACGTCGATCTGGGGCGACGATCTGGAACCTCTCGTATGCCCACAATTGTACCGGCGGTGGACATCCTCGAAGGTCGCTGGCGGCGATCCGTGTACACGACGCGAGAGTGCGGTAGGTGGCACATATACGGCCGATCCCTAGAGTCTTGTGGCACGGCGTCAAGGGTGCGTCGGCGATCTCCCTCGTGAAGCGCACGGTGCTGCCCACGCTATCCCCATGAGGCGTCGTGAACATGCACCAACCGAAGAGCCACAGACGTCGCCTCCAAGTGGCGGCTGAGGCTCTGGTCGTCCGCTGGCTCGACGATCTGCTCACGCTGTAAAATAAAGCTCACTTGTTATTTTAAGCAGTACGTACACAATTTAGTTTTAAATGCTACCGACGTACCACAAACTGTCCAAGCCAGCTCAAGGTCGGTCCGTGCGTGTGGTCGAAGGCCCTGTACACGTGGGGTGGTAGCACACCCGTGAACTCAGGCGGCAGCTGCAGGCGCCGATCCTCGAGGGCGTCCTCGGGCACCACACCAAGACCGCGATCGGGAGGCCGAGGAGGTAGAGGCGATCTGCAAAGTGATCGTCATCTCCCAAGCGAGGAGATGGAAGGTGTCGTCTCCGACCTCCACCGATCCACCAGAGCGGTGATCAGCGACCGGTCATACGGGAACCGGCGTCCCAAGTGCTCCACCATTCGGCCGAGGGCAGCAACCCTGAAGCGCGAAGCCTAAGAAACAAAAACATGTCATTAATATCAGTGTTGTACTAGTCATGCTGCTAGAACAAACATGTTTACAAATTTAAATACTGATATGTTACCTGGGGACCCAACGGGGATCGATCGTCAGGGCTGCTGCTGGCCTAGGTCGAGGACGCCAACCCACAGGTCCCCTCCTCCTCCAGGGACAGCAGTGGCGAAGCGGGCACGTGACCACGGTCGACGACCGGGTCCAGCAACTCGAACGGCCACTCGTCATCTCCCTTCTGGTGAGCCATACCTGCAATTTAGAAAAATGAAAGTTAGAACCGAAACACATATGTAAACAAAAGAGTCCGTAAAACTGCACAAGCATCACAACAATATGTTGAAACAAATACGCACATAAAAAATGGAGAAGCTCATTACAAAATATCCTGAAATAGTTACAACAATTTATCGAGACACAACACTCGCAACAGCTAGGTACAAAATAGAGTTCATACAACACACGTTACATCGATGAAATATAAATTTGATATATGACATATGATAATGCAAACTGCTTGTCATCCGGTGCGATGGCGTCGTGCAGCAGTCGGGTGGCTATCTCCTCCTTCGTCTTCTTCGTTTTGTGCTTGGCAGTTCTTGAGCGTATGTCCTCGTTGGTTGCACAATGAGCATTTACTTGCAGCGTTTGCGACTTCGACTCATCCATGTCATTTCTTATACGCCTTGTTTTTCGACGCCCTACTTTCCCTCTTCTCGCATCAAAATCAGGGACCCAAACCTTTTATCAATACTAGGAGTTGTGGTGAAAGAACCCACAACCCCATAACCATAAAGCTCTTCGCTCCAAGTTGCCATCACCCTCTCCTTCATGAAATATTCAGATAGGTATGTACCAGGTTGCATTCCAAATAAAGCACATGCGGCTATGACATGAGAACATGGCCTGTGTGCAAAAGGTATGGCTTGTTGCACGAGCATTTGCACTCAGCCTGTAAGATGCACTTCTGGGTGACAACCCTTTGGTTGGTTCCACGCCTTCCTTTATCCCTGCAGATCACCTCGAAGCGCAGTGTCCGTGCACCAACTTTGATAGCTCGTGTTTGGCATATACGAGTCTTCTCATCCATGTATTTAGTGATCATCGAAGAGTACAAGAACTTCTCATCTCTCATTACTATGTCAGCAGCTGCATGCATGTCCACAAAGTACTTGGTTGTACCTCTCGGCACTCCCTCGACAATTCCTACCAAGGGAAGACATCTCATACCTCGCATTACCCAGTTGTAAACTTCTGCAAAGTTAGTGGTCATCACACCGTATCTGGCACCATGTGTGTCATATAACAGTGATAACTTCTCTTTCGGTTCGTGCTTGATCCAGTCCGAGAAACATTTGATTGGCCTTTGCCTTCGACGACGGTTAGTCGCCTCATCCTCTGTTGGCAGGGGGAAAAGAGGCTGCGCCTGCTCCTGTGTTCCACTGCCACTAGTGTTGTTCGTCTGCTCCTTGTGTTTACTTGTCAGGTCATCAAGATTTTTCCACAGAGTTCGAAACTTGCTCTCCTGGTTATAGTTACATAGTCTTTTGAACATGTTCATCAGTTGCTTGTTCCTGAATTGCTTATAGAAGTTTGCACCCAAATGCCTCATGCACCATCGACTATGCAAGTCAGGCCATCGGAATGGCTCTTCTTCCCCTGTTTGCAGCTGGTTGATAGCACTAAGCAAGCCAGCATGCCTGTCATGCAGCACGCACACATCTGGACGAGTTTTGACCACCCCGATCTTCAAGTTTCGTAGGAACCACAGCCAACTCTCGTAGTTCTCGCTTTCTATGAAGGCAAAACCTTGAGCGAGAATCTGGTTGTTCCCATTGGCGCCACAAATTGTCGATGTTGCCCTCTGTATTTCCGGTCAAGAATGTGCCGTCGCACAACAATGGATGACAGTGATAGAACGCCTTAATGCAAGCTCCGAATGCGAAGAACACTCTCCTCAGATGCATTTTAGTTGGCCACTTGATTGACGGACAATCTTGATAATCATAGTAGGTCCCAGGATTTCTTCCCTGAATGCAACTGAGCAGTGCGGGTAGGTTATGGTACGAGTCTTCAAACTTCCCAAACCTCATTTCTAATGCCTTCTGTTTCGCCCTCCACGCCTTCCCATAGCTAATTGTGTACTGATATCTGTTCTCGATCGCTCGGATAATAGCACGGGGCTCAAAACTCAGGTTCTCCACTATCTCTGCGTACATGATGTTCGCGACATACCCAGATGACAGGTTCCTGTGAGCCATCACTGTTTCTTCAATCATACATGTGTGCTGCTCAACCTTCGAACATAGCCAATGGGTGCCCCACTTGGGCTTGTACGCGTGCACTCTCCACGGACACCCATGGATCTCACACACCACGTCGTAGCAGGTTGGGGTTGATTTCTTAACCCTGAAAGTCCTTCTTAATGATAGAGCCCAATCTTTCCTGACATCACCTGACCTCTTTTGTCGGGTGAATCTTTGTTAAGCCTAACCTCATTATCAGTATACTGCCAAGGCATGTGGTTGCTTTCATTGACAACCAGCCTATCAAATTGCTGTGTGCTCCACTCGGCTGGCACAAGCGGCTCCGTACCTCCATCTTCCTCATCCGACTCATCGTCGTCCTCCTCTTCTGCTCTGCTGTACTCACGGTCTTCTTCTTCCATCCTAGCTATTATTTCATCAATTTGCTCACCTTCGTCTACCAGTCCCTGCGCTTCTTGGCCAACATTTTCATCATCCTCCTGAAACTCAACATTTTCATCATCGTTGCATTGCTGAACATGCTGCTCATGGCTAGATCCCCCAATTTCGGTGTCACCGAAACTGGGCTCATTTTGAGGCCGACTGCACTCACCGGCGTCCAACTGCTGCTGGGGGGCAACATCCCTCTCATATGCTCGCACTAAAAGCACCCGATTCCATCCCCTTTGCTCTGCCGCCCTCACATATTTGAATTTTTGGACAAAATTTGACCGACTACACTTATGCAAAATTTGAATTTGATCGAGTACACCTCTTCATGTGACAAATTGGATAAGTCCGTCTGGCTTTTTTTTTATAGCTTTATCCAGCTTCTTGAGCGAATATTCTCAGAAAACTAGATGACCGTATCCAACCCATCCACTCATCAAAACTTTGCCTCTAACTTGTGATGGTCGATTTGATCGTTCTAGAAAGTGTGTTAACGATCCGAATAGGCTATTAATTACTCCATCGCAGATGAAACAATTATCCATTGAAGGTATATATATATTCTTGAATGATCATTGCCAGTATATACTGTAGTTCAGTGTGATGATGTAAAGGTTGAGACGCCCCAAATACGCTTCACGGTGTGACAGGAGGCTATCAGGAAATCTCTGATTCTGATGCGTTGTGTGATGGGAATTTGAGTTATTCTATTAATCATTCTTGAAATGGGCATTTTCAACTGCATATCACTAGTTTTAATTACAGTGTCTTGTATACAAGTATTGAGCGCTTTTCTTTTAGCTAGAGCGTCGGCGCCGGCCGGATTCTCTTCGTTGCCATCAAGTAACTTCAGGAGGACGCCAGTGCCGTCTTTGTTCTTTAGCTCCAAACCCAAGCAAAGAGCCATTCATTCATGCTTTCAGTGAATGCACCCCAAAGCGCGAACACAAGCCAAATGGCAAAAGAAACCACCTGCAGCTGATCAGTAAGACCAAAGGAGTTGCACATTGGCAACTAGCTGGTACCATAGACAGCTGCATTGCTCTCCTCTCCAATTTCCGTTCTTCCTCCTCCTCCACCTGACACAAAGCATCTATCCTTCTTCTGTGAGGAAACGACGCCAGCATTTCTCTGCTTTCTTATCAGCACAACTAAGGTTCTTCTTGCTCTTGTCAATTGTTGGCAACTTAGTTTTCCAAATGGTAAGTACGTGGGCTAACATGGTTGATGCACAAACATAACTAATTCGCTCTTGTAGGTGCTAGCGACTGGAGATCCATCTGGAGGTGCGGATGGGATAAGATTAATTAGTGGAGCTTCTTGTGTTTTGCTGGGCCTTCATAAAGAAATTCGCCATGCCTCGAGAGGTATTTTCTACATATATCTCTGCACGCTATTTTCACGGAGTAGAGTAGTATTCTTATTAGTGAGTTTTGTGGTTCTTGTGCTAGTGTGTGTCTATATATATATATGAAAATGATTCCATACCCATGTACTTCCACCTCTAATATACTATTTAAATGATGTTGTTATATATCTTTATCCTTTTGAGTATACTCTAATACTGATTATAAGATACTCCAAAGTGAGTTCCATGAAAAATTTCATTAAAATTCACCCTTTATAGCATAATTTATTTACATATTCTTTATACATATGGAAAAGGGTATGTAGCAAAAAAATAAAGGGTCTAATGACATTTTTTTTAATCATGTTGTATTGGAGTATCTTAGAATTATTATTGGAGTATACTGAAAGTGATAAATGAGTATAAAACGTTTATTTAAGTGGTATATTAGAGGTGAATATGTACTCCTAGGAGTACGGAAAAGGCTTCCTATATAGACACACACACTTACCACTCCTTTTTAAAATATAAGTCTTTAGTCTTGGGACACTATAATTCAAGAGGGCCACATTTTGAAGAATTGCAAATAGTGGTATCTCGTCTAGCGCGCGTCATCACCCAATCGTACCAAAAACAAAGATATCCTAAACCTACTTCCTATTAGGGTGTGTTTGGATGGTAGAATGAGGTTGAATAGCATGGGATGGTTCTATTGTTTTGTGTTAATATAATGGTTTAACATCTGTAGAGAATATTCCTGAAATTTGTATCACACTGTCCAGAATGGGATGCTTCCATTCAAGCAACCAAACACATGGATAGCATTTTTCTTAAACCATCTTATACATATATCACTTGGTACAAGCAACCAAACACACCCTTAACTGTCGACGTACGGATGTACAATCATCTCAAAATACAAAAACATACCGATTAAGACGTGTTGTATTGGTTCTAGAAAGAAAAAGTTAGGTTGAAGATATAAAGATGAGCCAATCAGTGAGTCATACAGTGTCTACAGTTAATATTAGCACATTAACAAATCCACATTTTAACCTGTACACTAGTCTTGATTTATTTTTCAACCTTAAACTTTGAAATCATCAAAATCAAAACCTCGAACTAACGAATTATATCTCAAAGTAATGAAACCGTTTACTTTACCCCTCGATCCAAACCATGAGGGTTTTATGTGATGTGACACCAACATCGAGGTGGTTTAGACTTACCGAGCATCCTAATATACGAGTGTGTGCTAACTTGGCATTCATGTCAGCAACGCATGTATTGTTAGCAAATAAAATAAAAGGAGATAGAAGGACCCTTCAGTCAGCCTCTCATCCCCTCCCATCACCGTCTATGTCTCCCTACATGAGCCGCCGGTGAACATCTCCCTATCAAATCCCCCCCTACCCCCCAAAACACACACACACACACTTTTTTACATATCTAATCTCCTTTCGAATAAATTTATAAAAATAACCCCTCCCCGATAGTGTAAGGTGTAGCAAGCGATATATATCACAAGCTTAGTACTAGAGACCTGTCAGCTATCAAAGCTCGGTTGCAAGTTACTGAGGCAGCAAAGAACGGAAGTGGCTTAATCAGCCAATTAATTCAGCAATGTCACTTAATTAGTGACTTGACTGAGTGATTAAATGTAACATCCTGAAAATTTTGAACAGTGAAATGTTATAATATGGATTCGCCTTTTTGAGTATTTCTGAGTTTTATGGAATTTGTGATTTTCTTGAATTGAATTCTTGGATTTTGTACTGCAAAAGACAATAAAAGAAAAGGGGAGAAATTAAAAGAGCCAAAGGAAAGACTGGGAATAAATTATTTTCAGAATCCAAATAGGTGAGGAAACTAATTTATACACTGATGAAAGATACAAATAATAATTTGAATATTAAAAAATTTCAAATGGGGTCAGTTTGACTAGAAACAGTGCATCTTCTGAAATTTCGAAAAATATCCAGAGCTGATCTTCAGCTGAAAAATTTACCAAGCTACCATTGATACAGTATTTACCATTGGTAAAAATCTCAGGAATTGTCAGATGGGATAAAGCCTCAATTAAATCGAAAACAGAAAGTAGCAAAAGCTGAAAATAAGAATGTCAGAATTTTTATAAATTACTGGAGCAACACCTTGAGCTGAAAATTTTACCTAGGAATCCTTGTCTCAAATCCATTTGAAAAACAAAGTTTCAAAAATTTTATAAAAGATTTGAGGCGTCTGGTAATTCAAATACAGAAGTAGAAATTTAGTGCACTGTACCATGCTCGAATTTTAGTGAGCGTTGTACTAGATATTTTAAGCCCAAATTTTCTCAGGAGCTTGACTATTGCCAGGGGAGAGTGTGTAAAAAGTGGGCAAAATTTGCTGAAGAAGCTTAGTGGAAAATTAATGCTAGTCCTTTGTAATTGACCGAATCCCTCCTTAAGCAAATCCTTGCCCTCACTGCCATGTGGGTCCGGTCCCACCGGTCAGTCTCTTCTCCGATCGCTCTCTCTGGTTTCGCTGCCTCTCTCGCCTGCTGCCGTACCGGAGCTCCTCCCAAGCCACTCAGCGGCGTCTGGGCTCACACCGGCGGCGTACACTGCCCTTGCCACGACTCGAGGCATGTTGCGCAGCGCACTAAGGCCATGACTACCGAGGGAGACTGCATGGGCGATTCATTCGGGAGATCATCTGTAGGCTCACTTCGAGAGGCTCAAAACACATCGCCTAAAGCTCCTGAGCTGCTGTAAACTTCTCCTCTTAGCCAGCATTCCATTCCTTCTTCCTCTTCGCCATTTCTGCGCCAAGAACAGAAGATGGGGGAGAGAATGAAATTCCTCTGATTGAGTGAAAGGTACAACGAATCAGTTGGCCCAGAGTACCCTCAAGCATTCCTGAGTTCAACTCTTTGCTTTGTTCCAGCCCATTCCTTGGGGTGCCGTCGCCATGAGCTGTCTTCCCAGATCCGGCGCGCAGTAGGCGGCCGTTCACTCCTTCTCGGCGCCATTCTCGGGTGAACGGAACCTTCACGCATCACCGATGCTCCTGGACCCTCACAGGCTAATGGATCACCGGAGGAGAGCTCTCATGGAGATCCATGGCGGCCCTTGTTGCGGCGTGGCGACTATGCTCCCGGCCACCCGAGCCATGGGAGTACCACCAATAACCATACTGGCGTCTTGATCTTTGTAAGTGCGGCCGATTCGCCGTTCTAAGATCGTTCGCCCGGCGGCTCGGCCTCAACCTCCCTGTTTAAAATCCTTGGCCGTCGGGTCCCGAGAGCGATGGCGAACGGCTTTAGCCAAATAAGGAAGGCGTAGTTTGTGGAGGAAAACGTATTTGCTATTTTGGAAGGTTCCATTTGTCGGGGATTTTCATACCGAATAGCTTTAAACATTGAATATCTTTTGATCTAGAAGTCCAATTTAGATGAAACCAATTTGTAAATTCGTGTAAAATCCAGTGGATTCAGGATATGTAAAAATATTGTTGGAAGAATTTCTGTGTAAAATTTAATAAATGAAATACATGAGAAGGGCTTATTGTTTTAAGGAATTAATAATTTTAACTTTAGGCAAAATAAAGGAAAGTGAATTTCTATGAAACCACGATACTGTTTATAGCTTGAAAATGTAAAGTAATAGTATTTAAGTAGAGATACTTCAGTAGTTTAATAAATCCTTAAGTAAAACAATTATACTCAAAGTTAGTTCACCTTGTTAAATCAATTCATGTTTTGATTTGGCTAAAAAGGAATGAGTATAAAATAAAATGCTGCAAGAGGAAATAAATGGGCGTCAGCAAATGTAGATGATATAAACTTCTGGGAGTTGGAGTGTGTTGAAAATGAATCAGGAAGTATGCACGGTATAGTTAGGAACTAAGTTGAACTTTGGCGATTTTGTCGTTGAACAATATGGTCATTTAGGCTATTTCTGTGGTAGATTAAATAGCCTTCCCAAATACTAAAATTAGTAAAACTAGCCCAGAAACATTGTACGAAGTTTATACTATCATAATCTGTAAAAGAGTTATATTTGGTTAAGGTTTGCATATTTATCTTGTCAACCTAAAACCCTTAAGTGTGAATCTGTTACTTTGCGTTCTGGCGATTTAGTAAGCGTAAACTTTACCAGGCCATTAAGCCTTTTTCGCGATGATTATGAAGTATCATTTAGAGTGTAAAACTTATGAAATCTGGTTAGTAGTATTGTCCAAGGTATAGATTACCCAAATAAAAAGAAATAATCTCATTCCAACATGTGTAACCTATTAATTCTGCTAGCTTAGTAACCCTAAGTAGTCATGTAATTGAAGGCTGTAATGAGGCTGAATGAACTGTAGTGCATTTGAAGGAAACTCTAGTTAAGTCATTTTTATCACCGAACCTTCTCAAAACATATGTAAAATAAGCCGGTAGCCTACAATTGAAGATCTAATTTGTACAAAACCAATTCTAAGTGAAATCAAATTGAAGTAAAAAATTAATTACTCATAACCTTATGTAATCAATTAAGACTTTTCGTTAACTTCATAAAACAACTTGTCCGAACCTGAAATTTGTAAAGAAAACCTCGAGTTGATCCCTAAGTTAGGTTCTGTAAGAATCTAGGAACTAATCTTGTGTTGTCTAGTTCGGCTCTAAGTCCTCTCCTAGCAATGCATGTGCAATATGTTCCGAAATGCTTTTTGGGAGCAATAGGATTAATGCACTATGCCACTAATGAACAATTGTATAATCTAAACAATTTTAGCATCTTGAATGCGAAAAAGGTATTTAAAGAATTCATGTAAAGGCAACCCTGGATCTTGTGCAATGATTTTATTCGCCTTTCGATATGTTTTCTTTCGTTCTTTCTTGCAAGTTTGTAAGTGCTGTTGGTTCTTTCGTTTTCGACGTGTAGACACCGATACCATCGAGGAGGAGGAGGAGGAGGCAGTTGCTGAACAAGGCTTTGACATTTGCGGCGAAGAGCAAGGCAAGCAAATCCTTGACCATGTTGAACCTACTAATTCAACTACCGTATGTTGTTTTTGCGGCTGTATAGTGCATCCGGGTAATTCTCCATAAAAACTGCTAATTTGGGTAAGGTTAGTAACTATTCCTGAAATGTATGGTTTTCCTTAATTTGGTTGATTCTGTGAACCTTGCGAACCATAGTATACTTAGACATAGTAAATGTCAGTTGGGTATAACCGTTACAATACGCACTGCTTAGTTTTGCCTTAGATCGTTATGATGTTTTTGAAATGATTTCACAACTGGTTATTACTCTACTAAAGGTTGTTGATATGTTGGTTAAAACTTGAAAACCCGAAAACTATGGTTATGGTGCGGGCGACTAATTGGCGATGGCGGTTGTGCAATAAGGGCTTTGCACGTAGTTTAGGGTGGAGTGTCGCCCGTGTCGGATTAAGGACCGAGCAATGGGACGCTATTGATCCGAGATTTTCGTGCAACCACGAGGGCTATTATGGGGTAGCCTTAGCCTATTAAGTTGTTTAGATGTGGCTTTGCTCATTGGTAGGCGGGAGCTAGCGGAGGCATTTCGATGCACGGATTGCTTGTGAGGGCTTCCATGCGTTCGTATGGGTAATTGCACGGCGGTGCAACAGCAGTGTACGCCTTGCCATGGACAGAGCGTGGTGTTGGGTGTGATAAATGTGGATCCACAACTTGGGTGAGTGTCTCTTTTCAGGCGAGGTTAACGTCCGGGCTGGATCAAAGTCACGTCTGAATAATGTAACGGCTCTGTATGATCGCTCTGCGGCACACCAAAGGAAGTGTGCTAATAGCTTGCAAAAGAGTGGATCATTCCTTGTGGGTAAAGTTGTACACCTCTGCGAGTTTAAATCTAATCGATTAGCAGGCTTTCATGTCATGAGCACTTGGTGAAGTCATTCCAATGCTAGAGTTTTCATTTTTATAAAGTGGGTTGGATCTGTTTTGACAACACTTTGCTTAAATCAAAGTATCGATGTTTCTAGAATTGTGCCATTGAGAATGCTAAGTCTGGGAACACTTTTATTTTCGGATGGTTGTATAAATCTCGTGCTGTTTTGCAAAGATGCGAATTTCAATCTATTATGTCATATGTTTAAATCTTTCCGCAAAGTGCAAAATAACCTATAGCCTGTTCCTTTGAAATAGCCTGCATAACTAGTATTTGCATTTGCTATTAAAGTCTTGCTGGGTACAAATTGTACTCATTCTTGCTACCTGTTTTGTTCAGAGGCGAATCTATGCGATGTGCCAGATGATGCGTTTCTTCAAGTAGGTCTCGGGGAATTCGCCGATGACTTCTTCTAGGGTGTTTGCCTAGTCAGATGCCTGTGGGGTTTCGGTTTGGGCATGCTACCAGGCTTTTGGATCTTAAGTTGCTAGTATCTTCCGCTGTTTTTATTTCGGCTTGTAACTAATGCTTGTATAATCATCTTCTGTAAGTTGTATAATTAAAACTTGGCTTTTGGTTGTGATATGAATGGTGTAAACATGTGAGTGCTAGCTGCTGATCCTGGGACTAGTACGGTAATCACATGGAGTTCCTGTTCCTCGGAATGGGGTCTCACATTAAATGATGACAGTGATTAATTAAATAACTAATCAAGTTGCTTAGTTGAACTTGTCGAAGTATGGTTGCTCGGAAGAAAAATTAACTTGCTGCACTCTTTTAGGGGAGGATTATTTTTATAAATTTATTTAGAAAGGGACTAGATTTAAAAAAATATTTTGTGTGGCTAAAAAAAGTTAGATCCCCCCGGGTCCAATCGCTGCGGTTGCTCTACTCCAACCGGTGCCCACTCACCCACTGCGCCCCAGATCTCTCCTTCATCATCTTCTCTTCTTCCTCCGGCGAGTTGAGGAGGCAGTCCGGCGACCAGCATGCCGTCATCCAAGTTCGACACGTATAGGAGATAGCTATGTGACCTCTGCCTCTCCATCGGCGATCGGAGCGAGCAAAGGAGGCTGAGATCCAACAACCAGGCATCCTCGAGCACAGGAGGCGTCCTGATGACCAATGTCCTCGACCTCTCCGCTAGTGACCAGGGTGGGCGGAGAAAGCAGCCCAATGACTGATGCGCCGGATCCATTGGGCAAAAGAGGCAGCCCGATGATCGACGGCCTCGTCGTCTCTATCGGTTGTGGGATTCGCATACGAACACCACTGCTGTGGCATCTCATTTTAGTCCTCGCCGGGCGCCACCGAAACCATCCTCACTGGCACTAAGCTTAGCCAAGGTGCTTTCATGGAAGACAGCTGTCTGTTTTGAGCTAGAGCACTAGCACTATGCCCTGATGAGGTGGTAACGTATGGTTTTACAGTTTAAGGTTAACAAACAAATGAATGCCAGATTAATTTTAGGGTTGAAAATAGACCTTTTTCCTTCAAAAAATTTGAGATATGCTAGCCATAGCCTGTAGCTAACAAACATATATACTCATGTTGTATGAGCATCAAATTTTTGAAATCCTTCAAATCTTGAATCGTAACACTTTCATTAATAAATACAGAACACTCCATCGGTAGCGACATTAACAGAAATCAAACCTTCCATTTTTTTTTTCAAAAAAGAAGGCAAGCAAAATCACTAATATTAAATTTTTGTAGAAAATCGCTTGCGTAGGAAGCAGGCTCCACTGTTTAGATTTTGAAATCGTGGCGGGGTTGTGGTGAATCTGAATTAGTTCGTGACTTTTATATATATATGCAAGTTAAAGCACTTATTTAATTCACGAGCATGCATGCATGCATAATTCACCATTAAGTCTGTTCCTAATTAAAACTAACAGTTAAGTGCATGCGCGCTATTATAGAATTTTTTAAAATCATATTTTTTGAAAAAATTTGTAGAATGTAAAAACCCACCCATTTGTTATCTATAATAAATTGGGACGTTAGTATTACCTATCTATTTTCCGTTAAAGAACCAATAGGGCCAATTCAAAAATCGACAACGCTCGACTCCAAAGGTATCAAAATCTTATTGTAGTGTTGGTCTCTATTCAATGCATCACCTCGACCGAAATAAAACCCAATAAAACACGACAATAAGACCACGGTGCTTGGACTTGATATTATATTACACAGACATATAGATCATCACAAATCATTAGAACTAGCTATGTGTCCGTGCCTTGCAACGAAAAGTCAATTTACGATAAAAAATTTATTTGCAAAGTGCAATAACAGTGGCAAAGGTGGGTAATTAAAGAGTAGTGGCAAAGGTGGGTAATTTTGATGAAGTGACGCGGGTAAATGTGGGTAATTAAATAGCAGTGGCAAAAGTGGTAATTTTGATGAAGTGACGTGGGAAGAAACTCTCACTTTATATAGTAAAGATTTATTAGAAGTGTGTAATACTGTAATTAATTTTATCGTTATTTCCAAATACCAAATTCATAAAATATTTTCTTATGTCTATATATGTCTGTGTGCAATGGATAATTTAGGAGAATAATTAAAGCAACATAAGTTATGTATAATACTCAATATTATAAATGGAACATGCTTAAACACTAATCAATATAAGGAAGTAGCTTTAATCACAACCATACAGAAAAACAATCGCCTGCAAACAGATAAATCAGTGTTGTCCACAAAATAAATGAATACCTCCAAAAAGGATGTCTTATGATCAACATAAATGATCATATGTTTTTACTTAGTTCCCTAATCAGATAATAGTATATAATAAGTTTTATACTGTTTAATGACTCAGACTCATCATCATGCCAATTTACGCTTACCTTAAGCCTTCACAACTTCACGGTTAAACCTTAATCTTAGCATCTAAGAAACCTCTCATGGACAGCCATCTATCCAGCCAGCTAGGTGGCAGACGCTAGCCATGCCACACAAGTCACTGTATCATTCAAGAAAGAAGAATAAAGCACGTAGTACACAATTAAGAGGCTTACCTCTCTAGCGTTAAAACACAAACCCAGCTGATCAAAGAATAATAGAAGCTAAAAATGTCCATGTCTATTTAGTTATTTAATTAACAAAATGTTAAGAAACAAGTTCCTGGATAACTTAGATCACACCTATTAAATAACTGACCCCAAAACCACCAATCTAATACAATGCATGCTATGCTACCTACATCTTATTCCACCAACTAACCTTCAGTTAATAAATTTTTAATATTTATAATAAACTGTCGCGTTTCCATTATTACCATAATCACGTTATAAATCCATCTTAATCCATTGCCACATCTAGATAAAAAAATCCAAAAGACATTGTAGTTATACACACATATATGTATGTATATAAATATATGTGCATATATATATATATAGAGAGAGAGAGAGAGACATTTCTACCCTCAAACTTTATACAAATTACAGACCAGTCCAAACTCATTTAAAAATGGCACCCTGCCTATTTTTAGGCCTTGAACAGCCAGCTGGCTATGGAATCTAATTATACCTTAGCACACACAATACACTATAATTATAGTTTCATATGATCATTAATCTCTGTCTTAAAGATGACCACACAACTTCAAAACATATGTATATGGGTTACTCACAGATCACAACTAAACAGTGTGTTATAGGCAACCAGGATGCACCCTTTGTTCTAGCATAAACATACACACAAATCCTAAAACATGAATTCTGACTACTACCAGACCGCAATGCCCCCATTTCAGAACTCCATAAATGTCCACACACATGAAAATCTACTGAACAACAACTCTAGCTACATCAAGGAACCAAGGAAGCATGCATAATCATGCACACCTACCTTTCGATCCAGAGCACAGGTACACAAATTATTACCAAAATAAAAACTCACAACTCAGAAGTCACACATGAATTGATTTAATCACTGAACACCATCTCTAACAATCACTAGGTGAAGGGAAATAGGCTTGTTTTTGTTAACCACAACATGTAAAAGCTCAGTATTAATTCATGTACATCAAACAAGCTCACACAAATAGTTGGCCAAGGTCGACAAGAATAAAGCAATATGAGTAGCTCTAGCAATAGAACGGAGGGGGTGGATTTGTACTTAGCTTTAGGAGTTCAAGTAGAGGGGTGGTGCAGGAGGAGCTCACCATGGCAATAGAAGTGGAGACGGAGGCCAGCGCAACCCGACCCCTATGCTCCCATGAGCATGATGCTGTGTTGGATGTGGCGTCGTCTCGACCGCATCATTAGCGCCGCAGGAAGCACACCTAGGCTAGGCCGAACCACATCGACCGAGGGCTATGGCCGCGCCATGGGGAAGGAGTATGAGCCATTGAGTCAGTGACAACCGTAGACATCAGAGATGGTGATGAAACTGCTGGATCTAGTTGGGAATCCATGCTACCAGAGTCGGAAAGGTAGCTAGGGAGGGCCATCGGTGGTGGGGAAAATCAAAGGTGGCACTCGAGGGTGGTGTGGTTTTGGGAGGTGATGGGGCAGTGAGTAGAGGGGAGCCAGTGGCAGCGAGGAACGTTACTAGAGGTGATGGATTCAGGCGTCAGTGCCGTCGTTTGGGAGTGGGTAGAGAGGGAGGTGAGGGATTAGGGGTGGCACGATTTAGGCAGCAGTGGAGCGAGTGATCGAGTCAAGAAAGGAGGAAGAGAGGGAAGGGAGGAGAAGCTGGAGATGGCACCGACACTAGAGAAGAAGGGGTGGCAACAATGGGGGTAGGAGGAAGAAGGGGGAAGAAAAGGGGAGGGTAAGGGTAGAGGAGAAAGGTGGCACTAGGGGAGGTCAACAATGGCGTATGGAAGGGTTGGCAGCACTAGGGAAGGACGACAGTGGTGGCGAGAGCTTGTGGCTGAGGAGGCGAGCGAGAAAGGGGGAGAACAGAGCGGGAGGTGAGATAGAGTGAGGAGAGAGAGAGAGAGAGAGGAGAAGGGTTAGGTTTAGGAGGAGGCCGACTGGGCCGGCCCAAGTAGGCCAAACCAGGGAGCCAAACAATATTCTATTTTTGTTTTTCTAGTTCTTTTCTTTTCTTTTTGCTCAATTAAATTTCTAAAATTGGTTCTTGCTACATTTATAGTATATAGAAATTAGTAAATTAAGAACCACTAAATAAAACTACAAACGACACCTCAATAAAATTAACACTTATAACTATGATTGAAATATGTATTTTTAATTATATGCCATATTTAAGAAATAATTAAGGAAGATCCCAAGTATTGAAAATTTTGATACTTTCGTTATGAAATTTCTCCAAGAGCAACCTTGGGCAATTAGGGTTGGCTGAGATTTAATTCTTTCCATATATTTTTTAATAATAAATTCCTAATTCATTTAACTCCTTATTTTGATTACTCATACAACCATAGAATAATCTTAATTAATATAAACAATTAAAACACCCAACATAATTATAATTAAAACCTTTGTAAATTAGAAGAATGCACACCATACACAAACAAGGTTTTGTATCATACTCAGGAGCATTCATGATTAAGACATTGCGTCATGCTTAGGAAATAATGAAAGAATACCTTAAACTTAATTTTGAATTATTGCAAGCAGTTGATCTCAAGAGCTATTTAGGAAATGTAGAAATGTTTTTCAACACTGGCAAGCTAGATGGAGCTCACTCAAGCAAGTAGACCTTCGGTCATGCCTTCTAAACTAATTTTGTGGGTTGTGGACTATTTTTGAAATTCTTGCATGTCAACCATAAGGTTAATTTCTAAAAGAAATTAAAACATGTCAAGTGGATCAGGTAGATCCAGTGGGTGATATTGATGAGAATGGACAAGAGAGGTCCAATGGTAATATTATAACCCAGGTAGGGTTATGGAACTATTTGGTGGGTAGAGGAGTTTAGGAAAGAACAACCCAGGTAGGGTTCTTGTGAAAGTCGGGACTTCTCTACATAGGATATCACTTAAGAACATAACCAAACTGGTGCTTACTTCAAAAACGACGTAAACCATACTAACCATAGACCTAGAATTAGGTAGGCTAAACTAATTAACCAACTATGTAGTTGTCTCTACCATGGGTGAGAATGTGACTGTGCCAAGTAGGGCAGTCACCCTAGGGCCAGACTGCCTAGGTAGGAGTCTCAACCCACGTGCCTATGGTGAGGCAGTGTAGTATTGGGCAGAGATCAGTGTATGGGTTGGCCAAAGGTTCTGTTTCCTTGGTTTAGTCATGTGCCAAAGGTAGCGCATATTTTGGCCAGACATTATAAGCCAAGTGATGCTATGGGCAAAGTAGTACACCTCTTATTAGAGTTAAAATGTGATGTCACTCCTAGTTTTCGAGTTTGGAAGTGCGTCGTGTGAGTTTTCCTTTAACACAGGTTGTAAGATCTCACGTCGCTCTATCATCAGTAGATTTATGAATTAAAATTTGACCCTTTTTAATAAATGGGTAATGGTAAGTTTACTTTTGGATAACGAGTTACTTTTGGAGAAACGGTCCAGTGATCAAGAGTATACGAATATATATGTATATATATGCATCAACTTTTCACGCTTGCTGAGTACTTTTGTACTCAGCCTTGCTTCGTTGTTGTTTGTCAACTTGTCATCCATAAGGTAGAGGCTAAATCTCATTATGGCATGAGTTCTGTTGCTGTTGATGATGGCTAAAACTATAGGAAAATTGGAGACCATGACTTTATGGAGTCGAAGATCATAAGGAGGAAGGCACTAGAGTTCTATATGGGATAAGTGGGCGGTGTAGTGTACACCATAGTTAGACCTAAGGAAGCACAATATGTGCCCAACGGATAAGGTACCATCTACTAAATGGTGAAAGATTCTACTGGCGCAGCAGCTGTTTTCCTTAGCTGATCCTAGTGCAACTCTGCTCTGTGAAGTTCTCTGTTGTGTTCGACTTGGTCAGGCATAGTGGGGGCATCACACAGAAATAATACGCCGAATGAAAATTTACAAAAATACCTACCTATCGCCATTTAAAATGATGATATGGTCTTTATCACCATTTGAAATGGCTATAGAGACCATGTCACCAACACTCAAACTCTCTGTCGCCATTTCTCTACAGAGGCTTGCCGCCAATGGTCAAACTCTTTATCGCCATTTGAATGGTGACAGTGAGGGTATAAAGTTGGCCTAGCCCTTGCTTGGCTAGAACAACTACTGCCCCTACTAGCCAAAGAGAGAAGAAAGGGAGAAAGGGAGAGGGGGAAGAGAAGAAAGGAGAGGGGAAAGAGGAGTGGAGGAGAGGAAGAAGAAGAGGAGGAAGAGTAGGAGTAGAGGTCATCCACAATCTTGCATATATGTTTTTTTTTTGCTCATTTCAATTAATATTCAAAGGTGCGACTTAGCAACTAGATTAATTAGATTTGTAAGTAATTAGCTGTGTAGAATAGCAATAGTTGTTTAGATACATAACTTATTGACCAGATTAATTAGGTTTGTAAGTAATTAGATGTATAGAGTAGTAATAGTTGTTTAGATACATGACCTTGCGACCAAATTAATTAGGTTCATAAATAATTAGCTATATAGAATAGCAATAGTTATGTATATATATAGGTATTTTTACATTCATACCTACAGGTATGGCTTAGGATGGATCAGATTGGACATACAAAATTGTGAAAAGTACTTAGAGTAGTATGTAGTTGAAAAAATAAATTTATGTATGCTTGTAGCAGTTGTTTCATGTAGCATATAGTAGGTCATCCGGTATATAGGTGTAGTGGTATGGGTAGGTTTAGAATTTTATGAGGTGTAGTAGGTACTGATAGACTTGATGACATTGCGTTGTGCACGTAATAAGAACTTGATGAAATGCTTGACAGGTATGGATGAATGAGTATAATTTAACATACAATACAGAGAAGGGATTTCACACATGGGTGCACAAGGGGTGAACTGAACGAATAAATGAGAATGGCCTTTTGTGTTGTTGGTGCAAGCATTTTAGAAAGTTGATGTCGGCCATGTGACATAGGAGGAGGCTATTGGTGATGAACCAAATGAAGTTGGGGAGGGCAGCCGAAGTGCGGAATGCTTAGTGAGGCAGGATGTGATTTTGGGTCAGGAGGGAGTGTAAGGTGAGGAAGTTGGTGTTACAAAGCTAGAGATGAAGGAATGAATGGGTGTGGCAGATGACAGAGAATAGATTTAAGTGTTGGTGGAAGCGATGGAGGCTAAGGGTTGTGACTACAAGGCTTTAAGTGATGATGAAGGTGATGAAGAGCCTTTCCCTACGGATTGGGAAGAGTACCAGTTCAATAGGTTGGTGGTCAACGAGGGTGAAGGCATCGCATGGGAGTATGATTAGAATAAGGTGAGGTAAGGAGCAATTTACAAGAGTAAGTGTGACTTACAGGAAGAGGTGATAGCATGGATAGTTTCGCTACAGAGAACCTTTAAGGTTGTGAAGTCGATCGGCAGATGTACAATGTAAGATGCCAGATGGAGGGTTTCCCACAGCATGTCCATATGTACCAACCTAAGTGGGACACCATTTAGAAGTGTTTTATAGTCGTCCCACACTCATGCGTGCTGACGGAATTTATGCAATCGCATAAAAATATATCTTTAAGCTTTGTTGTGAATGCAATATACAGAGAGATTGTGGTCAACCAAGATTTAGAGCCACGTGCCATCATACTTATAATAGAGCAGAGGTTTCAGTACACCCTAAGCTATATCAAGGCTTGGAGAGCAAAGTAGAAGGATTTGGAAGTAAGGTTTGGGACATATGAAGACTCCTATCAAAATTTACCATATATGCTTGAAGTGATCAAGGAAAGAAATGCAAGGACTTATGTCAATATCTGTGAGCAGCATTTGTAGCACTTCTCTAGGAAGATGGTACTAAAGTGGGCATTATTTACTTTCGGTGCATTCATCAACACGTTCATACATTATCATTCATTGCTATGTGTGGACGGGATATTTCTGACTAGGAAGTACAAGGGCCAGATAATGACCACTATAGGAGTAGATAGCAATAATTAGGTTCTTCCTGTAGTACTCACCTGCATAGAGGGTGAGAACACTGATAGTTGGTTATAGCTTCCAAGGAACATGAAAGCTGGCATTGTGGGTCAGCGGCTTGGAGCGTGTGTCATATATGATTTGTCCATGTTCGTGGTTGGTCTGTGCGGCGATTTGTACCATCCAAAGTACCAACACGAACATAGGCATCGAATAGAACTGTATGTGCCATGTAATCCCCACGTTTATTATGAAATGGTATCTGTCGTTCCTTCCATTGTTCATTAAACATCATATCACTTTATTACAGATGTGTACCACTAAATCGACCATGAAGTGTACATGGCCTTGTTGCACATAATTCTTCCTCCCTTATGAACATGCTCATTCATAGTAGCGCGAATTCTTTCAAATAACTATTTCTGTACGAACATAGTCCTACCTGCTTTCTCAACCCAATTGGATAACACACAACCACCACCTTTGTAAGGCTGACTAGATAACATGCAGCCAACACCTTTGTTAGGCCGATTGAAGAAGACACAATGAGCATCTTTGCCAGGCCTATTGGATAGCATGTAGCCACAAGTTGTAACAATACTAGTAACTAGAACTTGCAAATTGACAGCACACATCCACCATATTTCAAAAACTAAAAACTTACTATAAATACGGCGCCCTGTCGAACATACATTCAATACTACACCAAGCCAACCCCCACATCCAACACTACATCCCTACCACCACCACACCCAACACATCCCTCCATAGGCCAGTTCACAATGTCCAATAACATAGTGATTCTTTATAAGTGGAAGTCGCATTCCAAGAAGACGGAAAGCTACCTAGATGTTTCATGCAAGGATGCACCTGTGCTACTAGAGTATCCCCGCCCAAACTACGACTGCGATACTCTAGCGTGGATAGTGCAATCTAGCCATGCACACACCATTGGCTGGGCATACTACACGTGCAGGTCAACCTCTGTAAGCTAATGACATGCATATACATTCCGTAATGCATTTTTCATACTTCTAACTTCCTGCACGCTTGACACCAAGAAGATGATAGTTGCTACTTTTCCAATGGATCGATGGCCAAGACAAGTGCGATAGGGAGTGTTTCATGTGGAAAAACTACCTGAGCTACCCAATTGCGTCTGAGTGCTACATCCATCCTACACCTCCCCTGTGACTGCGGAAGAAGAACAAAGCTCCCACCCTATCACCTTGAATCAGCATAATTCTAGAAACCCCACTAGGAGCTTTGGGAATAACAAAAGAAGTTGAAGGAGCAAGCTGACGTGGCTTGGTTCGAAGAGCAGCTGAAGATCGTTCTAGAAGACTATTATTAGGTTGATGTGTATGGAACTAATTGGAAGAAAGCCAAGGCTGTAAGCCTTGCCAAATTAATGGGGAAGGCATCGATGAATCCTTCTGTATAAGGTCTAGACAGCTAGCATGACTTCTTTATAATCCCAAAAGGTGCGCATGTATCGTAGTTGTACTTTTCGTTCATCGTTCGTTCATGCCACCATTTGTACTGTACAAGTACGAAGGCTAACATAGGCAATGAACCAAACTGTATGTGACATGTAATGCCCATGTTTATTAGGGAATAGTATCTATCATTTATTCAATTCTATTCAAACATTAAACATCAAATCACTTTACTACAGATGCCTACCACGAAATCGACCATGAAGCATAGATGCCCTTGTTGTACATAATTCTTGCTCCCCTATGAACATGTTCGCTCAAAGTAGAAATTCTTCCAAACAACTATTTCCTTATGAACACAGTCCCACCTGCTTTAACACATCCAATAGACAACACACTCGAACATCCTTCCTCATACTATCCTGAGAACACACTGCGCAACCCTAGATTAGCCTCCAGTTTTGTCAGGACGATTGGACAACACGCACCCTGTAGCTTTGTCAAGACAATTGGACAACACATAGCCATCACCTTTGTCAGGGTGATTGGGCAACACTCAACCAGCAACTTTGTTAGGCTGATTGGACAACACGTGGGTAGTAGCTTTGTCAAATCGAATTGACAACACACTAACACTTGCAATAAGAGACCGAATTGACATCACATATCCACCACAATTCACAAACCAAAAACTTATTATAAATATGGTGCCCTGTCCAGCATACATTCAACACTAAACCAAGCCAACCATCGCATCCAACACTTCATCCCTATAACCACAACACCCAACACACCCCTCCACTAGCAGGTTTACAATGTCCGACTATAAAGCGATTCTTCATAAGTAGAAGTGGCTTTCCAAGGATGCGGAAAGCTACCCAAATGTTTCTTGTAAGGATGCACCTTTGTCAGAGTTTCCCTACCCAAACTATGACTACGGTACTCCGACGTAGATAATGCAGTTTAGACATGCAAATACAGCTAGTTACGCATACTACATGTGCAAGACACTCTCCATAAGTTAATTACACGCATGTACGTTCCGTAATACCCTTTTTTATACTTTTAACTTCCTCCACACTTGACACTAGGAAGATGATAGTTGTTACTTCCAATGGATCGATGGCCTAGACAAGTACAATAGGGTGCTCCTCGAGAGCAAAATGTGGCTGCACTATCCAGTTGTGTCCGAGCGCTACACCCGTTGGAAACCTTCACCTGAGATTACGAAAGACAAAGCAAAGCTCCTGCCCTACTGACCTGAAGAAGCGTACATCGAGAAGCCCATCTATGAGCTTCAGGCATAATAAAAGAAGTTGAAGGAGTAAGCTAACGCAGCTCGCTTCGAAGAGCAGCCGAGGATCACCCTAGAAGACTATTATTAGGTGGATGTGTGTGGGCCTAATTGGAAGAAAGCCAAGGCTGCAAGCCTCGCGAAATCAAAGGTGAAGGCATCAATGGATCCTTCCATATAAGGTGTAGGATTGCCAGCATGACTTCTTTGCATTTCCAAAAGGTGCACATATATCCTAGTTCTACTTCCCGTTCATCGATCGTTTGTGTCACCATGTGTACCGTACAAGTACGAAGGCTATCATAGGCAACAAACCGAACTGTACGCACCATGTATCTTTTTTCATTTTCTATGTCATGCAATTCAACATGATTATATGTAATTTCACTTTTTTCGTGTACTATTAGAAGAAATTCGCTAACACAGGCATCGAACCGAACTGTACACACCATTTATTTTTCCTCGTTTTCTACGTCATGGTATGTAATGGGACGGTATGTACGCTCTCTTTCGTCAGTTTCTATGTCATGCTAGGTAAGGCCAACATTGGCACCAATCCAAACCATATGCACCATGTACTCCATGTCTTTATTACAAAATCCTATGTACTCGTTCCTTTCGTTCCAACATTTTTAACATGCTTGCCCTGCTATGATTTCACCCGCTTCGTTAGACCGAACTGACTCACGCGCGACCCCTGCTATGGCCATCTCCATTGCATCCTATTTAATTCCTCTCCTGGCAGATGATTTTTGTAATGTCATTCTAGCATAATACACCGGAAACAAAAGAACTGTGAAGTCCAGTTATACTACCAAATCCCACTTCCCATAAATTTTTTCTTACTAATTGGTGTTTGCAAATAAAAATGCCTCTACATCACCATTTCAATTAGCGACCGAGGCTTGTCACCAATGGGGCGACTGTCTATCGTTATTTCAATTGGTGACAGAGGTCTATCACTAATTGAAATAGTGACAGACATGATGTCACTAATTTAAATAGGTCGGTATTTCTATCAATTTTTGATTTGATGTATTATTTGTACAACTTTTTTAAAAAATATTAATTTTTTTTAAAAACTACTATTATATATCTTCAAAAGTGAAAAGCAAACAGTTTTGAAGTTTAGGGGTGAAAAGTGAATAGTTTGGGAGTTCAGGGTTGAAAATCGAATGATGCCAAAGTTCACGGTGCTTGGGCAGCATGGTCTAAAATAGGTATTTAGCCTATGTATAGTGTGCAACAACTTTTAGAATTTTTTACATGTCGAGTTGAACTAGTTTATTAACCAGTTTAAGCAAATTTGAACTAAAATTCAAACTAGAATTACCTATTTTTATGATAGTTTGATTATAGGTATATGCTGATTATATATTCAAACTGCCACCAACCAATGCAGGAGGTTCCTTCGGACAGCGTCGAGGAGGCGGCATTGATAATAATTAGTTATCTAGTGGATACTGCACTAGATAACATCTACTGGGACGGATGGTTTGGACTGGGTGCTTCTGCGGTGCTTAGAGCAATAGCCCAACACCCTTCGCCATCTTTGAGTGAGAAGTTTGACAAGATTATTCATGTCGACTGCTCAGGGTGGAAGAGTCGAAGAGCACTGCAGAGGACAATCGCGGAGGTACTGAAGCTTCCTCAGCGGGTAATGGATATTTTTGATAGGCAAGACGAGAATGATGATTTCAGTGGAGTACCTGAAGGCTCTAGAGCTGAGATAGGAAACATCAGGAGAGAGATCCATAGAGCCCTACAAGAGCACATATGTTTAGTGGTCTTTCATAATGGAAGCAATGATACGGTTGATTTAGCTGCCTTGGGCATTCCCCAACCTGAATTGTTCGATACTAAGGTATTATGGACCTTCAGAGGGAGGCTTCGGCTCAACCCAAAAATAAGAGAAAAGGTGGATAATTCACATCTTCATCTTTATAATGATTCTTATGGTAGATCTTGGGGGAAGGTTTTACTACTGAAAGAAGCTAGAGAAGTTGCTCATTTTACACAACATAAACAAGTCATCACCCCAGAAATAACTGCAGAGTGTTTCTTGTATTTGTTGTCATTGAATTATATGGGTGGAAACACTATGGACTACAATTGGGCTACCCACGCTTCCGACTATTGGGTTTGTGATGGGATTATACAAGCAGGTAAGTGTGATGAAGCATGGGAGGCTGCCGATGATCTGCATCAACAGTTACGAACAGAGGACTACTCATCTAATGCATTGCCGTCTTTTGGTGATAGGCTCGAGACCCCTCCAAATCGTTGGATTTCAGTCACCTACAGGTCTAATAGTGAACAACAACAGACAGTACCTCCAGAGTCGACATCCTTCTTCCAAAGTGGATATGATGCACCGTTGCCCAATGACATGTTTCTCCATTCGGACAAACTGCGTGTACTGAAACTTTGCCGGTGCAACTTCAGCTTTTCTTCACCTCCTTTCCATTGTTGCCGCAACTTAAGATTCCTCGGATTGGATAGCTGCAAGGATCAACAGCAAGAAGAAGCACCCAAACAGCAGCAAGAAGAGGAAGAGGAGGAGAAGCCAGAAATGGAATTTTTTCAGAGGCTATGGGTGCTGGACATATGCAACACAGATTGGGGCAACAATATTGCTTGGCGACGACTGCAGATCCTACGCAAGCTTCGCATAATTAAGCCTACAATCTCTTGGGAGAAAGGCCAAAAGGATGAATTCGCAGATATGGTGAAGTTGGAACTCCTCGACCTATCTGGGGATAGAAGCATACAAGTTTTGCCGAGCCTGTCAAGGGCAACCGGCCTCAAGACTCTGGTTCTAGATGGTTGTGTCTGTTTGGAACATGTTGGGCCTGAAGGACTCCCTCCATCACTTGAATCATTCAGCCTAGATACAGAAGCAGGAGAGGGTTGTAAAATATCCCGTATCTCCTTGGTTGGCTGTGCAAGATTGGTGAACTTCAAATTGCGTGGATCATTGCCAAACCTTAAGGAGTTGGACATCTCAGGATCTGCAGTCAAAACACTTGACCTCAAAGATGAGGTGGTCCATGTCCCAAGTCTCCAGCAAATCGTTCTTTTGGGATGTGAGCAGCTCCGCTCAATACTGTGGCCAGAAAAGGGAACGCAACAGCTAAGGATGCTATGCATTGACACTCGACGAGGAGGAGGAGAAGAGGTCAGAAAATTGTCAGCCGGTTCTTTGGTCCATCGGTTACGAAAAGGATACTGTCACGCATTTGTCGCTGTTGTGGACATGAGATTTATTCAGTTGTTGGTGCTAGAAAGTGGCGGCAAGTTTTGTTGCAACATTACTACTAGATTTAATCTGAATCTCTGCATATCTTGTCCTACTAGCAAAGATGATAGACGACAGAGGTGTCACAAGGAAAAGATGGGCAGTAGTAGCACCTACACAGATGTCACTGTTGAGCAGATGGTTACTCATCATGGGCACATCAGTTCTCTGCAGTTCCAACCGTTGGACTGCCATGTGGAGATTGGTGAGGGGATTATCTACACGAACGTGGAGAGCGTACATGGGATCAAGGCTATCGCCCTCGTGATGAACATGGTCGAGTCGTTGCACGCGCACGACAATTCTTGCATCACCACTGTTGTCCCTGAACGCATCACCACTGCTATCCCTATGGCCCCGAGCACGTCAATTTATTGGTATAATCTCAAGCGGTGCCGTGTCGAGAGATGCCCTGAGCTGCACACTGTCTTCGCCACTGCATTTGGAAGATTTAATAACCTGGAGACCTTGTGGGCGGCTGATCTCCCGATGGCCCACTGCATTTGCAGCAGGCTCGCTTATAATTGGGGTGATAACTTTGCGAAGCTGCGGAGCATACACCTCTACTCCTGCCGGAGGCTCGCATCTGTCCTTCCGGTGCAGTGGGCTGACCAAAATCGACCTTTTCCCAACTTGGAGACCCTGCACATCGTCTACTGTAGTGATCTCATGCAGGTCTTCCCCGTGGAGGAAGAGCTTCTGAAGGAAATACTAGAATTTCCAAAGCTGAAGCACATCTATTTGCATGATCTCCCAAGGCTGCAGCAGATATGTCAGGCCAAGGTGTCTGCACCCGTGCTCGAGACCGTCTGGGTCAGGGGATGCTGGTGCCTCAGGCGCCTCCCGGCCGTCGGTCGCCGAGACAGCCGCCCTGCTGTGGACTGCGAGAAGGACTGGTGGGAGAAGCTGGAGTGGGACGGGCTCCACGCCGACCACCACCCGTCCCTCTTCGACCTGCGCCACTCACAGTACTACAAGAAGCCTCTGCTCGGAGGCTCAATTCTCCGGTGAACCAGCGTGAGCTGTTCAGGTACACATACACGACGAGCTCTCCCTTGCATTTTTTTCCTTTCATGTAATCGGTTGTATTTGTACTTGCGACCTTTGTAGATTTTGTGGTGGTAAGACATGGACATGTTGGTGCTTGCTACTACTGCCGTTGCTACAGTTGATCAAGTGTTGCTTGCCAAGTTGGTGTGTTTCCTAAAGAATAAATTGGTGTTTGATGCTGCGTGCATCCACCAAGTTGGTGTGTTTGATAGTATGTTAATCTGTGTGTGTCTTTTATGAGACTATGCTAATCTGTGTGTGTGTGTGTCTCTTATGAGACTAAGGTACCATCAATTTTGTGGTTATATGTGTGCTTGAAATAAGAGGGTCAGCTCAGCTGTGCCTGTCGTGTGTGCCTATCAGTCACAGAACAGAACCCTATGGTGTGAGAGTGTTGCTTGCAAAAGACTCAAGACATATATTGTGTGTGATTGATACAGCAGCATGCTAATGCTGCCTGACACTATATTTGATTGATTTACATGTATTCTTAATCATCTTGTTCTACTTATCCTTCAGGTCATTTGTTTGTCTATTGCTTTGGGCTACCCCGAGTAGAGAAGAATTTAGTGTTCCATTGTAGCTTCAGTTGAAGCATAAGCTTGCAGTAAAATTTGTGTAAAATCGTGTCATCCTCTCCCTTTAATCTCTTCAGTAACAACTCCTAGATCTAAGCACTGGCGTCCGAGGCTGTTGTCTCTGTTGCTGAGCTCAGGTTGGTGGCGACAAGCGCCGAGGATGGTGTGGTTGGTGTTGAAGATCCACGGGGACCAGCGTTGGGGCTGGTGTTGCATCCTACTATCTAGATTTAGGTTGGATCTGATCGAGCTGCGCTTCCTTCCGTGGTGTTTCTCGTGTATGTTAGATCTGACCGAAGCTGCTCTCCTCCTTGCCAGATCTGGTTGTTGCAGCTGTGCGTGCGGTGCATGCTGGGGTTGTGTAGGCTCAGTGGTCCAAATAGGCGCAGTGAGGTCGATGCTCTTCCTGGTGGTGAGGTTGTGGTTGTTGATGATTGTCTGCTGGCGTAAAACAGCGGGTGCAGTGGCATGAGCATGTTGAGGCTATTAGTTGTAATCCTGTTTTAGCTAATAAATATCTTGTCCGAGTTCAGTTAGAGTCAGGTAGAGTTGGTGTCGGATTCGGAACAGTAGTAGAAACCGAATTAAGTTTGATGCAATGTATTCCGAGTCAAGTTGTAATCTCTACTGCTATATAAAGCGAATAAAGCCTCAGAAGAGGTAAGCCAATTTGAGAAAAATAGTTCGTGCTCTGTCTACTAAACAATGCATCGAAGTAACTCTGTTGTCTGAATATCAAGGCAACAGAGTTGCAGCTGGCGACAAGAGTTTTTCCTGGACAGGCAGAGTGCTGAAGAAAACTTCCTATTCTTGCTTTGTCCTGGCTCAAGTCTTGACGCGATAGCATACCTGATGTTCTAATCCAACAGAGGCAACAGTGATGTTCCTGCTCAGGTGGCACTTCATGCATTGGTGGCGAAGCGCGGTGAAGCTACCATACGTGGCGGCAACCTTCAATGGGGATGTACGTCGATGCTTTGTGGCGGCGTGAGTGCACGTCACGAGCTCGGTGGTGGTGAGCGAGGAAGCAGGGGATGTACGTCGGTGGTTGTTTGCCGTCAAATCCGTGAGTGGGGCTTGGGGCGGTGCTGGTTGTGGCGCACCCATGGGCGTAAGGTGCTTCCATGGGCGGTGTAGCAGTGTGCAAGTGTTGGAAGTCTTGTGTTGACGAGCTAAACTCTCTCTATGGGTCGACGCTTTGTGTCGTGGATGATAGAGGTGTCTTCAACTTGCGGCATTGTTGTTGTTGAGCTCGTCTGTGCGTGCCGTTGGCGGCCACCACGACCCCATCTCCCCTGTCATCGGTCGTCGTGATTGGGCGATTGTTGGTGAGTTCTGGCTGAAATTGATAGAGCAGTTAACTCTCAGGATGGTTTTGGTGATGAGGACAATTTTGGTTAAATTTTGTGACTGCTTGCTGTAGACTGCTTGTTGACTTCTATGAGATGAATGTTATTATCATATTTTGGTGAACCAAAAAACTAAATTAACCGAATCAAATTTTTTGGTTAAATCAGTTCGGTTTCTGATTTTGGTCTGAGAATTTTAGTTACCAATGTTCAAAAACCGAATTATTTTTAAACTGAACCAAATAACAAACGAATGCCCACCCCTTAGTTTAGACGCCCCATATATGCCTCACGGTGTGACAGGAGGCTATCATGACATCTCTAATTCTGATGCGTATTGTGATGGGTATTTGAGTCAATTCTATTAGTTACAGTATCTTGTGTACAAATACTGAGCACTTTTCTTTTAGCTAGAGCGTCAGCGCCGGCTGGATTCTCCCTGGAGTCATCGAGTTACTTCAGTAGGCCGGCAATTCCAACTTTGTTCTTAAGGAGCCTTCTCCTCCTTCTTCTTCATCTCCAACCTGCTTTATTTGCAAATCTGGCCTTTTTCTGAATAAATTTGATAAATGGCCTCCTCCTCGACTAGCACGGCATGTTTTTCTGCTGAGCAACCTTTCCTCTACAAGTTCATAAATTAAACACCTTGATCGGCCACTTAATTAATCACTTTAACTATGCTATCACTTAATTAAGTCACTACAGCTAGGGTTGCTCGACAGGTCCATCACTACCGAGCTCGTGCTGCGAGGCAGGTGGCTAGCCGAGCTTGGAGGCGCTGCTGCGGCAGTACGAGAGCGCGACAGGTTACACGTATCGTCTGTCACGCTTTTTACGGTCGAGGAGGAGACCATTTTTACAAATTCATCCGAAAAGGACCAGATTTAAAAAAAATGTCAGAGAGCAAAAAGAAAAAATTCATTCTTTAGCTCCAGCCCAAAGAACCATTCGTGCTTTCCCAAAGCCCGAACACAAGCCAATGGCAAAAGAAGCTACGTGCAGCTGATCGGTAAGACCCATTGACAGCTGCATTGTTCTCCTCTCCAGTTTCCGTTCTTCCTCCTCTTCCTCCTCCTCCACCTATCTTTCTTTCTTCTGGGAGGAAACGACGCCAACATTTCTCTGCTATCTTACTAGCACAACTAAGGTTCTTCTTGCTCTTGTCAATTGTTGGCAACTTAAAAATATTAGATCAATGCCCGTGCGTTGATACGAAAAATAAAATTGGTAACGAAACATAAAGGTCAAGCAATAAAATTAGTTAGTTCCCCAAGTACAATCAAGTATACATACTCCCTTAGGCATACATATATACTCCCCAAATAGATTTGCTAGCTAGTATGGAGTAAGTTTCTAAATGTGAGTTTCAAAATTTTTACCAAGGTTGTTACAAATAGATTGAATATGGTTGCAGATAGGGTGGTTAGTCCGACTCATACTGCGTTTTTGCGTGGTCGAAACATCCTTGAAGGGGTTGTTATTCTGCATGAAACAATTCATGAGATGCATAGGAAAAAGTTAAGTGGGGTTATTTTCCAGATTGATTTTGAGAAAGCGTATGATAAGGTTAAATGGCCTTTTTTATTACAGACTCTACGAATGAAAGGTTTTTCAGCCAAGTGGATTTCTTAGATTAAATCCTTTATATCGGGAGGTAGTATGGCGGTTAACGTCAACGATGAAGTAGGTCCTTTTTTCTAAACTAGAAAAGGGCTACGTCAAGGTGATCCTTTATCACCACTTCTGTTTAACATTGTTGCAGATATGTTGGCAGTTTTGATTAGACGAGCTAAGGAACAGGGACAAATTCGTGGAGTAGTGCCTCACTTAGTTGATGGAGGTTTATCTATTCTACAATATGCTGATGACACAATTATATTCATGGATCATGATCTGGATAAAGATCGTAATTTGAAATTATTGCTTTGTGCGTTTGAGCAAGTCTCGGGGCTTAAAATTAACTTCCATAAAAGCGAGTTAATTTATTTTGGGGAGGCCAAAGGTTTCCTCGATCAGTATATGGAGTTGTTTGGGTGTAAACAAGGGGATCTTCCGTTGAAATATTTAGGAATTCCTATTCATTTCAAAAAACTGAGAAACTCAGATTGGAAAAAGGTAGAAGAGCGTTTCGAAAAGCGACTCAGCAGCTGGAAGGGGAAACACCTTTCAATTGGCGGACGACTCAGTCTTATAAATTCAGTGTTAAGTAGCCTTCTAGTGTATATGATGTCCTTTTTCGAGATTCCTAAAGGTGTCCTTCGTAAACTTGATTATTTCCGATCTCGTTTTTTCTGGCAAGGGGATGAGGCTAAAAAGAAATATCGTCTAGCAAAATGGAATATATTATGCCAGCCCAAAGATCAAGGGGGTCTTGGGATTCATGATTTATCTGTCAAGAATGTTGCACTTTTGAGTAAATGGTTGTTTAAACTTTTAACATCGGATGGTACTTGGCAGCAGCTTCTTAAAAATAAATACCTTGGTTCTAATCCTCTAGTGCAAGTTGAATGGAAACCGGGCGATTCGCATTTTTGGTACAGCTTGATGAAGGTTAAACGAGATTTCCTGCGTTTTGGCACGTTCACAATTAATAATGGATCTCAGGTGAGATTCTGGGAATACATTTGGCTTGGTTCTAGTACTTTAAAAGATCAATACCCTGGGTTATATAGTATCACAAGGAGGAAAAACATTACTATTGCTGATGTTCTTATGACCTTTCCACCAAATATGACCTGGAGACGATCTTTAATTGGATCTAAATTGGTGGCGTGGAATGAGTTGCTTTCACGTTTGACCAATTTACAGCTGACTCAGGTAGATGATGATTTTTGTTGGAATTTGTGTCAATCTGGTGAATTCTCTGTGAAATCGCATTACTTGGCATTGATTAAAAGGGATGTGCCTACTCTCGATACACGTTTGTGGAAGTTAAAGGTTCCTCTTAAAATTAAAGTGTTTTTGTGGTATCTACGGAGAGGAGTTCTGTTGACCAAGGATAATTTGGCAAAACGTAATTGGTAGGGTAGCAAAACATGTTGCTTTTGTCACAAAATGGAGACAATCAGGCATTTGTTTTTTCATTGTCGTTTTGCTCGTATGGTTTGGGGTTTTGTGTATTTGGCGTTTGGCATTGATAGACCTTCTAGTGCTGCACAGATGTTTGGATGTTGGCTTGGTCGTTTTGTGCAGGATCTTAAAAATATTATGTTGCTAGGGGCTGCAACTATTTGCTGGTCTATTTGGTTAACCAGGAATGACATTGTTTTTGAAAGGAAATCAATTTCATCCCCTTTGCAGGTTATGATTGTTATCTCCCACTGGTTGCGTACTTGGGCTTGCTGCAGAAGCCGGATTTGCGACCTATTATGGTGGAGGCTACGCATTGGTTGATTCAGGTGGCCAAGGCTTTCTTTGTCCTGGATCATGGGTGGCAGTCTAGTTTACGGATTACTTATATCTAGAATGTTTGTGATAGTCTTTGTTTTTCTCTTTTTTGGCTGTGTGCTTCTTGTTAAGTAGACGTCGGGAGTACTTTCAAGATCTTTGTATCTTCTCGATGTAATGCTCTTGATATGAATAAAAACTTCCTTTATCCAAAAAATGGAGTAAGTTTGTATACTCGCCAAACACATATAATTAGTTAGTTTCCGGCCGTTACAGTTTTTTAAAACGACACATGCAGATCGGGATGAACGAAATCTAGAACTATCCGGAGAGTAAGGGGCCGGTTCGGTTTTGTTCGGGAGGAACGAGATCGAGAACTATCGCGAGGAACAAAAGCAAAAAAAGAATAGATCGGTTTTTTTTGTCCGGTTCAGTTTTATGGGTTGATGGTGGAGAACGGACATGACACCACCAACTCCTAATTAGAAGTAGTAGAGATAAGTCCTTAATCTTGGAATACACTATAATTCAAGAGGCCCATGTTTTGAAGAATTGCAAATAGTAGTATCTCCTCTAGCGCGGCATCACCGAATCGTACTAAAAACTAAGAAATCCTAGAACTACCGTGCTGCTATTAACTGTCGACGTATGTACAATCATCTCAAAATACAAATGCATATCGATTAAGATGTGGGGGTAAATATCCTGTGCAATCAACTGTCACGGTGAAACCACGGTACAACCCAACTAGAAAAAATTTCAAAATATTCTAAAAAAAATCAAGGATGTACATCTCAGCTTACCCCATCTACATATAAAATTTCATGATCAAATTCATCCTGTGCTAAGAGTAATAAAAAAGACAAACTTGATCATGAACAGGAACAGTTCCTGTTCATGATCAAGTTTGTTTTTTTGTAACTTCTAGTATAGGACGAATTTGATCATGAAATTTTATATGTAGATGGGGTAAGCTGAGATGTACATCCATGATTTTTTTCAGAATTTTTTGAAACTTTTTCTAGTTGGGTTGCACCGTGGTTGCACGAAACATGTGATTGCACAGGATATGTTCTCTAAGATGTGTTGTATTGGATCTTCAAAGAAAAAGTTAGGTTGAAGATTTAAAAATAAGCCATTTACCGAGCCAGTGTCTATAGTTAATATTCGCACATTAAAAAAAATCTACCTTTTAACCCGAACTCTGGTCTTGATTTATTTTTCAACTTTGAACTCTGAAACCGTATGAACTAGAAACTCAAACTAACTAATTAGACGTCAATAAGTACCATTTTATTCGTTGTCCCATCAATAAATACCATTTATTGTCTCAATGACATGTGGCTCCAATAAATGGTATTTTATTCGAATTCAGGCTCAGTGTATTCAAAACTCTGAACATTCAAATTCGAACTTAATTATAAATATGGATATGAATTACTCCCTCCGTTTTATAATATTTATCCATTGTACTGGGAAACGTTTGAATAAATGTGAGATAAAAACTGCTACGCGTGTGAAGTGACGTCAACTAATTGCCACCGATCAATACAGAGGAATTTTCCGGGGGGCTTCAAGGAGGCGGCACATGTAATAACCTCTTATCTACTGGATACGAACAATACTGCACACCAGGTCATCTACTTCGACGGATGGGGTGCTTCTGCGGTGCTTAGAGCTATAGCCCTAAAGCCTCCGCCATCTCTGAGTAAGAAGTTCGACAAGATCATCCATGTCGACTCCTCAATGTGGAAGAGTCGAAGAGCACTGCAGAGGACAATCGCGGAGGTACTGAAGCTTCCTCCGCGGGTAATGGCTATTTTTGACAGGCAAGACGAGGAGGATGATTTCAGCGGAGTACCTGAAGGCTCGAGAGCAGATATACAAGACGTCGGGAGAGAGATAAACAGAGCATTGCAAGAACACACCTGTTTAGTGGTCTTCCATAAAGGAAGCAACAACATGGTTGACTTGTATGATTTTGGCATTCCTCGACCTGAATGGATTGGCACTAAAATATTATGGACCTTCAGGGGGAGACTTCAGCTCAACCCAAAAATAACAGAAAAGGTGGATAACTCACATCTTCATCTTTGTTGTTTTGTGCAATATAGTACTCTGTGGAAGTTTTTACTACCGGAAGAAGCTAGAGAAGTTGCTCAGTACACACAACGTAAACAGGGCATCACCCCAGAAATAATTGCAGAGTGTTTCTTGTATTTGTTGTCATTGAATTATGAGGGTGGAAACACTGTGGACTACAGTTGGGCTACCCACGCTTCCGACTATTGGGTCTGTGATGGGATTATACAAGGAGGCCAGTATGATGAAGCATGGGAGGTTGCCGATGCTCTGCATCAACAGTTACGAACAGAGGACCACTCATCTAATGCATTGCCGTCTTTTGATGATAGTCTGGAGACCCCTCCAAATCGTTGGATTTCAGTCACCTACAGGTCTAATAGTAAACAACAACAGACCGTACCTCCAGAGTCAACATCCTTCTTCCAAAGTGGATTTGATGCATTGCTGCCCAATGACATGTTTCTCCATTCAGACAGACTGCGTGTACTGAAACTCTGCCAGTGCAACTTCAACTTTTCTTCACCTCCTTTCCGTTGTTGCAGTAGCTTAAGATTCCTCGGATTGGATAGCTGCAAGGATCAACAGCAGGAAGAAGCACCCAAACAGCTGCAAGAAGAGGAAGAAGAGGAGGAGAGGCCAACAATGGAATTTTTTCAGAGGCTATGGGTGCTGGACATATGCAACACAGATTGGGGAAACAATATTGCTTGGTGACGACTGCAGATCCTACGCAAGCTTGTCATAATTAAGCCTACAAGCTCTTGGGAGAAAGGCCAAAAGGATGAATTCGCAGATATGGTGAAGTTAGAACTCCTCGACCTATCTGGGGATAGAAGCATACAAGTTTTGCCAAGCCTGTCATGGGCAACTGGCCTCAAGAGACTGGCTTTAGATGGTTGTCTCTGTTTGGAACATGTTGGGCCTGAAGTAGGGATGTAATCGGATCGGATACGGTCGGATATTGTTCATTCCGTATCCGTATCCATATTTTTTATCGAATACGAAGTCGGATACGAATGGTGTCGGATGTGAATACAAATGCGAATAATACCGGATACTATCACTTACGAATACGAAGCGAATACAGACCGGATTCAATACGGGTACGAATATTTTTAGCCGGATAATACACGAAAATATAGATCATTTATTGCACATGTAACATATTGAATGATAGATTACTTATGAGTTATGAATAATTATTGATAAAATGTGAAGAAAATAGTACAAGAATTTACTATAGTTGCATTGTACATAATTAAGAATTAATAATGAACGCACTAGAGATTATATAAAAGCTAAATGTAGAGTCATAATAGAATTATCAAAGATAATGGCACTAGCAAATTAGAAGTCACAAACTAGTAAGGTAAACATGATAGAATCATATAATACCATCAAATCGAGCGGACGAGCGGCCGTGGTGCGGTCGGACCGTAGGTGGCTACGGGCTACAACCTACGGGGCTGTGGTGCGCCGGACCGCCGGTGGCTACGGCCTACGGGGCTGCGGGCTATGGCCAGCCGTGGTGCGCCGGATCGCCGGTGCCGCCTCGGTGCCTCCTCAACTCAAGCCACTCAGCTCAGCCAGGTTTTGTTTGGATTGGGGATTTTAGAGGAGAGAGACTATCAGACTAGTAGAGAATAGAGATAGAGAAAAAGAGCACGAATGATGATTGGGGATTTTATGTTTTTGATTTTGGGTCTGCCGCGTGGCAGTGTCGCATTGCCTTCAGTTTTGGCATGGCGCTAGTGAACAAGCCGGGAAGTACGAAGCACACGGTAAATTTTTGGTTTGGCACCGCACTGGCGCTGTGGTGCACTTGGTGTTGGCACTTTGGCAGTGTGGCACTTGGTAGAATGGTAGTTGGTACTTGGCACTGGTACTGGTAGAGTACCAAGAGTGGTATTGGTACACTGGTACTAGTGCCTACAGACTTTGGTGACTGGTGCTCTTTGATTGGAGAGTTACAGACTCACAGTCTTGGAGAAGTCTTTAAAGTTTTCGGATAATATCCATATTTTATATCCGGATATTATCCGATTATAAACTTCGGATATTCTGTATCCGCCGGATAATTACTATCCGTATCCGTATCCTTATCCGAGATAACTATCCTATATCAGTATCAGATCTGGAAAATTCTTGAATATCCGAAAAACTATTCAAATCGCTATCCAAATTGATTCGATTCGGTCGGTCGGTCGAAAAATATCCGTTCGATTGCACCCTAGCCTAAAGGAGTCCCTCCATCACTTGAATCCTTCAGCTTAGGTGTAGAAGCAGGAGGGCACTGTAAAATATCCCGTATCTCCTTGGCTGGCTGTGCAAGATTGGTGAACTTCGAATTGCGTGGGTCATTGCCAAACCTGAAGGACTTGGACATCTCAGGATCTGCAGTCAAAACAAGCTATCAAGGAATCATCGAATTCCAAAAAGTGATAAGTCTAAAGATGTCTCTTGAACCTAGCAAGGTCAAACAACTAAGAGTGATGCACATTAACAACTAGAGGTGAAAACAGATCGAATAGTTTTTGACCGATTCAAACAATTTTTGGATACAGATTTTATCGGATCGAATATTTGTCAGATAGCATCTAACCGAAAATGAATACAGATTTTTTTTGCTGAATACATATACGGATTCAGTAACTCACTATCTGTCGGATACGAATACAAATTTAGATAATCCGAATATTTATGGACCAGATTATCTGGATGGGTCAAGCTACTCTTTTGGCCAAAAAGGTTTCTAAATTTCAAAATCATTTTGTAATTTAATTAATTCATAAATTAAATTTTAATTATTAAAATTGGCAAACCAGCTCCAAAATTTTTGAAATTTTTTTGGAGAAGTTCTTTACACAATCTAACATTGTAAAAAAAATATTTCCAAGATTTTATCAGCTTTTAATTTTTTCAAAAATTCAAACATTATTGTTTTAATAGGAAAATATTTTAAATAAGTATCTAAAAATGCATAAAACTCATAAATACATAATTTATTATGTGAAACATAATTCAACAAGAATACAAATCTTAGGTCATTACATGTTCTTCATGTATGTTGGAGCAAATAAACTAGTTACTTTTTTTTCATTTTATGTGTATAATTTAAAGGGTTTTCATGTTCCGATAAATATTTGTGACCATATCGTTTTGATTCGTATTCACTCTATATCTATATTCGTCTTAATATCCGAGTTATTCATATTCATATCAACATTGGATGATCTGCCTTAGACCCGGATCATCTGCCTCCAATTTCCTTATCATGGAAACTTTTTGATCCAATGGTTAAGAAACAAAAAAATTTAGAAAAATTTTCAAAAAAAAAATGAAAAATTTGTCGGTTTTCAACGAAAATCCATTGGGTTTTCGCGAAAAAACGGTCGGTTTTCACAAAAAACCAACTGACCAATTCAATGTTCCATAAAGCCAATTTTTGAGCGATTTTCAATGGTTTTTGAGCGGTTTTCAATGGGTTTTGAGCAGTTTCCGTCGTATAAATTTTTCTAAATTTATACAATTTTTAATTAGACCGGTTTACCTACCGGCTTTTAATTTTGAACCGCAACAGTAAGGTTAAAAACCATCGCGGTTTTCAAGTGGTTTCCACCGGTTTTTGAAACCTTGTGCCCGATGCCCCTGTGCAAACTCAAATTGTGCACAAAAAATCCTTCTATGTACTAATGGTACACCTCGATTGTCTGTGTTGACCTAGATAATCCACCTCTGTACAAATATAGAAGAGCACTAAAAAAATTCCTCTCTAGACTCATGCTCCACCTCAATGCTACGTCTTATGTTGGAGCATCCGTCTCTGTTCATTTTCCAGGACTAAGCTTGATTTGATGCATTCTTCGAGAACTTCGCAATCAAATCTTGATCCTTAGCACTCCTTGACTTGAATTGAGCTAGAAATATCTTGTACGCATCACAACTAGTTACCCAACAGAACCAAGTATAAGCTACTAGTTTTAAACCCCTGTAATAGTACGGTCAAATTAAAAACACAAACATATTAACTAAAATGATCCAAACCAAACTCCTTGGATCATTTCTAGCTACAATGTCCTTAATCTTCATGAAAACCATGCTTTACCACCATTTCTACATTTCGGGATTCACAATTGCCGAAGAATCATATGTTGCCATCATCGAGACCTAACTTCCATGACAATGCTTGACATTCAAGTTAGTCTCAATGAACTACTCCTTCCGTTCCAAAATATAAGGCATATTAGAATTCAGAAAAGTCAAATTACATAAATTTTGACTAAGAATTAGTCAAATTATATGCATGTTTAATTTACAAAAGATGTATCAATTGGTTTATATTTCACTTATCTTTCAATTATTGTTGGTTTCATAACAATTCATAATATATTATAACAGAAATTAATGCTCAAAGTTTACTTCAAAAGACTTTTTTGAATTCTAATATGCCCTATATTTTGGAACGGAGGGAGTATATGTTATTAATGACCAAACAACATAATCAATGAATTAAGGGTCTAAATGCTTGCTGACACAATACAAGGGTTCATAAAACAGGTGGGAATCGGCCGGTTCGAATCAAGCCAAATCGGTCGGCAGAGGTGGTGTATTAAAATTTGACCATTTTATCACCCATTAATTAGAGATTTAGTCCGGCTTACCGTTTTCACTGATTCCAATCTATTAACAGCATTTGTGTCAGTTCGAACGGTACTTCTCATGCGTGCAAATTATGGTATTTGTTTCTTCAAATTTGGTGCACTTTAACACACATATTGTTAGTGTGAAAGGTTAGATTTGTAAAGAGGCCAAGTATGCCAACTGCTGGATATAATTCCTGCGAGCTCTCGGCAACAAGCGGGAGGGGAGCACCTGTTCATAGCTCCCCTTTTGAACTCGCGAGCTTATTTGAGCTTATACCGAGCTTCTTTAAACAGAGTTTACTTGAGTTTGTTATTGAGTCAAATTTGTTACCAAGGTTACCATGCTTATTGAGCTTACTCGAGCTAAGCTTGACCCTACTTGAGTTTAGATCGAGCTGAGCTCGAGCCTGGATCGAGGCTCAGATCCTAAGTCAAGCTCGGCTAAAACTTTACCAAACTCGAGCCTGAAGGGACAGACTCGCTAAAGTTCGTCCCGTTTACGGTCCTACTTTCAAGTAGAATTGTTCATCATGTAACTTCTCATCATTGCGCGAACGAGCGTAAGCTCAGTTGGCTAGCCGTGTTAGTTCGCTGGCTGCCCACCCGGGTTCGAGCCGTCGCGCTCGCTCGGGTGCGCGCAGTGCCGAGGGTAGGGTGCGGGTGTGTGTGCCCCTGTAGCTCGGCTGTTGTTCTCTTCTTCTATACTGAATGCCAGAGCTCCTGGCCAAATTTCAAAAACTTCTCATCATTGCGCTCCACCAATCACCTTCCGGGGCGTGTCCATATCCAGAAAAATTCAAGGTGCCCTGTGCAATTTCTCATCATTGAAGGGTCTTCATTGTAACTTTGTGAGGTACATGTAATCAGCTTTTGTGCTATGTCTTTAAATAAAGGTTTAATTGGATATTTGCCACCCTTCAACGTGAAAATTCGACGCCATGTACAAAAAATACTACTCCAGTGGCATGATTTGTACATAGCGTCGAAGTTTGAAATTGAAGAGTGGCAAATATCCAAATCTCCCTTAAATAAATCAACATGTTAGGACCTACGAGGGCCCAGGTGCTTAAAAAAGCATCTCTAGTGCTGAAGCGTGGAGACTGCAGTGTGTGGTGCACGCAAATTTGGATCCAAGGTGCTTTGAAAGTGACTCATGGCAAATGACTAAATCTAAACATTTAGGGAAGTTTGACTTGATCCTTTGGTTCGAGCCATAGTTTGTGTCGACGTACCTGTTTATTTTAGTTTTTTATTATGAATTCTGATCCTAAAAGTAGAATAAAAAACAAACAACCTAATTCTAGAATCCGATTCTCACAATTCAACCCATCCATATACACTAGAATCTACAATCCACTTTATAAGGTGCTTTTAGATTTCAACTTTTAGAGAATCAGTTTCTCTACGACCACAATCTAGAATCAGTTTTTAAAAAATCCAAAGCTGAAACAAACATGTCCTTGCTCCCTAGCCTACTTGCCGTAGACCCTAATTGCATAGGCAAACTATGCCTCTAACTTGTCGTGACCGATTCGATCGTCCTAGAAAGTGTGTTAACCATCCGAATAGGTTACTAATTACTCTAGTGCAGATGATATAATTTCTTCGTTGCTAGTATATACTGTATTTCAGTGTCACGTAAAGGTTTAGACTATGGGTGGGCATTTTTTTTACCAAAACAGAATTACCTAACAAACCAAACCAAATTAACCAATTTTTTTTAGGTTTTCGGTATATGGTTTGGTTCTTTGGTTCTAGAAAGCAAAATGACCGATACCGAATGCCCATCAGCCCACAGCCCACTAGGGCAGATCCCATCTCTCCCAGTCTTTCCCTCACCTGATGAGATCCCAAATCTTCGCCTTTCTCTTTTGGGTCGGCTGGAGGCACGACGGGCATGGTACGGTATGAAGCTCAGCTTGGTCTGATACTGTAGCACGGGTCATATCAGGCCCGAGAACTAATCACGATGGGCGGCACGGCCCGACACAACACTGTAGCACCGACCGTGTCGGGCCTGATGACCCAAGGCATGAGGAAGAAGCTCAGTACGAGGATCACCGACCCACAGAGCGTGAGCATTATGGACGTACCCAACAGCATGAATACCACACCGCCATCGACACCTGAGAGAGACGGGTCAACTATCTCTCTCACCCGTCTCTCTCAATTTCTCCATCGCTCATTCGTCTCTTTCAATCTGAAAGGACAGGGATGTCACCTAGAGGGGGGTGAATAGGCGTTTATAAAATTAAATCTTAAATCGCAGCGGAAAAGAATCGGACTATCCGACTTTGAATATTGGACTATCCGATATCATCGGACTATCCGATATGCACAATCGGATTATCCGATAAGAGCGTAAGCAATCAGGTTTATCACAAGTTAGAGCTAGACTAGGGTAAGCAACAAAGGAGTAGAAGGCTAGCTACAACAATTACTTCAAGGGAAATTTAATCAAAGCAACAAGAAAAGACCAAACCAAAGATTTGATGCACGGTTGGTTTTTCCCGAAGTTCGGATCCTTGAGGGGATCCTACGTCTCCGTTGAGGCGGCTCGGTCACACTCAAGCCGGGGTCTCTTTCAACTCTCTTCCTCCCGGTGTTGCACAAATGCACTCGCCGGTTGAGGCTTGGTCACACTTAAGCCGGGGTCTCTTTCAACCTTCTTCCTCCCGGTGTTGCACAAATGCACTCGCCGGTCTTCACTTCTTTGATTCCTTCCCTTGCGGAGGCGGAATCGGCCTTCACAAACTTCCCACGGCCAACTACACAAAGTTCCGGTGGCTCGTAGGCGACCTCCTAGCCTTCTAGGAGTCCTCAACCTCTAAGAGTAACAAATGCTCACGAAGAACAAGCTTGGAGATGAAATCAAGTGCTCAACAACTCAAATCACACTCAACCTAACACCTCACTCCCCAAACTCTTCCCAACCCTTCACACAAAAGGGGATCACTAAGATCTAAGGGCAAAGAGGTATTTTAGGGGACTCAAGAACAAGAGGATAACCCCTCAAACCATGGAATGACTGCGCCTTCGAAATGGAGAGGGGAGGGCTTTAAATAGAGGCTCCAAAAAACTAGCCGTTATGCCCTGATCAGACACATATCGGACTATCTGATATTGAACATCGGACTATCCGATATGTGTAAAACTCTAGATCGACTCCACACGAAATTCAAATTCTTTTGATTAAAAAGCACAGATCGGACTTTCCGATATGGAACATCGGACTATCCGATGTGTGTAAATCTCCAGATTTCCAAGAGAACATCAGACTATCTGATATCAAACATCGGACTATCCGATATTTCCAGAGAGTACCCATTTTTAAAGATGTTTCACAAATTTTCTAAGTCCTCATCGGACTATCCAATGTCAACATCGGACTATCCGATATGCACTGAGCAGCTCGACCAAAACGAGCATAACTTTTGACTCCGGACTTCGATTTCAGAGAACTTGGACTCTATTGAAAGCTAAGAACAAGGGCTACACAACTAACAAGGTCTCACTACCCAAATCTCAAAGGATAAATTCAGATTTCACAAAGAATCCAAGGGAGACCTACAACTCTCACTTTCCGGCACCACCAACACCACTTTCTCTCTAAGTTTCACAAGGATGGATCACTTGAGCACTTGACACATCTAAAAGTCATTCGACGTCGCATCCCTCTTAATAGTACGGCAATCCTTAGACTCAAATTAAATCAAAGATAATACAAGTCTAGAGATAGTCACTTGCCGTCTTCTTTCTTAATGCCGGTGCATGAAGACCTTCACCAAATGATTGATGACATCTTCGCCTTGTCCAACTTGACTCGATTCACCTCATGAGACTCTCGTCCTATCGACCTTGACTTGATCACCCTCACCGACGATCTCCACGCCAAGTCGATCTTGACTTAGTCCTCAACTCTTGGTGACACCGCCGTCTTGTTGACCTCGGCTTAACGATCATCCTCCAAGATACCTTGGTCATCATACACACACGGGACCTAATTCTTTCCAAATCACTCATGAAAGACATTAGTCCCAAAAGCTCAATAGATATGAATAAATTGATATTTGTGAGAATTGATTGCTACAAGTGTTTCATATAACGAAGCACAACATGAATGGAAACACTTGACATTATAAATGTTCTCTACTAAGTGCATCATGATGAATATGTGATTGATCTATATGCACTAGAGAGATAATTGCCAATATGATGAAACCATTAAATCATGGCAAAGGATCATAGTCTTTACTTTAAATGAAGCACATGAAGAATATACACGAATTATACATGTGCAAATAATATTTGTAATAAGAGTAAATATGTAATCCAATTCTAGATTAAACTTCACTAAGAGAAGTGCATGAGAAGATACGCAACTAAAACATGCATGCACCAAGTCAATCTATAGCAATGTGAAGTTTAACTCTAGTTAATACATGCATACTAAAACCAAAACACATGATGAACTCAAATGAATATATATGCACAAATAAATATGACATGAACCAATGTGCACAAATATATATAATCAACATACTACTTGGAGTTCACTATGCATTTGCACAAAAGGAATGCAATAACAAATATGGAAGGAATACCGAGATTGCATACCTTATTCTTTGCTTAACCATCCTACTTGATTTTCCTCTAAATAGATGAGACTAATACACTAATACTCAACTTGGCAATAAACATGTTAGTCTCATTTGCAATATAATTATATTAGAGGTTTGTCATTTGTTAAGTACTAAGCTAAGCATTTACACAATTACATAGATTGTCATTATATGCGTTTGTCATTAATCACCAAAATAACATAAGTGCCTAAATGCACTTTCAATCTCCCCCTTTTTGGTGATTTATGACAAACCTATTATCAATTGCACCAAATGACAATATTAAGATATTTAGCATTAAAACAAACACGGAGAAACAATAAGAGATCATACTTACAAATTATCCCTTTTTGTCAATCGATTAGGGGACAATTGATAAATCCATAAATTCTCCCCCTTTTGTCATTAATCCCAAAAAGGTCATTAATAGATCCTTATTGTTCTTTCAATAAAATCTATTTTCCCCCTTGATTGCACACTCAATAAAAAGATTAGGGAGAACAAAATAGAAATAAGGAGTTAGGAATAGTGCAATGATATTAAGCTCCCCCTAAATCTAGGCAAGATATGATACCAATTATATCCAAGATTTAGGTAATGGATCCAATAATACCAATTTAAATGTAGTCATGATTCACAAGATGTAAGTGATGCTTAAACATGACACATGAATATGATTCCACAAGGAGAAAATTTATTCTTAAATATCAAGATCATATAGCAAATTTATATAATTGAATCACATGCTCATGATCAAATTAAATTCTAAAAATCAAGATCATATAGAGAAGATTACACAAGAAGGAATTGCTTATATGATCACAAGATTTATACAAGATCATGAATCAAGATTGTATAAGTAAAATGCACTTTCAATTCCATGATCAAGAATGTCATAAACTTATCAAGAGCATACCTCTTTGCAATGTGTCACCCATATGTATCTTTTAATTCTTGATAATGCCAAATGCAAGTTAGATGACACTTCAAAACAATTTAGCATTAGAGGATACCTCTTGAAAGATACCAATTAATGATACCAATTGAAAGATACAACACCATTTAGAATGACACAATTTAGCATAATGGTGTGCAAAGACATTATTGAATATGGTCAAAAAAGAAACACGTCCCTTTGTCGATTCTTGTCCACCGCATGTTCGAATTGGTCATGATCATCGCGCCCGGCCTTAGATCCCTTGGACTATGGAGCTCCTCTCCATTTCCTTCATCCCACCGTCGAAGATGACCCCTTTTCCAATACCTTGAACATCAATAGACGAGCACACGATTTCCGGGAACAAATATCTTTTAATTTGACCCAAGTTAGTTTGATAATGTCTAAGTACAACATGCACGATATATATGATATACAAGACAATACTCTTTGCACGCAATTTGAAAACATTCAAGATATCAATTGAAGATTTTATTACACCAATTTACAATGAAAATATTTGAAACTCATTCAAATTTAATTCTTGACATTCACTTATAAGAGAGACAATGGGTAAAACACATTTAAACTCACTCTCACAAGGGAAATTTTTTCTTTTCCATAACAAACTTCGAGTTATGCAAGAGAGAAAATATTTTGAGGCTAAGATACAATTAAGTCCAATTTCCAAAAGAATTTAGCCAAAAGATGCACTTTCATTGGAATGAAAACTTAACTAGATATGCTCCACTTTGAAGCTTGGAGCAATGAATAAGTTCACTTAGTTTTCATTTTGAAAGGCTTGCCAAAACTTCAATTTGCAACTCTCAAAAGATACAAAGAAAAGTTTTGAGACTCATTCAAATTTAACTCTTGAAGTCCACTTTAAAGAGAGAACATGGATAAAACACATTCGAGTTCACTCTTAAGCTTACAAGAGAATTTCTAATAAGATTCAAGAATTCCGTAAACTTTTTCTTTATATGGCCCAAAAGAGTGAAACCATGAAAGCAGACCATATTTGGAGTTTTAGAATACCACTTGTAAAAACAACATTTTCCCTTTTTGGCTTTTTGAAGAACCACATGTAAGAGATGCATAAAAAGGCGAAAGAAGGGTATCACACGAGTTATTTGAAACAAAATCAAATAACTCACTCCTCATTATTAGGCTTTACAAAGCTCGCATCATGATTCTTTTGAAGAATCCACAAATTTTGCCTAAAGAGGGTTAAACGAGGAACCCAAAACAAATACCATTTGATAAATTAGATACCACTTTAAAGTATATCTCAATGGTTTTGCTTGAAAAACAACGTAAATGAGCATTTTCAAATTTTGCTTGAAAAGCAATGCTCAACAAGGAATATTCCTCTTTTTGTATTTCAATGCATAAAGAATCTCACATAGAGAATTCTTAGGAGATTGAACTTACAATTTTAACTTGGGAGGAAATTCTTAATCAAGAATTTTGGGTATTGAATCTATGCTACAAGGAGGCAATTGAAAATACCACTTGTAGGAAATAATCGAGTTCAATGATACCACAAGAAAGAATTTAAACAACCAAAAGATATCACTTGAAAGTATAAGCAATAAGTCTTAATGATACCAATTGTCAAAATAGGAGAAACTCAATGATACCGATTTGTAAACATAAGAAATGAATAAATGCTCAATTGATACTACTTATAATCAAATCACTAAGAATTGATATCACTTGAAGGAATAATCGATAAAATCGATGAGTATCAGAGCAATAAACATTTCTGGGTATCAAAGAGATGGGTAACTTAAGATAGATCAAGAAAATCTAAGATAGATTAAGACAATTTGGATTTTCTTTTGAATTTTAAAATCTAAATCACAAAGATTCAGAAAGAGTATCAGAGTACATTAATAAGATGATACCACTTGGAAGCAATTAAGTGCCCAAAACTTGCAATAAACAAACTCCCCAAGATATTCAACAAATGAATCATGGAGTTGTTTGCATTTGAATTGCACAAGTTTTGTCTTTTCAAAGATCAAGTGAGTATCACTTCTCAATTTAATTGAGTACTAAAAAATGACACCAATTTGAAATAACTTTCAAATAAATTACAAAGCTTTTGAATTTTTGCACAAAGAAGCTTTGAGATCACAAGAATCATTTATGAAAATAATTCTTGAAGAAGCAAGATCCAAATAAAATAAAATCCCAAAACTAAACTCGAAAATCTGAAGATTCGAACTCACCAGTAGGGATCGGTACTACCGCCGTTAGAGATCGCGGTAGTGTTGATCGTCGACTACTACCGCCATACAAAAGTCTTGGTACCGACATTGGCACGACTGAACTGAAAAACTTTTGCAGATTTTCGAAAGACTTTGCAAATGAAGTTCAAAAGATTTAAAATTTTTAGGAAACCAACTTTGGACTATTTCAAACATTGTTAAGCAATTTTTGTTTGCAAATAATTTTCTTTTAGCATAATTTTGGCAATATACGCTTTGAGGCATGAAAAGAAAAACAAACTTCATAAAGACCTCAAAGTGCAACTTCAAATTTGATTTCATCCATAATTTGAATTCTCATGGCTTGAATAATTTGGAACTCATTTTGAAGCCATGAATTTCTAATGAATACAATGAAATCCAATTTGAATGCCAAAATACTACTTGTAGGTATATTTGAGTTAAACACAAATATTTTGGCCAAATTAATTTTCCAAAATAGGATTTCTCTTTTTGGAAGCTTGCAAAACTTTTTGAAATACATAATAAAATACTTTTGTAAGGCTTTTCACAAATTTAGGCCTTTTAAACACACTTTTTGACTTTTGTCCAAAGAGGGTTCCTTTGAAGAACCAAATGAAACCACAAAGTCAAATTCAATCAACACACAAATTCAAAAAGAGGCAATGGGTAAGATATAAAGATTTAAATTTTGTGTATGAGTCTAGAATACCATTTTGAACCAAAATTCTACACAAGAATTGATCCAAATGGTGAAACTCACAAAGTACTAGAATATGACCATTATGGGTCAAGTATAGTTTTTCGGCGAATTTTAAAATCAAATAACTTTTGATAAGTTGCTCTTTTGAAAAACTTTTGAGCATGAGAATTGTTAAGAATGACCAACTCTAGGTTTTTCGTTTTGGGATTACTTTCAAAAACATTTTACTTTTAATTCTATGAAAATTATAAGTTTAAATCCAAAACAAGATACTAGTAACTAGATTTTGATCATGAAACTCATTTTCTTTTCAAAATAGATTTTGCAAAGCCAAAACCTTTGGAAAACATTTCAAAAGCATTTGTATACATTTTGCAACTAGTTTTTCACAAGAATACTAATAGTATACAAAATTTTGACTTTTGGCTAAATGGCTTGATTTTGAAAATATGTATTAGCACTTATATAAATATGGGCACATGTAGGGACATGATATACATGATTATGATTTAGCACTCCCCTTTAATGTGCCACTATTTAACTAGCTCAAGATTGCAATCAAAACAACTAATGAGCATGAGCAAGCAAATGAACAAGCAATCTAAATTGACTTTCACGAATAATGCAATATAACCTACACAAGGCTATAAGCTAAATAGTAATCAAATTAAATACTTGTTACCGAGATGGCATTGGCTCATGCTGGACTTGATTATCTTCATGCTTGGTTCCAACTTGTAATTGATGAAGTCCTTATATTCTTGAAGGAGCCAAGCGTCCAGTCCATCTCATATTGTCTAAACATCTTTTAGGCGGTTTTTGGTACCCAATCCTTGTTGGGTCCAACAATGTTAGTCACAATAGATTTAGGAACCCAAATGGCCCTAAATTTAGCATTTTTTACAAGACTAACATGACTAGGAATAGGTTTGCAATAATTATTCCTCCTAGGCAGATGATTGGCATTTATATGAAAAGGCGTAGGAGGGTAATGATATTTTGCAAAACTATTTCTAGTTTGATCTCTTCTAAGCATATGATTATTGAAATTATGCATTGGCTTAGAAGATCTAGCATTTCTAGCAAATGTTTTGCTATTGTTATTTTTCCTAAGCACATGATCAACATGATTTTTCAAAGTCTTAGGAAATCTAGCATTATAAGCAAACACATTTCGAGATTTATTTCTCCTAAGCAAATGATTATCACTATTATGCATAGACTTAGAAGAATCAACAAATTTGGCAAACACATTACCATTTTTGTCCTTCCTAAGCAAATAATCATTGAAATAATGAGTAGGCTTAGGGATTATACCTTTGGGACAATCCTTACCGATATGCCCCTTTTCCCGGCAATTGTAGCAAGTATGCTTTGAACGTCTCTTTTTCTTGACTTGCTCTTTGCCGGTTTGCCTCATTGTTGATGGTTGTGGCTTGATCTCCACTTTATTAGGGCATACGGAGGCGAAGTGGCCCTTCTTGTTGCAAGCAAAGCACTTGATGGTCTTTGAGTGTCTTGCGTTGTGCCTTGTCTTGCTAGTCTCCCTCTTGGAGATGTAGCCGAGTCCTCGCTTATCTTGAGGCGTCCTTGGCTTGCTCAAGATCTCGTCGAGAACGGTTTTTCCCTTTACGCACTTCTTCAAGTCATTTTCTAATCTAATGACTTTGGCCTTGAGCTCATTGTTTTCCCCTACAAGATTAGTCTCAACATGCATAGAGGAAGTGGAAACATTTGAATTTGAGCAACAAGGTAAATCATTGCAAGAGGTGGATATGCATTTATTTGATGAATTGTTTGTAATAAAAATTGGGCAAGGCAATTCATCAACTAAATTACATTGAGTAGCAATATCCACTCTAGACTTAGTGAATTCCTTGAGAAGGATTTTTTCATGATTTTCTTTTAGAATATTATAATCATTTTGAAGTGAGTCATGCTCCAACTTCAAAATTTTATACTTCTTTTTCTCCTTCCCAAGAGATTCATTGAGCTCCTTTAACATATTCATAAATTCATCACAAGAGAGCTCATCATCATCATCATCATCATCACTTACCTCAATTTTACCTTTTGCCATGAAGCAACGGATTAGTGATGGGAGTGAATCTTCATCCTCGCTTGAGGCGGAGGTTGAGGTCGATGGAGATGTCGGTTCTTCATCACTTGATGTGGTGCTTGAGGTTTTATCTCCCGACATCTCTTCCTCGATGCAATCCTCAATGGAAGTGGATGATTCAAATAGTTCTTGAAGCTTTATCCACATTTCATGAGCGCTCTTGAGATTGCATATTCTATCAAAGATTTCATCGCTCACAACCCAAAATAAAACATTAGTAGCTTGAACGTCGAGATGTAGGCATTTCGTCTCTCCTTCAGTTGGATTAACTTCATTCAATGGAGAGGAAAAGCCGACATCTACGATCCACCATATTTGGGGGCTCATGAATTTAAAATGAGAAGTCATAATTAATTTCCAATGAGCATAATTTGAGCCATCTAGCACAGGTAGATCGTGTGAGTGCTCTAATCCTCTAGTCGACATCCTTTACTCTCTAGACGGTTAAGTCTAATAAAATGAGAGACCTTGCTCTGATACCAATTGAAAGGACAGGGATGTCGCCTAGAGGGGGGGTGAATAGGCGTTTATAAAATTAAATCTTAAATCGCAGCGGAAAAGAATCGGACTATCCGACTTTGAATATTGGACTATCCGATATCATTGGACTATCCGATATGCACAATCGGATTATCCGATAAGAGCGTAAGCAATCAGGTTTATCACAAGTTAAAGCTAGACTAGGGTAAGCAACAAAGGAGTAGAAGGCTAGCTACAACAATTACTTCAAGGGAAATTTAATCAAAGCAACAAGAAAAGATCAAACCAAAGATTTGATGCACGGTTGGTTTTTCCCGAAGTTTGGATCCTTGAGGGGATCCTACGTCTCCGTTGAGGCGGCTCGGTCACACTCAAGCCGGGGTCTCTTCAACCCTCTTCCTCCCGGTGTTGCACAAATGCACTCGCCGGTTGAGGCTTGGTCACACTTGAGCCGGGGTCTCTTTCAACCCTCTTCCTCCCGGTGTTGCACAAATGCACTCGCCGGTCTTCACTTCTTTGATTCCTTCCCTTGCGGAGGCGGAATCGGCCTTCACAAACTTCCCACGGCCAACTACACAAAGTTTCGGTGGCTCGTAGGCGACCTCCTAGCCTTCTAGGAGTCCTCAACCTCCAAGAGTAACAAATGCTCACGAAGAACAAGCTTGGAGATGAAATCAAGTGCTCAACAACTCAAATCACACTCAACCTAACACCTCACTCCCCAAACTCTTCCCAACCCTTCACACAAAAGGGGATCACTAAGATCTAAGGGCAAAGAGGTATTTTAGGGGACTCAAGAACAAGAGGATAACCCCTCAAACCAGTGGAATGACTGCGCCTTCGGAATGGAGAGGGGAGGGCTTTAAATAGAGGCTGCAAAAAACTAGCCGTTATGCCCTGGTCAGACACATATCGGACTATCTGATATTGAACATCGGACTATCCGATATGTGTAAAACTCCAGATCGACTCCACACGAAATTCAAATTCTTTTGATTAAAAAGCACAGATCGGACTTTCCGATATGGAACATCGGACTATCCGATGTGTGTAAATCTCCAGATTTCCAAGAGAACATCGGACTATCTGATATCAAACATCGGACTATCCGATATTTCCAGAGAGTCCCAAAAGCTCAATAGATATGAATAAATTGATATTTGTGAGAATTGATTGCTACAAGTGCTTCATATAACGAAGCACAACATGAATGGAAACACTTGACATTATAAATGTTCTCTACTAAGTGCATCGTGATGAATATGTGATTGATCTATATGCACTAGAGAGATAATTGCCAATATGATGAAACAATTAAATCATGGCAAAGGATCACAGTCTTTACTTTAAATGAAGCACATGAAGAATATACACGAATTATACATGTGCAAATAATATTTGTAATAAGAGTAAATATGTAATCCAATTCTAGATTAAACTTCACTAAGAGAAGTGCATGAGAAGATACGCAACTAAAACATGCATGCACCAAGTCAATCTATAGCAATGTGAAGTTTAACTCTAGTTAATACATGCATACTAAAACCAAAACACATGATGAACTCAAATGAATATATATGCACAAATAAATATGATATGAACCAATGTGCACAAATATATATAATCAACATACTACTTGGAGTTCACTATGCATTTGCACAAAAGGAATGCAATAACAAATATGGAAGGGATACCGAGATTGCATACCTTATTCTTTGCTTAACCATCCTACTTGATTTTCCTCTAAATAGATGAGACTAATACACTAATACTCAACTTGGCAATAAACATGTTAGTCTCATTTGCAATATAATTATATTAGAGGTTTGTCATTTGTTAAGTACTAAGCTAAGCATTTACACAATTACATAGATTGTTATTATATGCGTTTGTCATTAATCACCAAAATAACATAAGTGCCAAAATGCACTTTCACAATCCCTATTGCCTCTCTTCCTCACTCTCTCGTTGCCCTCTCTCACTCGTGTTCAGCACATCCCCTCGTTCTAAGAATAAATAAATTTTAGGTTTTTCTATGAGATGAATGCTATTATCATATTTTGGTGAACCGAAAAACTAAATTAACCGAATCAAAATTTTTGGTTAAATCAGTTTGGTTTCTGATTTTGGTATGTGTAACACCCCGGCACCCCGTGCCCCGAATGTTACACCCTCTAGCACCACCAATTACAAATCACTAAGAATAAATATTCACAAAGCAAGCTAGCAACTAGGAGGTTGTCAAAAGTATTAAAAATTTTGCAAAGACCTCCCTAAAACTAGGACATCCACTCAAAGAAAGTGTAAAACATTTGCAGTATAATATCATTCTAGCAGGTCCTTAGTTAACCAATCACGCATTCTATAGAAATTTAATAAACTCCACCACATAATTATTACAGGATAGGGAATTTATTAAACATAACCGCAAACAACCTTTTACAAAAATGTTGCATGAGCTAGAATAGAACTTTAATTGATATGATAGAATGATGGTGATGCAACGTGATTGTGTTACTACCCCCATCCATGCATGCCGGCTTCAAAACACCTACAAACATTAAATAACAAGCGTGAGTTTAAACTCAGAAAGTACGAGAATATTAACCCAATTTATCGTAAGTAAACAAGAACTTAACCATAAGAGCAAGTAATGCAAATAAAACAATATCCGGACAATGAGCATTTATACCCATTTAAAGTAATAACTTGACCATACCAAAAATTACTACAATCAAGCCATCATCTTGATAATAAAACCAATCAACTTCCATGAACCGTTACTTAACGCTAAATCACAACGACTCCCGACTCAACCACCCCTCTTTACAACCCAAACCTTTTTCATCAATTTAAGTCGAGTTCATAACTCAATCTACACACCACGATAGTCATATAACCTAATTAGCAAGGCAATGGAATGCACTCAATCATCAAATTCAATTCAATCTCTTTTTTTTGGGTTGAGTCCACGACTCAACCTTCAATTACCATAATCACAATCCAAATGACACACCATTTACCACAACACTCATTATGAAAGATGCAATGCACATGAATGCTCATTTCCATGCACGCGTCGCAGAGTCGCTGAGTGCCCACCCGTCGGTGTGCACCCTCACGTCCCTTCCATCCTGTAGATGGAAGGTGCCTACTCTTACTGTCTTGCTCCCAGTCACCTCGATGAATGGGACTACGAGGTAGGACTTTCATGTTCACTACGTGTGAACACAGAGGCCCAAGATCGAATGGGTCGCCTCTTCCATTATGAATGCATATCATGAATGCAAGAATGCAACATCAATTCTCAACTAAAACACATTTCAATCAACAATTCTCAACAAATACACATTTCAATCAACATACTCAACTAAAACACATTTCAATCAACATACTCAACTCAATTCCCTAGACGAGGCACAATTAAATACATCTCTTGTATACTAACCACAAGTATCCCCGTACCCCATTCTCGCTACTCAGTGCAATATTAACAAAGGTACAATAAACTCACCGAGATTAAGGCTTACTAATGACCACCCGAATCCAATAGCTAATCACGTCCGCGAAGGGACGATCACCAATATAGCTCATACTTGCCAACATCAATAGAAATTAGCTATGAACAGATAAATAACAACGAACAACTCAATTAGGCACACAGCTCGATGTACTTGCATCCATTCCCTTAACCATTTAATCATCATAAGCATCTTCATACAAGGAACCATTTTCTAGTTACAGCCAAGCAAAGCTTACCTCTTGCGTATTCATCGGCAATTGCGTACGCTAAAAGCAACAATCAAATATTCCTCCTAGCCGTGATCTAGAGAATGCACTTGCCTTTACCGACAGAGAATGGAGTGGCATGCAATGAGGCCACTCCCGATGTAACCTTCCATTTCCAACATAGATGGAGCGAGCATCCATCTCTACCTCCTGACCTGCGGTTGCTGCTGCAACTGGATCTTCTGGGGGAAAAATGTAAACAGATTGTAGAGCTTAAAAGCTACTGAGATCCCTGACTCCATTGAAGCATCAGGGTGTGTAAAAGAAAGAAACAACGGCATGACACTCACAAAGTCACAATCATAAAGAATCAGGCTATAGAAAAAACAATAAGATGATACCGGTGAGCCTCTTTAGTTAATTATCCATGGTTCTATAAATGACCTTATCAACTAAGTGCCCTTACTTTGTATACCATAACATATTCAAAATGTCTGCATCATAAGCGTACTTTGTAAACCAAATCATCTCAAAATTTGCCTTTGCTATCAATAAAATATCGAAGTAGCAAGATGACAAGCACCAATGATTGAAAGAGAGGCTATAAACATAAACTTTAGTGAGATTATCGGTGTATGAGTATAAATGATGTTTTATATAGATTACACAACACTCGCATCATCATGGCATACAAAAGAGAGAAAATCGTTCTTAATGCACCACTTGGAAATGTCCATTTTCACACCATATAACGTTTTTTTCGGTGTTCGTGATCACATAGATGTTGTTAACTTGCTAGCATGGAGAATTACGTAGCCACCTCAAATTAGGTACCTAGTGTATATCTCAAACAAAGCAGAATTGCAACCTTAGATATGGACTAGGAAATAGCATCTACATTGTAACACCTCAAAGACCTGTGCCCGAATGTTACACCCTCTAGCACCACCAATTACAAATCACTAAGAATAAATATTCGCAGTTAACTAGCAACCGGGAGGTTATCAAAATTATTAAAAATTTCAAAGACCTCCCTAAAACTAGGACATCCACTCGTGAAAGAGAAAACATTTGCGATATAATATCATTCTAGCAGTCCTTAGTTAACCAATCACGCATTCTATAGAAATTTAATAAACTCCACCACATAGTTATTACAGACAGGGAATTTATTAAACATAACCGCAAACAACCTTTTACAAAAATTTTGCATGAGCTTGAACAGAACTATAATTGATATGATGGAATGATGGTGATGCAACGTGATTGTGTTACTACCCCCATCCATGCATGCCGGCTTCAAAACACCTACAAACATTAAATAACAAACGTGAGTTTAAACTCAGCAAAGTACACGAGAATAATAAACCCAATTTATCGTAAGTAAAACAAAAATTTAACCATAAGAGCAAGTAATGCAAATAAAACAATATCCGGACAATAAGCATTCATACCCATTTAAAGCAATAACTGAGAGCAAGTAATGCAAATAAAATAATATCCGGATAATAAGCATTCATACCCATTTAAAGCAATAACTGAGAGCAAGTAATGCAAATAAAACAATATCCGGACAATAAGCATTCATACCCATTTAAAGCAATAACTGAGAGCAAGTAATGCAAATAAAACAATATCCGGACAATAAGCATTCATACCCATTTAAAGCAATAACTGAGAGCAAGTAATGCAAATAAAACAATCTCCGGACAATAAACATTCATACCCATTTAAAGCAATAACTTGACCAAACCAAAAATTATTGCAATCAAGTCATCATCATGATAATAAAACCAATCAACTTCCATAAACCGTTACTTAACACTAAATCACAACGTCTCCCGACTCAACCACCCCTTTTTGCAACCCAAACCATTTTCATCAGTTTAGGTCGAGTTCATAGCTCGACTTCACTCCACAATAGTCATATGACCTAATTAGCAAGGCAATGAAATGCACTCATTCATCAAATTCAAATCAATCTTCCTTGACATACCATCACCACAAAACTCATTCTTAAAGATACAATGCACATGAATGCTCTTCTCGATGCATCGCAGAGTCTCGCCGAGTGCCCACCGTCGGTGTGCACCCTCACATCCCTTCCATCCCGTGGAAGGTGCCTACTCTTACTGTCTCGCTCTCATTCACCTCGATGAATGGGACTATGAGGTTGGACTTTCGTGTTCACTACGTGTGAACACAGAGGCCCGCATCGACATGGGTCGCCTCTTCCTTTTTATGAATGCATATCATGAATGCAAGGATGCAATATCAATTCGCAACTAAAACACATTTCAATCATCAATTCTCAACTAAAACACATTTCAATCATCAATTCTCAACTAAAACACATTTCAATCATCATACTCAACTCAATTCCCCAGACAGGGCACAATTAAATACATCTCTTGTAAATTAACCACGAGTATCCCCGTACCCCATTCTCGCTACTCACTGCAATATTAACAAAGGTACAGTATACTCACCGAGATTAAGGCTTACTAGTGACACTCGAATCCAATAGCTAATCATGTCCGTGAAGGGACGATTACCAATATAACTCATACTCGCCACAATCAATAGAAATTAGCTATGAACAGATAAATAACAACGAACAACTCAATTAGACATCCAGCCCGATGTACTTGCCTATTACCGGAAGGAGTGGAGTGGCGCGAGAAAATGCTATGCACTCCCGAAACTACTTCACCTGAAACAACCGTCGCAAAACACTTTACAACTATACTCTTTCAATAATGCTCTACGCCTCCAATAGGCCCAAAAAGGTTTATGCTATCAAACTATTTATTTCGCTAAGAAGATACAATTAATCAACAAATAATATATAAACAACAACAGCTCCCCACTCAGCCAATCCCTTCAAACGTTTAAGAACTGTGACAATAAGCAATCTACCGAGTTCACGAGTAAACAACAAGTTCAACCATTGTTATCTACAAATCTTTCATAAACCATAGTAGCAACGGATTTGCTTGAAACAATAGGAGACACAATCCCCTCACCACATTCAGGTTCAACTAGATGGATTGCATACATGCATGACAATTGATAAGGCTAAATTTTAAGTCACGCTTTATTGCATCTTATCCTAGTTAGGAAGAGAAGCATTTGCAATAGTCCATCAGTTCATATAGCAATTAGCAACCAGAAAAAGGAATAAAGCAAATTTTCATTGTCATCAAGGACCCTTTGGTCAAGATTAGCAAAAATATTATAATCTAATTAATACTACTGGGTCCATGGGACAAAATATCACACCAAATAGAACATCATCAAACAATTACAGCAATAGGTGCAAATGTGATCCAAGCTGATGAAATTCTCATCCCATTGCATTTATTTAATGCATAAGAACCACCATTATAACCATCAATCAATTACACACTAATTGATTATACTAAAATGTGGGATCCTGTGACAAACTGAGAATGGTAAATCAGCTATAGGTGAGAATAAATTCAGCGTAATAATATTTTCAAAGGATAGCTTAACTCCTTGAAAACACAATATCATCTTTCTAAACAAACAACCTTTCTATCCTCTGTATGCACTCATGATATTGCCACGACACAAAGGGGCTTTCTCTTTCTATCTTCCTATTAAGTGTTTACTTTACTTTACTTTCTTACTCTAATAATCCCTTTGTAAAATAGTGCTCAGGCACAAGAGATCAAACTATCCAATCGTGAAGAGAACAGATGAAAGCATTTCATCAAACACCTTGGCTACAACACTTCCTCCACAAGCTAGAACCCCAACTCCACTTACCTCAAGAAGGAAAGGAAGGAGGAGGAAGTGCTCTTGCCTCTCTTTGGAAAGCGCAGCAGCGCCAGTATTTGGAGGAGGGGCGACGCTGGGGGCCAGGCGACGCTGCTGGTGGTCTTCTGCTGCTGCCAGACGCCGTGGCTGCTCTTCTTCTTGCCCTCTTCTTTGCTGCCGATTAGTGGTGGTGGTGGTGGTCTTGAGCAGGAGGAAATCGGTAGAGGGCAGCTCACCAGAGAAGAATGGGGAAGGGAGTAGGGAGGTGGCGCCGGGAGAAGAAAACTGGCCGGGATGGCGCCGGCCGGTGAGGAGCCAGGAGGAGAAGCAGACTTGGATTGGGAGAGCGGTCGCACCAGGAGGCGAGCTCGGGTGGAGGAGGCGGCTGGGAGATGTATCGGCTGGGGGAAAAATATCTAGCCCAGGGAAGAATGGTAGCCACACACGAAAGAAAGAAGATGAGGCTTTGCAGTATTACATACATGTATTAGTTGAAGCACACATCACCATAACTCCTAAGGAGGCAATATATTGTTGCTTTACTAGACAAACAAGCCTGCCTTCTTGAATCACTAATTTCGAATATAAGCTTAGCACTTGGCATTTCAAAGAAATCTTGAAAACTAGAACATCTCTTAGACTCATCATGTCAGACAACCGCAATGCCCCCAACAGGCCCAAAAGGTTTATGCTATCAACTATTTAATTCGCTAAGTAGATGCAGTCAATCAACAAATAACATATAAACAACAACAGCTCCCCACTCAGCCATCCCTTCAACATTCAAGAGCTGTGACAATAAGCAATCTACCAGCAAATCAATTATTCATTCTGGACTCTGGAGTCAAATGAATTTCATTTCGCTAATTTCCATCTCACATGCACACTGCAACCATGATGGCCTACAGTTCTATACGGATATCATCTTGTCAACATTGCTTTGACTACTTAGCATCTCAAGAGCATTAACACTTATATGGCATCCTCATGTCCCAAATGGTACCAAACAAGGAGAAAATAGCGACATGCCCTTTGAAAGCAATTCATCAAACACCGTGGGCACAATGAACCAAACCTCAATTTCATTATACCGAGAACTCACCACAAGGAGAAGGCAAGAGGAGGACAATCTTCTGCTGCTATTGATGCTTCTATCGCCGTTGGAGCTTCTTCTTTGTCGCCGACAGAGGAGGAAAGGGCGCCGCCAAGAGGGAAACGCGTCGGTTCCAATGCTGGCTTGGTCTTTGTATTCTTCTGGCTTCTGTGTCTTGGCGAAGGCCTTCGCCGGTGCCTTTGGCGCTTAGAAGTTGTTGCTCCTGCCACGCCGCCAAACAGGGAAGAGGTGGGCGCCATCGCCAGCACCGGAGGGGAGGCGGCTTTGGGGAGCTGGGGGCGCCAGAGGGAGCAGAGGCAGGCCGGCAGTGGGGAAAAGCAGGCGCTGGGAGGAGCAGACCGGCAGGGGAGGCTGGGGAGGCGCGGCGCTGGGGAGCCAGGGGCTGCTCGAGAAGGAATGGGGAGGGAGCAGGGCGACCAGGACTTGGGAGTATGAGGCCAGGAGACTGGATGGGGGAGTCGGTTACTGGCTTGGGGGAGAAAAATATCTGGCAAAGAGAAATGGCAGCCACTCAAAAGAGAGATTAGGTGAAAAGGTGAGTGTTGAGGGGAAAATTCCAAAAAGAACCCCTCCCACACCCAAAACTTTTAACCCTAACCCAACCAAATGGGCCAACCGTCCCTGGGATTGCCTGCCAGACGGGCCCCAGCCACACGGCGGAAAGCCCAAAAGTGGAGCAAGGTTTTGCAGTATTACACTCTCCCCCTAAAGGAATTCGACCCCGAATTCGAAGAATACCAACTACGCAAATCAAAGGCACAAAGGTCTTAAACTTCTTTACCATCTCAAAACACTCATGCAAAACTGCAACGGCTACAAACAATAACAAAACCTCAAATCCAACGACTAACAAAACGATTTGACTTAGCTCAATAAAGTGCAACTTCTCATGCAATAACTCAGTCAAAATTGATCAATAGGTTAAAATCCCAAAGGACCACTGCACAAGGTAATTGCTCATTACAGACCATTACACAACAAAATTAAGAAATCCTTCGCTACAGCCATCTTAACCCAAAAGTGCAGTCACACGCTAGAAATGGTGACATAATTCCCATCAACTTCCAAGTAGTTCACTAATAAGGGTTAAACAAGCACCACCAAAGAACCACATCAAAAGTATAATCCTCAATTATTATCCACCCAAAATCCCTCGATTCTCTTTAGCAAAACAAACCGCTTTCATCCTCTTCAAATAAGGTGCTAAAATACACACCAAGGAAAAACTCAACTTTCAAGAGAAACACTGCATGGAACTTTTACAGCTACAATCCCAATGACCAAAGAAAACTCAATTCTCTTTATTATACCCACACTATACCATAAGCTTCCATATCCTTTAACTCCAGCTAGAACACAAGGGAAATACAATTTCCGTTTTGACCAAATGAACCACGTACATCATCTTGAACCCCAAGCATTAATATCTACCTGAGTGAGGATCTTAATAGAGCCCAATCATCACTCATTTTCTTCTTCCAAAGCCAAATTTGCAAGAGAAGACTCTATTCCGACTCATCATATAAATCGCCTTTAACACTCTCAAATTAATGCAATAAAATTCACCTCAGGAAACTCCAATTAAAGAGAAACCCCACACAAATCGTGATGTAAGCTCTCATAAAACCGAAACAACCCACTTACTTTAATCAAGGCAAAGCCTCTCACGCTAATCCAAAATCAACATTTTGGAAGAGAAGACAAAATTGCAGGTCACACATCCAGCACATAATCACCACTCTTTTCTCCCAAGAAACGGAACTTATTCCCAACAAAACCACTTGTGAAACCTTCCTAAAATAACTCGGTTCCCACGCTAAAATACGATCCGACCTTACATCTTAGGCGTAAATCCCACAAATAATCAATCGGGCCATCTCTCTTAACCAAAGCAAAAGATTAACGTGGTTCGATGAAATAAAATATTCCGAATTCCATCAACCGAGTACTTCCAGGACGACTCTTACATCCTCATTTTCAATCCTCAAAGCCAAAGGAAGGTTCATCTCAAATCCCACCATTTCTAGTACTCCAATGCTCTAGCCATTAAATGTTTCATTTTCACCAAATCCTAAAAAGTACACAGGTTTGAACGGAAGTTACAAAACCCAATCTTCCTTTACTTTCCTCCTCCTATTCATATACCCACCACTAGTCATTTTCCATAGATAACTCCCAGATAGACATTTTCCCAAGACAAAATCCCCATCATTCATACAACCATTCCATACACTCATTCTTTAATTTCACATCGATTAGATCATTTACACCACACAATAAATTTTGGGTGCCTTTATATAACCATCACTCACGTTAACAAAATCAACGACCCACATCATCTGAAATTTCTAGCAACTTATTATACATTTAACGTCTTAAACATCTTCGTGGGTCACATACTCAATCTTTGAGGAAATCCACCATTATTAAGCATGAGTAACAAAAACCATCTTTCCTTCCGAAAAGAAAAACTCAATCATAAATCTCAAGAGAATTCGACTCTCGAATTACCAAACTCGACAGAAACAATTTCTTAAACAAATCTCAAGATTTACAACTTCGAGAAGGAAAAGAGATGCATAGGAAAAACCAAATGATCAACCAAATCCTTCTCGATAAAACCTTAACATCAAGATCCACACGATTAAGTTTTGCACCAAGAAAACTTCAATAAGTTCCTTAAATAGATAAAATAACAACTACAATAGTTTTCTCCACAAGGCAACCCACAATAACCAACAAAACCAAAGAATCCAACAAAACCGAACACAACAAGAAAAGCAATCCAAAGAGGTTCATCACTAAGCTTTCCTCGTTAAATCCAAACATCGAAGGCAAAAGAAACCAACCTTCTCCAATCACTCTATAAACTACTCCTGAAAATGATGACTCACGACGAGAGGTTCCCAAACCGCGAGGATGGCACTAATCACCACACCCACAAGCAAAACCCAACACTCGACCAAAGGAACAAGGTGAAACTCTTCCATAATCAAAGAAATATGCAACAATAAATGTAGCACTTAACATTTTGGCGCAATGCAATGTACCCATACCCATCCTCATGTGCATCGAGTGTGTCAAGTTTTAAATTAGTTAAGCACTCTAATTCAGATTTTAAGGTTATTGCCCTAAGGCCAAATTTTAACGATGAATACCTATGCCATGTTTCTAATTCCACACAACAAATTTTAGTTTACTCGAGTAAAATTGCTAAATTCACATACCACGGACCTGAAGCCCGCTCTGGTACCAACTGTAACACCAGGCACCCGTGCCCCGAATGTTACACCCTCTAGCACCACCAATTACAAATCACTAAGAATAAATATTCACAAAGCAAGCTAGCAACTAGGAGGTTGTCAAAAGTATTAAAAATTTCGGCAACACCTCCCCTAAAACTAGGACATCCACTCAGCAGGCAGAAAACATTTGCAGTATAATATCATTCTAGCGGTCCTTAGTTAACCAATCACGCATTCTATAGAAATTTAATAAACTCCACCACATAATTATTACAGACAGGAATTTATTAAACATAACATAAACAACCTTTTACAAAAATGTTGCATGAGCTAGAATAGAACTTTAATTGATATGATGGAATGATGGTGATGCAACGTGATTGTGTTACTACCCCATCCATGCATGCCGCTTCAAAACACCTACAAACATTAAATAACAAGCGTGAGTTTAAACTCAGCAAAGTACACAAGAATATTAACCCAATTTATCGTAAGTAAACAAGAACTTAACCATAAGAGCAAGTAATGCAAATAAAACAATATCCGGACAATGAGCATTTATACCCATTTAAAGTAATAACTTGACCATAGCAAAAATTACTACAATCAAGCCATCATCTTGATAATAAAACCAATCAACTTCCATGAACCGTTACTTAACGCTAAATCACAACGACTCCCGACTCAACCACCCCTCTTTACAACCCAAACCTTTTTCATCAATTTAAGTCGAGTTCATAACTCAATCTACACTCCACGATAGTCATATAACCTAATTAGCAAGGCAATGGAATGCACTCAATCATCAAATTCAATTCAATCTCTTTTTTTTCGGTTGAGTCCACGACTCAACCTTCAATTACCATAATCACCATCCAAATGACACACCATTTACCACAACACTCATTATGAAAGATGCAATGCACATGAATGCTCATTTCCATGCACGCACGCAAGACGCTGAAAGTGCCCACCCGTTGGTGTGCACCATCACGTCCCTTCCATCCCGTAGATGGAAGGTGCCTACTCTTCGTCTCGCTCCGGTCACCTCGATGAATGGGACTACGAGGTAGGACTTTCATGTTCACTACGTGTGAACACAGAGGCCACGATCGAATGGGTCGCCTCTTCCATTATGAATGCATATCATGAATGCAAGAATGCAACATCAATTCTCAACTAAAACACATTTCAATCAACAATTCTCAACAAATACACATTTCAATCAACATACTCAACTAAAACACATTTCAATCAACATACTCAACTCAATTCCCTAGACGAGGCACAATTAAATACATCTCTTGTATATTAACCACAAGTATCCCGCACCCCATTCTCGCTACTCGATTGCAATATTAACAAAGGTATAATAAACTCACCAAGATTATGGCTTACTAATGACCACCCGAATCCAATAGCTAATCACGTCCGCGAAGGGATGATCACCAATATAACTCATACTTGCCAACATCAATAGAAATTAGCTATGAACAGATAAATAACAACGAACAACTCAATTAGACACACAGCTCGATGTACTTGCATCCATTCCCTTAACCATTTAATCATCATAAGCATCTTCATACAAGGAACCATTTTCTAGTTACAGCCAAGCAAAGCTTACCTCTTGCGTATTCATCGGCAATTCGTGACGCTAAAAGCAACAATCAAATAATCCTCCTAGCCGTGATCTAGAGAATGCACTTGCCTTTACCGACAGAGAATGGAGTGGCATGCAGCGGAGGCCACTCCCGACAGAACCTTCCATTTCCAACATAGATGGAGAGAGCATCCATCTCTACCTCGACTGCTGGCTTCTTTCAAGCTGGATCTTCTGGGGAAAAATGTAAGCAGATTGTTGAGCTTAAAAGCTCTCGAGATCCTCGACTCCATTGAAGCATCAGGTGTGTAAAAGAAAGAAACAACGGCATGACACTCACAAAGTCACAATCATAAAGAATCGGGGCTATAGAAAAATAATAAGATGATACCGGTGAGCCTCTTTAGATAATTATCCATGGTTCTATAAATGACCTTATCAACTAAGTGCCCTTACTTTGTATACCATAACATATTCAAAATGTCTGCATCATAAGCGTACTTTGTAAACCAAATCATCTCAAAATTTGCCTTTGCTATCAATAAAATATCAGAAGTAGCAGTGACAAGCACCAATGATTGAAAGAGAGGCTATAAACATAAACTTTAGTGAGATTATCAGTGTATGAGTATAAATGATGTTTTATATAGATTACACAACACTCGCATCATCATGGCATACAAAAGAGAGAAAATCGTTCTTAATGCACCACTTGGAAATGTCCATTTTCACACCATATAACGTTCTTTTTCGGTGTTCCGTGATCACATAGATGTTGTTAACTTGCTAGCATGGAGAATTACGTAGCCACCTCAAATTAGGTACCTAGTGTATATCTCAAACAAAGCAGAATTGCAACCTTAGATATGGACTAGGAAATAGCATCTACATTGTAACACCCCGGCACCCGTGCCCCGAATGTTACACCCTCTAGCACCACCAATTACAAATCACTAAGAATAAATATTCGCAAAGCAACTAGCAACTGGGAGGTTATCAAAATTATTAAAAATTTGACACCTCCCTAAAACTAGGACATCCACTCGCAGTGAAAACATTTGCGGATATAATATCATTCTAGCGAGGTCCTTAGTTAACCAATCACGATTCTATAGAAATTTAATAAACTCCACCACATAGTTATTACGATGACAGGAATTTATTAAACATAACCATAAACAACCTTTTACAAAAATTTTGCATGAGCTTGAATAGAACTATAATTGATATGATGGAATGATGGTGATGCAACGTGATTGTGTTACTACCCCCATCCATGCATGCCGGCTTCAAAACACCTACAAACATTAAATAACAAACGTGAGTTTAAACTCAGCAAAGTACACGAGAATAATAAACCCAATTTATCGTAAGTAAAACAAAAACTTAACCATAAGAGCAAGTAATGCAAATAAAACAATATCCGGACAATAAGCATTCATACCCATTTAAAGCAATAACTGAGAGCAAGTAATGCAAATAAAACAATATCCGGACAATAAGCATTCATACCCATTTAAAGCAATAACTGAGAGCAAGTAATGCAAATAAAACAATCTCCGGACAATAAACATTCATACCCATTTAAAGCAATAACTTGACCATACCAAAAATTATTGCAATCAAGTCATCATCTTGATAATAAAACCAATCAACTTCCATAAACCGTTACTTAACGCTAAATCACAACGTCTCCCGACTCAACCACCCCTTTTTGCAACCCAAACCATTTTCATCAGTTTAGGTCGAGTTCATAGCTTGACTTCACTCCACAATAGTGATATGACCTAATTAGCAAGGCAATGAAATGCACTCATTCATGAAATTCAAATCGATCTTCCTTGACATGCCATCACCACAAAACTAATTCTTAAAGATGCAATGCACATGAATGCTCTTCTCGATGCACGTATCGGTACTGCCGAGTGCCCACCCGTCGGTGTGCACCCTCACATCCCTTCCATCCCGTGGAAGGTGCCTACTCTTACTGTCTCGCTCTCATTCACCTCGATGAATGGGACTATGAGGTAGGACTTTCGTGTTCACTACGTGTGAACACAGAGGCCCGCATCGACATGGGTCGCCTCTTCCTTTTTATGAATGCATATCATGAATGCAAGGATGCAATATCAATTCGCAACTAAAACACATTTCAATCATCAATTCTCAACTAAAACACATTTCAATCATCATACTCAACTCAATTCCCCAGACAGGGCACAATTAAATACATCTCTTGTAAATTAACCACGAGTATCCCCGTACCCCATTCTCGCTACTCACTGCAATATTAACAAAGGTACAGTAAACTCACCGAGATTAAGGCTTACTAGTGACACTCGAATCCAATAGCTAATCATGTCCGTGAAGGGACGATTACCAATATAACTCATACTCGCCACAATCAATAGAAATTAGCTATGAACAGATAAATAACAACGAACAACTCAATTAGACATCCAGCCCGATGTACTTGCCTTTTACCGGAAGGAGTGGAGTGGCGCGAGAAAATGCTATGCACTCCCGAAACTACTTCACCTGAAACAACCGTCGCAAAACACTTTACAACTATACTCTTTCAATAATGCTCTACGCCTCCAATAGGCCCAAAAAGGTTTATGCAATCAAACTATTTATTTCGCTAAGAAGATACAATCAATCAACAAATAATATATAAACAACAACAGCTCCCCACTCAGCCAATCCCTTCAAACGTTTAAGAACTGTGACAATAAGCAATCTACCAGGTTACGAGTAAACAACAAGTTCAACCATTGTTATCTACAAATCTTTCATAAACCATAGTACCAACGGATTTGCTTGAAACAACAGGAGACACAATCCCCTCACCACATTCAGGTTCAACTAGATGGATTGCATACATGCATGACAATTGATAAGGCTAAATTTTAAGTCACGCTTTATTGCATCTTATCCTAGTTAGGAAGAGAAGCATTTGTAGTAGTCCATCAGTTCATATAGCAATTAGCAACCAGAAAAAGGAATAAAGCAAATTTTCATTGTCATCAAGGACCACTGGTCAAGATTAGCAAAAATATTATAATCTAATTAATACTACTGGGTCCATGGGACAAAATATCACACCAAATAGAACATCATCAAACAATTACAGCAATAGGTGCAAATGTGATCCAAGCTGATCAAATTCTCATCCCATTGCATTTATTTAATGCATAAGAACCACCATTATAACCATCAATCAATTACACACTAATTGATTATACTAAAATGTGGGATCTCGTGACAAACTGAGAATGGTAAATCAGCTATAGGTGAGAATAAATTCAGCGTAATAACATTTTCAAAGGATAGCTTAACTCCTTGAAAACACAATATCATCTTTCTAAACAAACAACCTTTCTATCCTCTGTATGCACTCATGATATTGCCACGACACAAAGGGGCTTTCTCTTTCTATCTTCCTGTTAAGTGTTTACTTTACTTTACTTTCTTACTCTAATAATCCCTTTGTAAAACAGTGCTCAGGCACAAGAGATCAAACTATCCAATCGTGAAGAGAACAGATGAAAGCATTTCATCAAACACCTTGGCTACAACACTTCCTCCACAAGCTAGAACCCCAACTCCACTTACCTCAAGAAGGGAAAGGAAGGAGGAGGAAGTGCCTCTTGCCGCTCTGCTGGCTGGAAGGCGCGACGCGCAGGCGCTGGAGGAGGGGCGCGATTTGGGGCTGGGGCGAGCGCCAATCGGTGCTTCTTTGCCGCTGACGCTTCCAGACGCTGGCGCTTTCTTCGCCGCCGCCTCGCTTGCTTCGATTGGTGGTGGTGGTTGTAATACTACAAATCATTTTTTTCCAAGGTTTTCTTCGGAAGGGCAAAAGATTTGGTTGTCTCGCAGTTTTAAGGATCTTAATGATGAGTTTTGAGATATGCCGAATGCATATTGGAAAGGGAATTTCTCCGAGCCGTAATTTTCTGCGGTAAGTTTTATTCAAAGGATCTTCTGTTCGCCGTGAGTTGAAATGTCCGTTTTTGGAGTTTGTTGGTTGTGGACTCTAGAATTGCTGAGTAGTTTATAATTGCATTTTAGTCTTTTCCCCCAAGCCCTTTTGTTTAGTGTTTCCATTTATTGGGTATATAAAGAAAAGAAGAAAAAAAGGAGTGAAACCCTAGCCTTATTTTCTTTTTCTTTTCTTCCCCTGGACTTCCCCCACTCCCAGCCGCCTCCTGCGCCTCCTCCCTGGCGTCCTGCTCTCCTCTCCCTCTCTCTGGTTGTTTGCTCCAGCACCTGGCGCCTCCCCCTAGCCCTCATCTGCCGACTCCCCTGCCGACTTCTCCCCCCCCATTCTCCTCCAGTCTCCCCTGCAGCCGCCGCCCTTCCCTTCCTGGCATCGCCTGCCCTCCCCAAGAAGAAGCCAGCCTAAGCGATGGCGCCGGCAAGGACACAGAAGAACGGCAGGAGCATCGGCAGCAAGAGCAGAACAAGACCAACAAATGGCGGCTGGCAAGAGCCAGCAGGCCCCTTGCCTTCTTGTGGTGAGCATAAGCAGTTAAAGTGAGGTTTGGTTCTTTTGCATGCTAGGTGTTTGATGAATTGCCTAGAGGGTTTAGGTTATGGTATCGCGATGAGTTACGTGTGCAAGGTTGAGAGTTGGGCTTGGAAATGTGAGAATCGAGGCATTGCTAAATTTATGTGCATTCCCTCCCTTCTCGCTATGGATTGTGCCTTTAACCCGTTAATCCTCGGGCTATTAATCAAGCATAGATTCTATGTTCGTGATTATTGTTGATGTGCGATGAGATGAGCCTTTATATGGGATTTCGAAATGTGGATATGCGGTAGTGAGTAATATATATAGTTGTCTAGTTTGTGCTTTATTATTGAAATGGAGCTTAGAAAGTGTAATAAATCCGCTAACTTGATATGTGTGTTATTTGTGTTTGAGCTTCGTAATATCATTCTTACCACGGTAATGGTGGTGAATATTATGCTAGGACTTGATCCTTATTACCTTTTGAATGGCTCAATTCCAATGAGTGAGTTAAGACTTATTCTTGTCATTTGATTATGAGCATACTATTGTATATTCGCTTAATTTGTTAATGGTTATGCATAAGATCCCAAATTTAGAGAGTTGTCAGAGTGTTCTCCTATTATTAAGGTTTAATGTCTGTTGTCTAGTGGGTTGCCCGGAGTTTCCATTAGTGGGAATTGGGACTGTTTTTGGCGAAAGTTGAGTTTTCGTCATGCATTGAGGTATTGAGTCGGACCTTGATCCATTCTTGTGCGTAACGTTGTTTTCAGGGAGAGTGTCTTCGGGGGTGGTCACGACCCCGCTTTGCCTCAAGCGTCGGTAAAGGCAAGTGCATTCCTAGAGCGTTATGAGAGTGTTAAAGGGTTGTTCGCGATAAGAGTACTGAAATTTCTAATGAATTGGTTATGTTTAATAGCATATCTAGAAGAGTGTTCGTATTTTGTTTCTGGAAATGAAGATTTATGTTTATGAGCATAATTGGCATTGTTCATATCATGAAAATGCATATCGTGACAATGAAACTAACAATTTCTATGACATATTGATAATAATTGGCTTTGGGGTGTTCCCTATTGCGCTTATGTTTATGTACCTTTTGGTCTTGTTAAGAGCAAATGATTACGATGCCGTGTATGAATTGTTTATAAGCATCATTTGCATATGTGCATTCATAATGGACGAGGCGACCCATGTTGATGTGGGCCTCGGTGCTCACATGTAGTGAGCACAAAAGTCCTACCTCGTAGTCCTATCTACGGATGGGAGCGAGTCAGTAAGAGTAGGCCCCACCACGGGATGGTTGGGAATGAGAGGGTGCACGCCGACGGGTGTGCACTCACCTATACCGGTATAGGCTAAACGGTTGCATTTTTAGCATGAACGCATAAAAGTATTGCATTGCATTGGGTGGTGAAATTGTTAAATGTTGATTGATGAGAATGGAAAGAACAGGTTGAGGTCTGAGTCGTGGGCTCATCCAGAAATGATTGCTGAGGCATGGGTAAGGTGGTATTACGTTTTCGAGTTGGATGTGGTAAGTGGAGTTAATTATTGCTTCTGTTACCGTATGATCTCAACTAAGTAATGGTTATGTTAATTGAGAAAGTAATTGAGTTTCTCGTTTTGAATTTATATGAATCCACACCGCTTGCTTTATTTTTGGATGTCAATTAAAGGAATTACTTTATGTCTTAAAGTAGTTGTATTCTAGCTGAACTCATTACTTTTCATTATTATTGCACTTTGCTTAGTCTTGGACTCACGCTTGCTGTTTCTTGTTTTAGGTACTTTGAAGCTGACTCGCCGGGATGGGAGTAGAGCACGTGCACGACTTCGGTCACCAACAACCAATTCAATTGTTTCGTTAAGTCTGGTTGTAACTAATGCTAGTGTAATGTGCTGATCGTCGTTGCGTAGGCAGTTAATTGCCGGTTGGATATATGATCGATTATCTAAGGACCTGCTAGATGGTTCCATTCTATTTCGAGTAATTGATATATTATACAACTGCTATTATTCTTTTGTCTGCTGAGTGGATGTCCTAGTTTTAGGGGAGGTGCTGCCGAAATTTTGTAAATTTCGGTGGCTTTGTTGTAAACCGGTTTTAAGAGTCAGAGGTTAATTCCTGTCTTTTCAATAGGGGTGTTGTTAGTTATTCAGAGTTTTGGTAGCATCCATGGCGCGTTTGACGCCGGGGTGTTACAGTTGGTATCAGAGCGGGCTTCAGGTCCGTGGTACATGGTTTTAGCAAATTACTCTAGAGTAAACTAAAATTTTGCTGTGTGAAATTAGAAACATGGTTTAGGATTAACTTTTAAAGTGTGACCTCATGGCAATAATTTTAAAACTTGAGGTAGATTGGTTAATTAATTTAAAACTTGACACACTCTGATGCACAGTAGGATGGGTTGGGCAATTATTGCGTTACTCTGTAATGCTTTATTTGAGATTTAACGTATGATGAGGTGTATTGTTATGCTTATGAGTTAATTTGTGCCAAAGGGGTTCTGGTCGAGTATTGATAACCGTGGTGAAGGTTGTGGATTAGTAGTGTGGTTGTTTCTAGCCACCACCGGAGGACGAAGAACCTCCCGTGGGGAGGGTGTTTGTCCTGTTTGTCTTAGATCGCATAGTTGGTGGAGTCGATTGTTTTGGTTTTGCCTTCTTTGGTTTAAGGCAAAGAACAAGAGTTTAGTGTTGCGTCTTTTCTGGTTGCTATTCCAGCTTTAACGCTCAGTTTTTGTTGGTTGCCATTGGTTGTTTTGTGGAGAAGGTTATCGATTTATTCGGGTGTTCGTCCTTCTCCGAGTTTAAAGGAGTTATTGGTGTTTTGTGCCCACCTTAGTTGAGTTATTTGATCTCGTCGTTTTTCTTTGTTGAGAGGCTGTTCTGGTAACCCTCGTCCTTCGTGGAAGTTTGGAGTTTGACATTTAAATTGGAGATCTTTTGCGAGACTAAGTTTGGATTTTGTCATCCAATCAATTTTGAGAGTCGAGCTCCTTTGTGCTTTAAGGTTTGGTTTTCTGGAAAGGAAAACGATGAATCGTGTTTATTCGCGTTTAAAAGCTGGTATTTACTTAAGGTTGGTGTCATACCTTGTTATTTCAAGGGTAGGTGACCAACGAGAGAGATTAAAAAAAAAGTTAAGTGTTGATGCATAGTTAGAACATGGCGATGAGGTAAATATCGATTGGGTCAAAGTACATGTGATGGTTGATTAAGTTCAAACTAATATGATGTGTTGTTAGAGAATTTTACTCGAGTTGGCATGTGGTCCAAAGAGTGAAGGATTGATTAGAGTCTTATGCTTGTTGTTGCGAGTCATGGAATTAATTGGAAGAATGGAATCGGGTTCCTATAAGGCTAGCACTGATAATGATTGCCAAGGTTTAGGATGATCTGGTTGATGAACCTACTATAGCAAAAAGGGATGGTGAAAAGTACTGGAGTACGTTGGTGTAAAGTATTGGAAATGGTTGGTCTGTTGTTATGGACCATTTAAGAGTGTGAGTCGATAGAATGACTTGTTCAATGTTGTACATAAGGAATGAGGGCCTATAGAATGGTTGACTCAGGTATAGTTTTTACCTTTAGTGAATGATCGCTTTAGGTCAGCAATTAAGAGTATGTCTTGAGGAGGCATTATTAATTGTTGAAGTCATTTATAGTTGGAGTAGGTTATGATCTTTTGAACGTTGACGTATGGGTAGTATGAACTCTATATGTTGAGTACAGAAGGTTTCATTGAGAACATTTGGACCTAAGCTTAGAATAGGAAGTTGTATAATTGATGGTTTATTATGGGTTGTAGGCCAGAGGAAAATGTTGATGCAATGTTTGATATTAATAGGACTAGCGGTGGTTATATTTGTTAGAGAGGATAATAAAAGAAATATTGGGGTTATGTAAAGTATATCAAACCTTTATTGGTAAGTGTATAGGAGAACTAGGAATGGTGGAAGGTGAAACTAAAGCATGTTTAAATATTCATATATGGATTGGTTTGTCCATATGATCGGTTGTTTGAGCATTGTTGGCAGAGGCATTCTTTGTCTTGCGTTTTAAGGCTTCTAGAAATTAGTGTGAATAATCAAGTTTGGGTTTAACATTGAGGTTTGAAAATGAGGATGAAAGAAAGATTAATCATGAAGTAATATGTTCATGGATTTTGAATATGTTATTTCGTAGAATAATGCCATTCAAGTGTATTGCTAAGACATTTAGCTTAAGTTATGATTGTGGAATTTTACCCTCCAAGGGTGTATGTCTGGATTGCATTTTATAAGGTACAAATGAGTTATTATAGGATTATTAGTTAAAGGATGTGGCCAGACTCAAGGTAATGATTTGCAAGTTCTTGATTTGGAGATACTAGTATCTCTATTCCGACTAGAGTTGGATTTATTTGAAAATGCGATAATTGTGAATGTTTCTAAAAGGTAAATCTTTTGATTGTGTCATACGTGATCTTCGGTTGGTTAAGAAGTTTTCTTCTAGAAAACAAGTTTTGTCTCTCAAGAAAGTGTTGGTTGATGGGTGAGAGTGGATCGGTTTTCCGATTGGTTTCCTTTCGAGAATGAAATCGCTTCTAGTGAAAGAGAGATGTTTTCCTTGGTAAAAGCTTGATGACTTGTTTTCGTAAGTGAATTGCTTTAATAAAAGTCTCGCACGGTGTTTTCTCTTAATGGAGTTTTTCCCAAGGTAAAGTTTGTTGCTTGGTTTTAATTTGTTGAAATGGGGGGTGAATGGTTAAAGGGAATCGAGATTCCATTTGTTTTCTGGCTTGAAAAAATAAAGTGATTGACCTGTTTTCAGTGTTGATCGTAAGTGGATTCAGAGTGGAAAGTGATGAAGGTCGTTGCATGCCTTAGCCAGAATCCTTTTGGAAAAATAGTTTGGTTGGTACGTTCCTGGTTGGTGCTTGTTTAACCTTAATAGTGAACTACTTGGAAGTTGTTGGTAATTCGTTACCATTCCTATCGTGAGATTGAACAGTTGAGTTCAGATGAGTGTAGTTGAAGTGTTGACAATCTGATGTGAAAAGTTCTGTTGTGAACTTGTACCTTGGGCTTTTGTCCTTGGGGTGAAGTAGGCTTGGTAAAAGAAGATCAAAGAGTATATCGTGGATATGAGACTGAAAAAGGAATGTCGCCATTGTGAGCTAAAGTTTGATGGTATTAGTCGAAAATGGTTTTTGTTAACAAGGTTAGAAATAGTGATATGTTCGAAATTGGTTAGAAACTTGTTGGATTGAGAAGCCTTGTGTGGCTCCGTGGTTCAAATTAAACAACCCGTGGTATAACGATGATATGGTGGGCTAACTCGTTCGATGATATGGCTTGAAAATGGTTATGTGGTTATAAAGGTTAATCGTTGAGGAGAGATATGAATCATGGTGTTCTTGGTTCTTAGGAGATATGAGTTTAGAACCCCAATTGTTCAATCGAAAAGAATTTAGTGATTCGGTGAAAATTAGTTGGATGCTTAATAGAGTGTTGTGACTTGCGGTAACCGTGTCATCGTGAGTTGATGATTTGTAGTATAATTTGGGAATCTGGCTGTCTGCCTGGTTCCATTAGCGCCTCCGTGTGGGAGATGTGAATTCTCAAGTTGAAAAAGGGAAGTGACTCGAGCTTTGGAGTCTTGTGCGTGAGAAGTACCCAACTTTGTTTTCTTTGGGTGTTTCTGCTTGGTTAGTTTGTTTCTGTTGTTCTGGTGGTGTTCTTGTTGTATTCAGAATTCGAGGTCGAATTCTGTTAAAGGGGGGAAGAGTGTAATACTACAAATCATTTTTTCCAAGGTTTTCTTGGAAGGGCAAAAGATTTGGTTGTCTCAGATTTTAAGGATCTTAATGATGAGTTTTGAGATATGCGAATGCATATTGGAAAGGAATTTCTCCGAGCCGTAATTTTCTGCGGTAAGTTTTATTCAAAGGATCTTCATTCACCGTGAGTTGAAATGTCCGTTTTGGAGTTTGTTGGTTGTGGACTCTAGAATTCTTTGAGTAGTTTATAATTGCATTTTAGTCTTTTCCCCAAGCCCTTTTGTTTAGTGTTTCCATTTATTGGGTATATAAAGAAAAGAAAAAAAAAGGATGAAACCCTAGCCTTATTTTCTTTTCTTTTCTTCCTCGACTTCCCCACTCGGCCGCCTCCTGCACCTCCTCCTGGCGTCCTGCTCTCCCTTTCTCTCTGGTTGTTTGCTCCAAAGACTGGCGCCTCCTCCCCAGCCCTCATCTGCCGACTCCCCTGCCGACTTCCCCCCCATTCTCCTCCCTGCTGGCCGCCCCTTCCCTTCAAGGCATCGCCTAGCCCTCCCCTTAGGCCAGAAGAATTAGAGCAAAGAAGCGGCAAAGAGGACAAAGAAGAAGAATGCAGAGGAGCATCAAGAATGAACAAGATCAAGAATGGTGGTGGCACTTCAAGAGCCAACAATGCAGCCCCTTGCCTTCTTGTGGTGAGCACGCAAACAGTTAAAGTGAGGTTTGGTTATTTGCGCATGCTAGGTGTTTGATGAATTGCCTAGAGGGTTTAGGTTATGGTATCGCAGTGAGTTACGTGTGCAAGGTTGAGAGTTGGGCTTGGAAATGTGAGAATCGAGGCATTGCTAAATTTATGTGCATTCCCTCCCTTCTACTGCTATGGATTGTGCTTTTAACCCGTTAATCCTCAGGCTATTAATCAAGCATAGATTCTATGTTCTGTGATTATTGTTGATGTGCGATAGATGAGCCTTTATATGGGATTCGAAATGTGGATATGCAGGTAGTGAGTAATATATATAGTTGTCTGGTTTGTGCTTTATTATTGAAATGGAGCTTAGAAAGTGTAATAAATCTGCTAACTTGATATGTGTGTTATTTGTGTTTGAGCTTCTGTAATATCATTCTTACCCTGGTAATGGTGGTGAATATTATGCTAGGACTTGATCCTTATTACCTTTTGAATGGCTCAATTCAAATGAGTGAGTTAAGACTTATTTACTGTCATTTGATTATGAGCATACTATTGTATATTCGCTTAATTTGTTAATGGTTATGCATAAGATCCCAAATTTAGAGAGTTGTCAGAGTGTTCTCCTATTATTAAGGTTTAATGTCTGCTGTCTAGTGGGTTGCCCGGAGTTTCCATTAGTGGGAATTGGGATTGTTTTTGGCGAAAGTTGAGTTTTCGTCATGCATTGAGGTATTGAGTAGGACCTTGATCCATTCTTGTGCGTAACATTGTTTTTAGGGAGAGTCTTCGGGTGGTCACGACCCCGCTTTGCCTCAAGCGTCGGTAAAGGCAAGTGCATTCCCTAGAGCGTTATGAGAGTGTTAAAAGGATTGTTCGCGATAAGAGTACGAAATTTCTAATGAATTGGTTATGTTTAATAGCATATCTAGAAGAGTGTTCGTATTTTGTTTCTGGAAATGAAGATTTATGTTTATGAGCATAATTGGCATTGTTCATATCATGAAAATGCATATCGTGACAATGAAACTAACAATTTCTATGACATATTGATAATAATTGGCTTTGGGGTGTTCCCTATTGCGCTTATGTTTATGTACCTTTTGGTCTTGTTAAGAGCAAATGATTACGATGCCGTGTATGAATTGTTTATAAGCATCATTTGCATATGTGCATTCATAATGGACGAGGCGACCCATGTTGATGTGGGCCTCGGTGCTCACATGTAGTGAGCACAAAAGTCCTACCTCGTAGTCCTATCTACGGATGGGAGCGAGTCAGTAAGAGTAGGCCCCACCACGGGATGGTTGGGAATGAGAGGGTGCACGCCGACGGGTGTGCACTCACCTATACCGGTATAGGCTAAACGGTTGCATTTTTAGCATGAACGCATAAAAGTATTGCATTGCATTGGGTGGTGAAATTGTTAAATGTTGATTGATGAGAATGGAAAGAACAGGTTGAGGACTGAGTCGTGGGCTCATCCGAAATGATTCTTTGAGGCATGGGTAAGGTGGTATTACGTTTTCGAGTTGGATGTGGTAAGTGGAGTTAGTTATTGCTTCTGTTACCGTATGATCTCAACTAAGTAATGGTTATGTTAATTGAGAAAGTAATTGAGTTTCTACGTTTTGAATTTATATGAATCCACACTGCTTGCTTTATTTTTGGATGTCAATTAAAGGAACTGTTACTTTATGTCTTACAGTAGTTGTATTCTAGCTGAACTCATTACTTTTCATTATTGTTGCACTTTGCTTAGTCTTGGACTCACGCTTGCTGTTTCTTGTTTTAGGTACTTTGAAGCTGACTCGCCGGGATGGGAGTAGAGCACGCACGACGGTCACCAACAACCAATTCAATTGTTTCGTTAAGTCGGTTGTAACTAATGCTAGTGTAATGTGTTGATCGTCGCTGCGTTGCGAGGCGATTAATTGCGGTTGGATATATGATCGATTATCTAAGGACCGCTAGATGGTTCCATTCTATTTCAAGTAATTGATATATTATACAACTGCTATTATTCTTTTGTCTGCTGAGTGGATGTCCTAGTTTTAGGAGAGTCTTTGCGAAATTTTGTAAATTTCGGTGGCTTTGTTGTAAACCGGTTTTAAGAGTCAGAGGTTAATTCCTGTCTTTTCAATAGGGGTGTCGTTAGTTATTCAGAGTTTTGGTAGCATCCATGGCGCGTTTGACGCCGGGGTGTTACGTGGTGGTGGTGCTGAGCCAGGAGGAAATCGGTAGGGGCATATTTCACCAGAGAAGAATGGGGAAGGAAGCAGGAGGTGGCGCTCGGGAGAAGAAACCTGGCTGGGGATGGCGCCGACTGGTGAGGAGCCAGGAGGAAACGGCGCATTGGACTGGGGAGAGCAGGGTCGCACCAGGAGGCGAGCTCGGGTGGAGGAGGCGGCTGGGAGATGTATCGGCTGTGGGAAAAAATATCTAGCCCAGGGAAGAATGGTAGCCACACACGAAAGAAAGAAGATGAGGCTTTGCAGTATTACACTCTCCCCCCTTAAAGGAATTCGTCCCTGAATTCGAAGAATGCCAACTATGCAAATCAAAGACGCAAAAGTCTTAAACTTCTTGCCTTCTCAAAACACTCACGCAAAAACTCCAACGGCTACAAACAATAATAAAACCTCAAATCCAACGACTAACAGAATGAGTTGACTTAGCTCAATTAAGTGCAACTTCTCACGCAAGAACTCAATCAAAATTAATCAATAGGTCAAAATCCCAAAGGACCACTGCCCAAGATGAACGCTCACTACATAACATTACACAGTAAATCAAGAAATCCTTCGCTATAACCATCTTAACCCAAACATTCAGCCACACGATAGAAATGGTGACATAATTACCATCAACTTCCAAGTAGTTCACTAATAAGGGTTAAACAAGCACCACCAAGGAACCACATCAAAAGAATAGTCCTCAATTATTATCCACCCAAAATTCCTTAATTCTTTTTAGCAAAACTAACTAGTTTCATCCTCTACAAATAATGTGATAAAATGCACACCAAGGAAAACTCAGCTTCCAAGATAATCACTGCATTGAACTTTTACAGCTGCAATCCTAATGACCAAAGAAAACTCAATTCTCATTATTAAACTCAACACTATACCATAAACTTTCATATCCTTTAACTCCAGCTAGAACACAAAGGAAAATACGATTCCCTTTTTAACCAAATGAATCACGTACATCATCTCAAACCCGAAACATTAAAATCTACCTGAGAGAGGATCTTGATAAAGCTCAATCATCACTCATTTTCTTCTTCCAAAACCAAATTTGCAAGAGAAGACCCGATTCTCAAACATCATAGAAACCTTTATCACTTTCAAATCGATACAATAACATTCACCTCGGGGAGAACTCCAATTAAAAGGGAAACCCCACGCAAATCGCTGACAGAAGCGCTCATAAAAACCAAAAGACAACTCAGATTACTTTAATCAAGGCAAAGCCTCTCCAGCTAACCCAGAATCAACATTCGGCAGAGGAACCTGATCCTCAAAGTAAGCATTTGTATCCCAAACCATCATATTCTTCCTCAAGAGAAAAGGAAACTCGTTCCCAGCAAAAATCACTTCACCCACAGAATCACTTACGAAATATTCACCAGATTCACACTCTAAAATATTCGCCAACACATCACACAACTCTAATCAAATCCGGCTCTAGTCAATCATAGAGTTACAAAACCCAAACTTCCTTTAATTAATTTCTACTATTCATACATCCATCACTGGTCATAGCATCATCAAACCCTAACCAAATCTATCTCATGACAATCAACAAGGAGAATCACGTTCTCACTTCTTCCGCACAAATAACTTCTCAATTAATTTAACACAAGACATGTGTCATCCTTTACTTTGGTTTACTAGCCATGACGAACCTCGATAAGATCTCCACTAGACCTATTCCACAAATAAGGCTCCCAAATAGACATTCATACAACCATTCCATATACTCATTCTTTAATTTCACATCGACTAAATCATTTTGTCGATCCACCATTTAATTGACTCATAAGCAACATAAATCAACAACTCTCATGCCTTGGCGCTAATATACTCCGGTACTTTACATCAACATCTTACTGATATAAATTCATCCATAGAAGATTCTAGACCCTCTTAATCCTGATCAATACTAAACTTACCGGAGCACAAATCTCGCACTTCCAATCAATTTTCATGATTCACCACCATTGTAATAACTCTAATCATCTTTTTCACTTTAAAATCACCTACCATTCCAATTAGTCATTCTGTACCACGCAATAAATTTGGGTGCCTGTATATAATCAACAACTCACGTTAACAGAATCAGTAACCCACATCATCTGAAATCTCTAACAACCCATCATACACTTAACGTCTTAAACGTCCCCATGTCACGTACTCAACCTTCGAGGAAATCCACGATTTTTAAGTATGAGCAACCACAAAAATCATCTCTCTTTTCAGAAAAAACCCAATTATAAATCACAAGAGAATTCAGCTCCTGAACTCCCAAACTCTGACGGGAAACAACTCCTTAAACAAATCTCCAGACTTACAACTTCCGAGAAGGAGGATAGATACAAGGGGAAAAACGAAATGATTCATCACGTCCTTCCCGATAAAACCTTAACACCAAAGATCCACACGACTTAAGTTTTGCACCAAATAAACTTCAATAACTTTCTTAAATGGAGAGAACAACAACTACAATAGTTTTCTTCACAAGGCAACCCACGATAACCAACAAAAAACCAAAGAAACCAACGAAACCGAACTCCAGAACAGTAAAAGCAATCCGAAAGATTCATCACCAAACTTTTCTCCTTGCCTCCAAAAGAATGAAGCCAAAAGAAACCGACCTTTTCCACTCACTCTCTAAACTATGCCGCAACAAACGACGACCCTCACCTCGAGAGGTTCTCATACTTCAAAGGGGGCTTTAACCGGCCACACCAACACCCAGGACCCTTAACACAGCTAAAGTATGAGGACGAAAACGTAATGATTCAAACAATCCTTTTCATAATCAAAGCAACATGCACAATAATTTAACATTCAATCATCAAAACTTAAATGCAACATTTAAGCGTAATGCAATGATACCCATCCCTTCCTACTGTGCACCAGAGTGTGTCAAGTTTTAATTAATGAACCACGCTATTCCAGATTTTAAGGTTATTGCCCTGAGGCCAAATTTTTATAAGTAGATACCTATGCCATGTTTCTAATTCCACACAGCAACTTTTAGTTTACTCTAGAGTAAAATTGCTAAATTCACATACCACGGACCTAAAGCCCGCTCGATACCAATCTGTACACACCGGCACCCGTGCCTTAATGTTACACCTCTAGCACCACCAATTACAAATCACTAAGAATAAATATTCGCAAAGCAACTAGCAAGCCGGGAGGTTGTCAAAATTATTAAAAATTTCGCAACACTCTCCTAAAACTAGGACATCCACTCGTGAGTAAAACATTTGCGATATAATATCATTCTAGCGGTGTCCTTAGTTAACCAATCACGATTCTATAGAAATTTAATAAACTCCACCACATAGTTATTACAGATGTGGAATTTATTAAACATAACATAAACAACCTTTTACAAAAATTTTGCATGAGCTTGAGCAGAACTATAATTGATATGATGGAATGATGGTGATGCAACGTGATTGTGTTACTACCCCCATCCATGCATGCCGCTTCAAAACACCTACAAACATTAAATAACAAGCGTGAGTTTAAACTCGAAGAAAGTACACGAGAATAATAAACCCAATTTATCGTAAGTAAAACAAAAATTTAACCATAAGAGCAAGTAATGCAAATAAAACAATATCAGGACAATAAGCATTCATACCCATTTAAAGCAATAAGCGAGAGCAAGTAATGCAAATAAAACAATATCCGGACAATAAGCATTCATACCCATTTAAAGCAATAACTGAGAGCAAGTAATGCAAATAAAACAATTTCCGGACAATAAACATTCATACCCATTTAAAGCAATAACTTGACCATACCAAAAATTATTGCAATCAAGTCATCATCATGATAATAAAACAAATCAACTTCCATAAACCGTTACTTAACGCTAAATCACAACGTCTCCTGACTCAACCACCCCTTTTTGCAACCCAAACCATTTTCATCAGTTTAGGTCGAGTTCATAGCTCGACTTCACTCCACAATAGTCATATGACCTAATTAGCAAGGCAATGAAATGCACTCATTCATCAAATTCAAATCAATCTTCCTTGACATACCAAACTCATTCTTAAAGATACAATGCACATGAATGCTCTTCTCGATGCACGTACCGGTACTGCCGAGTGCCCACCCGTCGGTGTGCACCCTCACATCCCTTCCATCTCGTGGAAGGTGCCTACTCTTACTGTCTCGCTCTCATTCACCTCGATGAATGGGACTATGAGGTAGGACTTTCGTGTTCACTACGTGTGAACACAGAGGCCCGCATCGACATGGGTCGCCTCTTCCTTTTTATGAATGCATATCATGAATGCAAGGATGCAATATCAATTCATAACTAAAACACATTTCAATCATCAATTCTCAACTAAAACACATTTCAATCATCATACTCAACTCAATTCCCAGACGGGGCACAATTAAATACATCTCTTGTAAATTAACCACGAGTATCCCGTACCCCATTCTCGCTACTCAACGCAATATTAACAAAGGTACGAAGAACTCACCGAGATTAAGGCTTACTAGTGACACTTTCGAATCCAATAGCTAATCATGTACGTGAAGGACGATTACCAATATAACTCATACTCGCCACAATCAATAGAAATTAGCTATAAGCAGATAAATAACAACGAACAACTCAATTAGACATCCAGCCGATGTACTTGCCTTTTTAGGAAGGAGTGGAGTGGCGCGAGAAAATGCTATGCACTCGAAACTACTTCACTCAAACAACCGTCGCAAAACAATTTACAACTATACTCTTTCAATAATGCTCTACGCCTCCAATAGGCCCAAAAATGTTTATGCTATCAAACTATTTATTTCGCTAAGAAGATACAATCAATCAACAAATAATATATAAACAACAACAGCTCCCCACTCAGCCAATCCCTTCAAACGTTTAAGAACTGTGACAATAAGCAATCTACCAGGTTACGAGTAAACAACAAGTTCAACCATTGTTATCTACAAATCTTTCATAAACCATAGTACCAACAGATTTGCTTGAAACAACAGGAGACACAATCCCCTCACCACATTCAGGTTCAACTAGATGGATTGCATACATGCATGACAATTGATAAGGCTAAATTTTAAGTCACGCTTTATTGCATCTTATCCTAGTTAGGAAGAGAAGCATTTGCAATTGTCCATCAGTTCATATAGCAATTAGCAACCAGAAAAAGGAATAAAGCAAATTTTCATTGTCATCAAGGACCCTTTGGTCAAGATTAGCAAAAATATTATAATCTAATTAATACTCTTTGGGTCCATGGGACAAAATATCACACCAAATAGAACATCATCAAACAATTACAGCAATAGGTGCAAATGTGATCCAAGTCGATCAAATTCTCATCCCATTGCATTTATTTAATGCATAAGAACCACCATTATAACCATCAATCAATTACACACTAATTGATTATACTAAAATGTGGGATCCCGTGACAAAGCGAGAATGGTAAATCAGCTATAGGTGAGAATAAATTCAGCGTAATAACATTTTCAAAGGATAGCTTAACTCCTTGAAAACACAATATCATCTTTCTAAACAAACAACCTTTCTATCCTCTGTATGCACTCATGATATTGCCCACGACACAAAGGGCTTTCTCTTTCTATCTTCTGTTAAGTGTTTGCTTTACTTTACTTTCTTACTCTAATAATCCCTTTGTAAAATAGTGCTCAGGCACAAGAGATCAAACTATCCAATCGTGAAGAGAACAGATGAAAGCATTTCATCAAACACCTTGGCTACAACACTTCCTCCACAAGCTAGAACCCCAACTCCACTTACCTCAAGAAGGGAAAGGAAGGAGGAGGAAGTGCCTGCTGCCTCTGGTGCTGGAAGGCGCGACGGCGCCAGGCGCTGGAGGAGGGGGCGCGACGCTGGCCCGATCTAAGCTGCTTGCTCAGATCCAGATGTTGCTCTGCTTCTTCTGGCTGCTGTTGCACCGCTTCGATTGGTGGTGGTGGTGGTGGTGGTGGTGCTGAGCCAGGAGGAAATCGGTAGGGGGCAGCTCAGCCAGAGAAGAATGGGGGAAGGGAGTAGGGGAGGCTGGCGCTCGGGAGAAGAAACCAGGCTGGGGATGGCGCCGACCGGTGAGGAGCCAGGAGGAAACAGCGCACTGGACTGGGGAGAGCAGGGTCGCACCAGGAGGCGAGCTCGGGTGGAGGAGGCGGCTGGGAGATGTATCGGCTAGGGGAAAAAATATCTAGCCCAGGGAAGAATGGTAGCCACACACGAAAGAAAGAAGATGAGGCTTTGCGAGATACATACATGTATTAGTTGAAGAACACATCACCATAACTCCTAAGGAGGCAATATATTGTTGCTTTACTAGACAAACAAGCACGCCTTCTTGAATCACTAATTTCGAATATAAGCTTAGCACTTGGCATTTCAAAGAAATCTTGAAAACTAGAACATCTCTTAGACTCATCATGTCAGACAACCGCAATGCCCCCAACAGGCCCAAAAGGTTTATGCTATCAACTATTTAATTCGCTAAGTAGATGCAGTCAATCAACAAATAACATATAAACAACAACAGCTCCCCACTCAGCCATCCCTTCAACATTCAAGAGCTGTGACAATAAGCAATCTACCAGCAAATCAATTATTCATTCTGGACTCTGGAGTCAAATGAATTTCATTTCGCCAATTTCCATCTCACATGCACACTGCAACCATGATGGCCTACAGTTCTATACGGATATCATCTTGTCAACGTTGCTTTGACTACTTAGCATCTCAAGAGCATTAACACTTATATGGCATCCTCATGTCCCAAATGGTACCAAACAAGGAGAAAATAGCGACATGCCCTTTGAAAGCAATTCATCAAACACCTGGTGGGCACAATGAACCAAACCTCAATTTCATTATACCTGAGAACTCACCACTAGGAGAAGGCAAGAGGAGGACAATCTGCTGCTATTGATGCTTCTATCGCCGTTGAGCTCTTCTTCTTGTCGTGGCGAGGGAGGAAAGGGCGCCGCCAAGAGGGAAACGTCGGTTCAGTTCAGCCAGGTCTTTGGCGAGCATTATTCTTTGGTCTTGAGCCGCCGCTAGTGCTTTGGCGCTAGAAATTTATTGCTCCGCCATTGCCCACTAGGGAAGAGGTGGGCGCCATCGCCAGCACTGGAGGGGAGGCCGGCTGGGAGGGGGGCAGGCGCCAGAGAGGAGCAGCGCACAGTCGGGGAAAAGCTGGGCGCCTGGGAGGAGAGAGCGCAGGGAGGCCGGGAGGCGCGAGGCCTGGGAGCAGGGGCTGCTCGAGAAGGAATGGGGAGGGAGCAGGGCGACCAGGACTTGGGAGTATGAGGCCAGGAGACTGGATGGGGAGAAAAATATCTGGCAAAGAGAAATGGCAGCCACTCAAAAGAGAGATTAGGTGAAAAGGTGAGTGTTGAGGGAAAATTCCAAAAGAACCCTCCCACACCCAAAACTTTTAACCCTAACTCCAACCAAATGGGCCAACCGTCTGGGATTGTTGCCAGACGGGCCCCACCACACGGCGGAAAGCCCAAAAAGTGGAGCAAGGTTTTGCAAGATACACTCTCCCCTAAAGGAATTCGACCCAATTCAAGAATACCAACTACATAAATCAAAGGCACAAAGGTCTTAAACTTCTTTACCATCTCAAAACACTCATGCAAAACTGCAACGGCTACAAACAATAACAAAACCTCAAATCCAACGACTAACAAAACGATTTGACTTAGCTCAATAAAGTGCAACTTCTCATGCAATAACTCAGCCAAAATTGATCAATAGGTTAAAATCCCAAAGGACCATTGCACAAGGTAATTGCTCATTCTGAGACCATTACACAACAAAATTAAGAAATCCTTCACTCTGACCATCTTAACCCAAAAGTGCGGTCACGCTAGAAATGGTGACATAATTCCCATCAACTTCCAAGTAGTTCACTAATAAGGGTTAAACAAGCACCACCAAAGAACCACATCAAAAGTATAATCCTCAATTATTATCCACCCAAAATCCTCGATTCTCTTTAGCAAAACAAACCGCTTTCATCCTCTTCAAATAAGGTGCTAAAATACACACCAAGGAAAAACTCAACTTTCAAGAGAAACACCGCATGGAACTTTTACACCATAATCCCAATGACCAAAGAAAACTCAATTCTCTTTATTATACCCACACTATACCATAAGCTTCCATATCCTTTAACTCCGGCTAGAACACAAGGAAATACAATTTCGTTTTGACCAAATGAACCACGTACATCATCTTGAACCCCAAGCATTAATATCTACCGAGTGAGGATCTTAATAGAGCCCAATCATCACTCATTTTCTTCTTCCAAAGCCAAATTTGCAAGAGAAGACTCTATTCCGACTCATCATATAAATCGCCTTTAACACTCTCAAATTAATGCAATAAAATTCACCTCGTGGAAACTCCAATTAAAAGAGAAACCCCACACAAATCGTGAAGCTCTCATAAAACCGAAACAACCCAGCTTACTTTAATCAAGGCAAAGCCTCTCACGCTAATCCAAAATCAACATTTTGGAAGAGAAGACAAAATTTGCAGGTCACACATCCAGGCACGCAATCACCACTCTTTTCTCCCAAGAAACGGGAACTTATTCCCAACAAAACCACTTGTGAAACCTTCCTAAAATAACTCGGTTCCCACGCTAAAATACGATCCAGCCTTACATCTTCCGAGCGTAAATCCCACAGTAATCAATCAGGCCATCTCTCTTAACCAAAGCAAAAGACTAACGTGGTTCGATGAAATAAAATATTCCGAATTCCATCAACCGAGTACTTCCAGGACGACTCTTACATCCTCATTTTCAATCCTCAAAGCCAAAGGAAGGTTCATCTCAAATCCCACCATTTCTAGTACTCCAATGCTCTAGCCATTAAATGTTTCATTTTCACCAAATCCTAAAAAGTACACAGGTTTGAACGGAAGTTACAAAACCCAATCTTCCTTTACTTTCCTCCTCCTATTCATATACCCACCACTAGTCATTTTCCATAGATAACTCCCAGATAGACATTTTCCCAAGACAAAATCCCCATCATTCATACAACCATTCCATACACTCATTCTTTAATTTCACATCGATTAGATCATTCTGTACCACACAATAAATTTTTGGGTGCCTTTATATAACCATCACTCACGTTAACAAAATCACTGACCCACATCATCTGAAATTTCTAGCAACTTATTATACATTTAACGTCTTAAACATCTTCGTGGGTCACATACTCAATCTTTGAGGAAATCCACCATTATTAAGCATGAGTAACAGCAAAAACCATCTTTCCTTCCGAAAAGAAAAACTCAATCATAAATCTCAAGAGAATTCGACTCTCGAATTACCAAACTCTGACAGGAAACAATTTCTTAAACAAATCTCAAGATTTACAACTTCCAGGAAGGAAAAGAGATGCATAGGGAAAAACCAAATGATCAACCAAATCCTTCTCGATAAAACCTTAACACCGAAGATCCACACGATTAAGTTTTGCACCAAGAAAACTTCAATAAGTTCCTTAAATAGATAAAATAACAACTACAATAGTTTTCTCCACAAGGCAACCCACAGTAACCAACAAAAACCAAAGAATCCAACAAAACCGAACACAACAGTAAAAGCAATCCAAAGAGGTTCATCACTAAGCTTTCCTCGTTAAATCCAAACATCGAAGGCAAAAGAAACCAACCTTCTCCAATCACTCTATAAACTACTCCGCGAAAATGATGACTCACGAACGAGAGGTTCCCAAACCGCGAGGGATGGCACTAATCAGTCACACCCACAAGCAAAACCCAACACTCGACCAAAGGAACAAGGTCGAAACTCTTCCATAATCAAAGAAATATGCAACAATAAATGTAGCACTTAACATTTTGGCGCAATGCAATGTACCCATACCCATCCTACTGTGCATCAGAGTGTGTCAAGTTTTAAATTAGTTAAGCACTCTAATTCAGATTTTAAGGTTATTGCCCTAAGGCCAAATTTTAACAGTAGATACCTATGCCATGTTTCTAATTCCACACAACAAATTTTAGTTTACTCCAGAGTAAAATTGCTAAATTCACATACCACGGACCTGAAGCCCGCTCTGGTACCAACTGTAACACCCCGGCACCCCGTGCCCCGAATGTTACACCCTCTAGCACCACCAATTACAAATCACTAAGAATAAATATTCACAAAGCAAGCTAGCAACTAGGAGGTTGTCAAAAGTATTAAAAATTTCGCAACACCTCCCTAAAACTAGGACATCCACTCAAAGAAAGTAAAACATTTGCGATATAATATCATTCTAGCAGGTCCTTAGTTAACCAATCACGCATTCTATAGAAATTTAATAAACTCCACCACATAATTATTACAGACAGGAATTTATTAAACATAACATAAACAACCTTTTACAAAAATGTTGCATGAGCTAGAATAGAACTTTAATTGATATGATGGAATGATGGTGATGCAACGTGATTGTGTTACTACCCCCATCCATGCATGCCGGCTTCAAAACACCTACAAACATTAAATAACAAGCGTGAGTTTAAACTCAGCAAAGTACACAAGAATATTAACCCAATTTATCGTAAGTAAACAAGAACTTAACCATAAGAGCAAGTAATGCAAATAAAACAATATCCGGACAATGAGCATTTATACCCATTTAAAGTAATAACTTGACCATAGCAAAAATTACTACAATCAAGCCATCATCTTGATAATAAAACCAATCAACTTCCATGAACCGTTACTTAACGCTAAATCACAACGACTCCCGACTCAACCACCCCTCTTTACAACCCAAACCTTTTTCATCAATTTAAGTCGAGTTCATAACTCAATCTACACTCCACGATAGTCATATAACCTAATTAGCAAGGCAATGGAATGCACTCAATCATCAAATTCAATTCAATCTCTTTTTTTTTGGGTTGAGTCCACGACTCAACCTTCAATTACCATAATCACCATCCAAATGACACACCATTTACCACAACACTCATTATGAAAGATGCAATGCACATGAATGCTCATTTCCATGCACGTCAGATCGCTGAAAGTGCCCACCGTCGGTGTGCACCCTCACGTCCCTTCCATCCGTAGATGGAAGGTGCCTACTCTCTTGTCTCGCTCCCGGTCACCTCGATGAATGGGACTACGAGGTAGGACTTTCATGTTCACTACGTGTGAACACAGAGGCCCCTTGATCGAGAATGGGTCGCCTCTTCCATTATTAATGCATATCATGAATGCAAGAATGCAACATCAATTCTCAACTAAAACACATTTCAATCAACAATTCTCAACAAATACACATTTCAATCAACATACTCAACTAAAACACATTTCAATCAACATACTCAACTCAATTCCCTAGACGAGGCACAATTAAATACATCTCTTGTATATTAACCACAAGTATCCCCGTACCCCATTCTCGCTACTCAGTGCAATATTAACAAAGGTACAGTAAACTCACCGAGATTAAGGCTTACTAATGACCACCCGAATCCAATAGCTAATCACGTCCGCGAAGGGACGATCACCAATATAACTCATACTTGCCAAAATCAATAGAAATTAGCTATGAACAGATAAATAACAACGAACAACTCAATTAGACACACAGCTCGATGTACTTGCATCCATTCCCTTAACCATTTAATCATCATAAGCATCTTCATACAAGGAACCATTTTCTAGTTACAGCCAAGCAAAGCTTACCTCTTGCGTATTCATCGGCAATTGCGTACGCTAAAAGCAACAATCAAATAATCCTCCTAGCCGTGATCTAGAGAATGCACTTGCCTTTACCGACAGAGAATGGAGTGGCATGCAGCGGAGGCCACTCCCGACAGAACCTTCCATTTCCAACATAGATGGAGTGAGCATCCATCTCTACCTCGACCTGCGGTTGTCTGCAAGAATGGATCTTCCGGGGAAAATGTAAGCAGTTGTTGAGCTTAAAAGCTCTTGAGATCCCTGACTCCATTGAAGCATCAGGGTGTGTAAAAGAAAGAAACAACGGCATGACACTCACAAAGTCACAATCATAAAGAATCAGGCTATAGAAAAAAACAATAAGATGATACCAGTGAGCCTCTTTAGTTAATTATCCATGGTTCTATAAATGACCTTATCAACTAAGTGCCCTTACTTTGTATACCATAACATATTCAAAATGTCTGCATCATAAGCGTACTTTGTAAACCAAATCATCTCAAAATTTGCCTTTGCTATCAATAAAATATCAGAAGTAGCAGTGACAAGCACCAATGATTGAAAGAGAAGCTATAAACATAAACTTTAGTGAGATTATCTGTGTATGAGTATAAATGATGTTTTATATAGATTACACAACACTCGCATCATCATGGCATACAAAAGAGAGAAAATCGTTCTTAATGCACCACTTGGAAATGTCCATTTTCACACCATATAACGTTCTTTTTCGGTGTTCCGTGATCACATAGATGTTGTTAACTTGCTAGCATGGAGAATTACGTAGCCACCTCAAATTAGGTACCTAGTGTATATCTCAAACAAAGCAGAATTGCAACCTTAGATATGGACTAGGAAATAGCATCGACATGCATTAGTTGAAGCACACATCACCATAACTCCTAAGGAGGCAATATATTGTTGCTTTACTAGACAAACAAGCCTGCCTTCTTGAATCACTAATTTGAATATAAGCAGCACTTGGCATTTCAAAGAAATCTTGAAAACTAGAACATCTCTTAGACTCATCATGTCGACAACAAAGAATGCCCCCAACAGCCCAAAAGGTTTATGCTATCAACTATTTAATTAAGCTAAGTAGATCTTTGTCAATCAACAAATAACATATAAACAACAACGGCTCCCCACTCAGCCATCCCTTCAACATTCAAGAGCTGTGACAATAAGCAATCTACCAAACAAATCAATTATTCATTCGGACTCGAGTCAAATGAATTTCATTTCGCCAATTTCCATCTCACATACATCGCAACCATGATGGCCTCTGAGTTCTATCTGGATTTCATCTTGTCAACATTGCTTTGACTACTTAGCATCTCAAGAGCATTAACACTTATATGGCATCCTCATGTCCCAAATGGTACCAACTACCAAACAAGGAGAAAATAGTGACATGCCCTTTGAAAGCAATTCATCAAACACACGGTGGGCACAATGAACCAAACCTCAATTTCATTATACGAGAACTCACCACAAGGAGAAGGCAAGAGGGAGGACAATCTTGCTGCTATTGATGCTTCTCTCGCTGTTGAGCTCTTCTTCTTTGCCATGCGAGGAGGAAAGGGCGCCGCCAAGAGGGAAACGTCGGTTCAATTCTCTTGGTCTTGGCTGGCTGGGCGAAGCCCAGCTTCTTTGTCTTTGTCATGCTTGCCGCTAGAAGTCTTTGGCGCTAGAAGCATTGCTCGCCACTTCAGAGGAAGAGGAGGCGCCATCACCGAACCTTTGGAGGGGAGGCGTGTATTTGGGGAGCAGGGACTCGAGAAGGAATGGGGAGGGCAGGCGACAGACTTGGGAGTATGAGGCCAGGAGGCTGGATGGGGAGTCGATTCATTGGCTTGGGGAGAAAAATATCGGCAAAAAGAAATGACCACTCAAAAGAGAGATTAGGTGAAAAGGTGAGTGTTGAGGAAAATTCAAAAGAACCCCTCCACACCCAAAACTTTTAACCTAACCCTCCCAAATGGGCCAACCGTCCCTGAGATTGCCTGCCAGACGGGCCCCAGCCACACGGCGGAAAGCCCAAAAGTGGAGCAAGGTTTTGCAGTATTACAGTATGAGAATTTCAGTTACCAATGTTCAAAAACCGAATTATTTTTAAACTGAACCAAATAACAAACGAATGCCCACCCCTTAGTTTAGGCGCCCCATATATGCCTCGGTGTGTGACAGGAGGCTATCATGACATCTCTAATTCGATGCGTATTGTGATGGGTATTTGAGTGAATTCTATTAATTCTGATATCTTGTGTACAAATCTTGAGCACTTTTCTTTTAGCTAGGCGTCGGCGCTTACCGGATTCTCCTCGAGTCATCAAGTTACTTGATGGGCCGGCAATTCCATCTTTGTTCTTCTTCTTCTTCTTTTGCCTCCAACCTGCTTTGTTTGCATATCTGGAATAAATTTGGAAAATGGTCCCCTCCTCAACTAGCACGACATGTTTTTCTGCTGAGCAACCTTTCCTCTGCAAGTTCATAAATTAAACACCTTGATCGGCCGCTTAATTAATCACTTTAATGGCATGTACAATGGTATAGACAGCTGTTGTCTATAACAAGCTGACATATCATTTATAGACAGCGTTAGAGACAACTCATGCAATGGTATAGACAACACATTTATGAGTAGATAGCTTCTTCCCACACACAATCTGTCTTGGTTCTTGTGCTAGAGTCGACTCTAGATTAAGAGACGGCTCAACTCTCTATACACACCCTCTCTCATCCACGTCATTTTTTATCCTACGTGGTAAAGTTTAGAGACTGCTGACATGTACCATTGTACATGCTCTAACTATGCTATCACTTAATTAAGTCAATCACTTTAACTATGCTATCACTTAATTAAGTCACTATGAGCTGAGAAAATTGACGTTTTACCATTATTATTTTGTGGACTCGCGCTTTTACCACTGATTCTATGACGCTCGCGCTTTTGCACCTCATCTCGGGCAAACTTTGCACATTTGCCATTTTCTCCATTTTACGCATTTTCGAGCTTTTTCTCAGGTTTTTGCCGAGCGAACTTCCGGTTTTGCCCCTGGGCCACGTTAGAAGAACCGAAGAAGGGCTTGGTCTAGCTCGAACCATTACCTCGGTTTCTCTCTCGTTCTCGCGGTGGGCGGCGGCGACCGGCGGCGGCCAGATCATCGCCAAGGCTCCACCGACAAGCGAGCCCTCGGAGGAGAAGGAAGGAAAGGTTAGATTTTGCATCGGCCGGCTGCGCTCCACCGACTGCATCGCCCGGCTTTTGTGTGGTATGAAACCCTAGATATGTGACTTGCGTGGATTCATGCGGAGGACAAATGGAAAGGTTAGATTTTGCTCGATGTTGCTCGATTTATAGCCCATTTGTATTCGGTCTTTGATATGTTGTGGTTTTGTGTGGTATGAAACCCTAGATATGTGACTTGCGTGGATTCAAGTAAACTTGTGAAGAGATGGAGAACAATTTGTCGTGGTAAACATTTTTGTAAAGCTTTGTTTGCATTCCATGGTTGATATGAATTTTCTTTAAACTATGTATGGCAATTTCCTGTTTATGTAGAGCGATAGCTTAGATCTTTGGGATAGATGGTTGGATGGATAATATACATGATTGTCTTTGCCAATATACATGGTTGTTCGAGAGAATATTCATTTGAGTCAACCAATATGCATGATATTGATCAAGGCCAATCAAGATATTGGAGCAACAAGATGATGAAGGAGGATAGAAACAATGGATGAGGACACTTTATTTGAACTGCTTGGCTTGAGGGGTGAACATGACTCGTGTGCCAAACAAAGGGCTGCTCCACTCAACCATTTACATGCATGGGTCAAAATTTGTTTCATGAAATCAAGATGCACTATGCATGTTGGTGACGACACTCTGAAGAAGAATGTTGCTTGTATGACAAAGATAATCCTAAGATGGATGTTGGCACTATGTACCCCTGTATGAAGGATTTGGAGATGCTATAAGAATGTATGCAATAAATGAGGAATTTGAGTGGGCACTAGTCACTCGATAAAAGTAGATTTAGGGTTTTTGTCTTGGAGGGGTGTAATTGGGAACTTGCTGCCTATAGGAGAAAAGATATGAGAACTGTTGTGGTACTAACTTTGTCTAACCCTTGTTTGTTTTTGTACTTATGCATGCTATATTTTGTTGTGTTCTATGTGCAATTTAGTAACAAGTGCAAATTATTTGCAGGTGTCAGTCCACAAGAATGAGCACACTTGCACATCTAGTAGCAGGTTGCAAATCAAAAATGTCAAACAAGGATGGGTAGCTGCCAGGGCAATTCCAATCCCGAGGAATGAACCTAAGCTCGGCACTACAGAGCTGCATAAGAGGTTACAAGATAAGTACAAAGTTACTATTAGTTCTTATGATGTAGTTTGGAGGGACATCGTAAAGCTCTTGATGAAATGTATGGAACACAGGACCAAAGTTTTGGCATGTTGTATAGGTGGAAGGCAGAGGTACTTAAGAGGTGTCTGGTAGTATAGTAGAAATTGACACCATTGTTGTAGAAGATAGAGTGTATTTTAGAGATTCTTCGTGCACTAAAGCCTTGCATTGATGGCTTTATTGGTGGATGTAGGCCTTACATTAGTGTAGACTCAACCGCCTCAATGGTAGATGGAGTGGACACCTAGCATTTAATCTTGCTCTAGATGGGAATAATTGGATGTATCCTTTAGCATATGATTCTTTGATAGTGAGATCAAGATAACTGGTGCAGTGGATGACCCGACTTAGTAAGGCGATGGGTGAACTTTCAGGTGCTTGCTATTTGCATGAGATGCTGTAAAGGCTTGGAGAATGCTTTGGGGCTAGTTTTTCCACATGTAGAGAAGAGGGAGTGCTTTAGGCACCTAATGAATAATTTTATTAAGAAGTACACAAGGATTGGATGTGGTGATATGTACCCAGCTGCTAGGGCATACAGGAAGGAAGTCTTTGATAAGCATATGGCTGCAATTGTAGCCCAATGTGATGATGTGTTACCGTACTTGGACAAGCACCATAGTCATAAGTGGATGAGATGCAACTTTAATGTAGACATCAAATGTGACTACGTTAATAATAATTTAGCTGAATGTTTCAACAATTGGATTAAGGACTACAAAGACCTACCTGTAGATCAACTTGCAGACAAGATTAGGGAAATGATCATGGTGCTCTGGGAAAAGAGGAGGAGGATAGGGGAAAGGCTAACTGGAAAAATATTGCCGTCTGTTATTGTGCAACTCACTGGTAGGACTAGAGGGTTAGGACACATCAGAGTTGTCAAGTCAGGCCATCACTCTGCTGAGGTTTGGGATAATGGCGGCAAACAACAAGAGAGGCATATCGTTAAACTGGCCATGAATGAATGTACATGCTTAGAGTGGCAGCACACTGGGAAGCCATGTGCTCATGCCTTGGCACTTCTAACTAGTAACAAGGAGTACAAGATAGACGATTTTGTGCATGATTATTACTCAATCCAAAGGTTCCAGTTTGCATATGCATCTCTTATTGAGCCTTTGACTGATAAATCTCAATGGCCACATGTTGATATAGCCGCAGAGATTGCTGCACCATTGGTCAAAAAGAATCCTGGCTGGCAGAGAAGCTCAGAATGAAAGGTATTCTTGAAGGTGGCAGCAAGTCCAATGGTAGTGGTAACAAGTGCTTGCCAAGAGGACCTGTGAAATGCCAAAGGTGTGGAGAATTCGGTCATAGGCAATCTAGCTACAAGTGTTCCATGAATGGCACTAAAAAGAGGAAGAGGAAGCCCAGAGCTAGAAGGTTTTTAGGTGCAAATCAGCCTGCAGCTGCAGAATCAAGTTCACCTCCTGTTGTATCAAGGTAAAAATAGTATCAGATGCCATTTTTCTGTTGTTCACTTCATATGACAATTTCCTCTATTATATCTTCATTTTAGCCGTAAGACTCGGGTCAAGAAAGCTGGTAAGAAGCCGAAGCCAACTCACTCGATGTGCTTTGAACCAAGCTCACTCACGATCTTTCTGAACCAAGCTCACCTCCTGCTGCTTTGCTCCAAGCTCACCTCCTGCTGCTCCGGCTCAATTATACTCTGCTTTGCCGCTGAACCAAGCTCAAGTCTTCATTGCTACTACACCAAAAAAGCAGTGAAGAGGTGGCTACAAGGAAGAAGATCACTCCAAGAAAAAAGATGGATCAATGGAAGCCTTATATTTTGTAATGGCCTGGAACATTTGTCTTTTGTAATGGCCTGGAACATGTGTCTGCTGAAGTATACCTGCTGCTACTACTTGTCTTTTGTAATGGCCTGGAACATGATTTTGTGGTCTCTTATTGCTTCGGTGGAAACAGAATCTGTGAAGTATGTGCCTGGAAACAGAATGTATTTGTGGTCTCTTATTGCTGTCTTTCCATTTGAATTTTCTGGAAACAGAATATGTGAATATGTGTCTGGATGCTCACTTGATGTTAAATGTATTTGTTTCAATTAAATCAGTTTGCTTCGGTGGAGTATGTATTTGTTTGGGTGGAGTCAGTCACATATGTGACTTGATGTGAATCTTCTATTTTGTGTAATTGAATGGTAAATTTAAATCCAATTTACTTGAGCTGTCTGACTGAATGTTGCATGGGCTCAGCTAGTAACAGATTTCAGTTTGGCTAGTTTCAGATTGCTCTATTCAGTTGATTTCAGCAAATTCCTACATGACACCTTGATTAGTCGGCAAAGAAGTGGTTCTCAGGCTGGACTTTGTGAAAACCTGTGATAACCAATTTGTGCACTTTGTGAAAACCTGTGACACCTTGATTAGTCGGCAAAGAAGATTTCACATCAAGTCACATATGTGACTGAATCTGTGAAGTGTGGCTTGTAGTTTTGCATTAACTTATCTGAATTAGTGATTGTCAAAGTGCACAAGAGTGTCTTATACCAGATTGTCTATATGCAGTCTTATACCAACTCTTTTTCATTCAGTCCAGACTGTCCACAAGAGTGTCATGACAATCAAGTTGCTTGGCTCCTCTCACTAGCTGATGATATATTCTTGCCAAGCTGAGAGTGAGAATTATCTTCACAGTAAGCCTCTCTTAAGTATGCTATCCTTTTGACAATTTTTCAGTGCTAGCCATGCAAACATCCTATTCAAAGATCGAACATACATGTATACAATAACAACAATATACTAACAACTAATATTCCATATCAAACAATGAAGGGAATTAATATTTCGCTCATTTCATTCCATACAAGGATGCCACTTCAATTCAAAGCCAACAAAGATAACACACACACACCCCAAAAGTACACTAATATGACAGAACAACTAAATTTTTTTCTCTATTTCGATGATCTTATCTAACTTCGCTCAATTGATTTCTTTGATTTGTCATCTCCATCTTCACTACAAACCCTTGCAGCTCCAAAGGTTGCCCTTGCATAATTCATTGTCCATGCCCGCCTCGCACAAAAGTTCAACATATTGTTCATGCCACATGAAGAATCGCATTTCGAGAATCTGCATAAACTCACAACAACAAATGCGGTTGCCTCTGCCACCGCATGTAAACCCTAATCAGATGCAATTGAACATAAATGAGATAAAAAACTCACATCTTTCTCATTCAACACACACTTGAAGAAGACCCTACCCGAGTACATCCTGCCCTCGCGATCGGCTCAATCACATCGGCACCGCACTTAGGGCATGGCACCAATGGCAGCCGCTGACGTGGCGTGCCGGATGTCAACACGCCTTTCCAAATGTATCTGCGTTGAGAGGGCGCGCGGAGAAGACTACCACGTGACATGGATGCTTACTCCTCCTCAGGCTCACCACGGTGGACCGCCGCCGCTCAGGTCGCCGCCTTCTCCTCCTGGGGGCTCGCTTTAGGGTTTTAGGGTTTACAGAGAGAACAGCTGCGGGTTGAGCCAGACAGACCAAGTGGAGTGGGAGAAGAAGTGGCCCAGGGGCAAAACCGGAAGTTCGCTCGGCAAAAACCTGAGAAAAAGCTCGAAAATGCGTAAAATGGAGAAAATGGCAAATGTGCAAAGTTTGCCCGAGATGAGGTGCAAAAGCGCGAGCGTCATAGAATCAGTGGTAAAAGCGCGAGTCCACCAAATAATAATGGTAAAACGTCAATTTTCTCCTATGAGCTAGGGTTGCTCGTCAGGTCCATGCTATCAAGCTCGTGCTGCGAGACAGGTGGTTGGCCGAGCTAGGAGGCGCTGTTGCGGCAGTACGAGAGCGCGGCAGGTTACACGTACCGTCTATCACGCTTTTTACGGTCAAGGAGAAGACCATTTTTACAAATTTATCTGATAAGGACCAGATTTAAAAAAATGTCAGAGAGCAAAAAGAAAAAAATTCGTTCTTTAGCTCCAGCCCCAAGCAAAGAACCATTCGTGCTTTCCCAAAGCCCGAACACAAGCCAATGGCAAAAGAAGCTACGTGTTCTCCTCTCCAGTTTCCGTTCTTCCTACTCCTCCTCCACCTGACACAAAGCATCTATCCTTCTTCTGTGAGGAAACGACGCCAGCATTTCTCAGCTATATTATCAGCACAGCTAAGGTTCTTATTGCTCTTGTCAATTGTTGGCAACTTAAGTAGTTTTCCAAATAGTAAGCACATGGGCTAACAAGGTTCACGCACAAACATAACTAATTCGATCGTGTAGGTGCTAGCGACTGGAGATCCCTCTGGAGGTGCGGATGGAATAAGATTAATTAGTGGAGCTTTCTTGTGTTTTGCTGGGCCTTCATAAAGAAATTCGCCATGCCTCGACAGCGGGTACGTATTTGCTACATATATCTGCATGCTATTTTCACGAAGTAGAGTAGTATTCTCATTAGTGAGTTTTGCGGTTCTTGTGCTAGTAGTATGTGTGTGTCTATATATATATATACCCATCACTCTTTTTTAAAATATAAGTCCTTAATCTTGGAATACACTATAATTCAAGAGGCCCATGTTTTGAAGAATTGCAAATAGTAGTATCTCCTCTAGCGCGCCATCACCGAATCGTACTAAAAACTAAGAAATCCTAGAACTACCGTGGCTATTAACTGTCGACGTACGTACGTACGTACAATCATCTCAAAATACAAATGCATATCGATTAAGACTGCGAGAAGGACTGGTGGAGAAGCTGGAGTGGGACGGGCTCGACGCCGGCCACCACCCGTCCCTCTTCGACCTGCGCCACTACAAGAAGCCTCTGCTCAGAGGCTCAATTCTCCAGTGAACCAGCGTGTGCTGTTCAGGTACACATACACGACGCGCTCTCCCTTGTATTTTTTTTTTCTTTCATGTAATCAGTTGTATTTGTGCTTGCGACCTTTGTAGATTATGTGGTGGTAAGACATGGACATGTTGGTGCTTGCTACTACTGCCGTTGCTACAGTTGATCAAGTGTTGCTTGCCAAGTTGGTGTGTTTCCTAAAGAATAAATTGGTGTTTGACGCTGCGTGCATCCACCAAGTTGGTGTGTTTGATAGTATGTTAATCTGTGTGTGTCTTTTATGAGACTATGTTAATCTGTGTGTGTGTGTCTGTCTTATGAGACTAAGGTACCATCAATTAATTTTGTGGTTATGTGTGTGCTTGAAATAAGAGGGTCAGCTCAGCTGTGCCTGTCGTGTGTGCCTATCAGTCACAGAACAGAACCCCATGGTGTGAAAGTGTTGCATGCAAAAGACTCGAGACATATTTTTTGTGTGACTGATACAGCAGCATGCTAATGCTGCCTGACACTATATTTCATTGATTTGCATGTATTCTTAATCATCTTGTTCTACTTGTCCTTCAGGTCATTTGTCTGTCTATTGCTTTGTGCTGCCCAGAGTAGAGAAGAATTTGGTGTTCCATTGTAGCTTCAGTTGAAGCATAAGCTTGCAGTAAAATTTGTGTGAAATCGAGTCATCCTGTTCTGAGGATGGTGAAGAGGATGGCTCTAGATATTTTCCATCAGTTGTGAGTTGTGACCTCAATATACAGCTGTGTTCATTCGTTATGTCACTGAGCACCGTCCTGACATCTCGAGTTTTTCGCTCTGTTTCCACAGTTTCAAAGATGTTGGTTGTCACTTGGGAATCCCAGTAGGCATGAGTGAGGTACCTGGTAGTGGTCCCTTATCCTTGACAAAGAGGAAAATTGTAACCGTTTTATGCTGCAAACGGTCCACACCATCTTGTAAATCTTGACAAATAGACAGAATTCATGGAAGTTGACTCCCAACACAGTATCAACTTATTGAGTTTGATAACCAACTTTCTGCGGCACGACAAGTGTTCCATGAATGCAGATGTGTTTGATTCATTGATTCACACATTATATGCCTGCATATTTCGGTAGGAAGCAGGAGTACAAAGCAAATGGTGGTGTCAAGGCTAGAATGTGCTCGCGGTGTTAATTGAGTAATTTACTGACTCGGCAACCTCGTCTAATCCGTAAATGCGCCGCCACAGTGCCGCCGCTGGCCGACGGGCGGTGGCGGGCCTTTCACAGCATCCTCTCCCTTTAATCCTTCAGTAACAACTGCTAGATCTAAGCACTGGCGTCCGAGGCTGTGGTCTCTGTTGCTGAGCTTGGGTTGGTGGCGGCAGCGCCGAGGATGGTGTGGTTGGTGTTGAAGATCCACGGGACCAGCGTTGGGGCTGGTGTTGCATCCTACTATCTAGATCTAGGTTGGAACTGACCGAGCTGTGCTTCCTTCCGTGGTGCTTCTCGTGGCTGTTAGATCTGACCGAAGCTGCTCTCCTCCTTGCCAGATCTGGTTGTTGTAGCTGTGCGTGCGGTGCATGCTGGGGTTGTGTAGGCTCGGTGGTCCAAATAGGCGCGGTGAGGTCGATGCTCTTCCTGGTGGTGAGGTTGTGTGAAGAACAACATACTCTCCTGCTCACATGTATTGATAGAGAAGGCCTATTAATAGGCAAGTACAGAGAACATGAGCGGTGAGCCGTGGCTCACGCACGGACGTTGAAGATCCTATACATGCGGGAGAGATATCCTGACCAAGTCTATGAGGTGCATGCAAAGGTACGGCAATACATGTATAAGCTATGTATACGGTACAGGTTACAAGGCTTCCAATAGCCCCCCTCAGCCTGGACGGTCTCGAACGTGGAGGCTGCTCTTGAAATCGAGGAAGAGAACTGCCGGCAGGCCCTTTGTAAATATATCTGCATACTGTAATGCCGAGGGAACATGGAGTACCTTGACCTCACGGAGGGCAACTTTGTCACGTACAAAATGAAGGTCGATTTCGATGTGCTTGGTCCTCTGATGTTGAATTGGATTCGTTGACATATAGACCGCGCTCACATTATCACAGAACATAACTGTCGCCCGAGATGGTGGTCGATGCAGCTCAGTTAGCAACTGTTGGAGCCAACACGACTCGGAGACAGCGTTGGCGACGCCCCGGTACTCGGCCTCCGCACTAGAGCGGGAAACTGTCGCCTGCCTCTTCGAAGACCAGGAAACCAAATTGTCGCCATAGAAAACACAAAACCCGGAAGTCGATCGACGTGTATCAGGGCAGCCAGCCCAATCAGCGTCGGAGTATGCGACAAGCTCAGTTGATGAAGACTTGGACAGCTGCAGACCGTGACGGATGGTCCCGCGAACATAGCGCAAAATGCGTTTGAGAAGCTGCAAGTGAGAGTCTCGGGGAGCATGCATGAACAAACAAGCCTGCTGAACGGCATATGTTATGTCCGGTCTTGTCAAAGTTAAATATTGTAGCGCCCCTGCTATGCTGCGATACTCAGTAGGGTTGTCCAAAAGAGTGCCTTCAGAACCGGAGAGCTTAGCTTTGGTGTCGATGGGTGTAGTGACCGGATTACATTGCGCCATGTTGGCTTGGTGGAGGATATCTTGAGCATACTGCTCCTGGCTAAGAAACAAACCATGAGAGGTGGAGGTGACATGAATGCCAAGGAAATGGTGCAACGGTCCCAGGTCAGACATGGAGAATTCGTGACAGAGGCTAGATATTACGGTGTGCAAGAAGGAGGTGTGTTAGCCGTTAAGATAATGTCATCCACATATAATAAGAGGTAGGCAGTATGAGTGTGTGTATGGAGAATGAACAAAGATGTATCTGCGCGGGATGCAGAAAACCCAAGTGTGTGAATGAAACGCTGGAACCAAGTGCGTGGAGCTTGTTTCAATCCATAGAGTGATTTGTTTAATTTGCACACATGGGAAGGATGAGAAGTATCGACAAAACCAGAAGGCTGAACACAATAGACAGTTTCGGAGAGATTACCATGGAGGAAGGCATTCTTCACATCGAGCTGGTGTATAGGCCAAGAGGAAGATGTGGCAATACTGAGAACAACCCGTACTGTGGCCGGCTTGATGACAGGACTGAAGGTCTCCTCATAGTCGACGCCATGTTCTTGTGTAAATCCACGGACCACCCATCGAGCTTTATAACGAGCCAAGGAACCGTCAGGATGGAGTTTATGCCGAAAAATCCATTTGCCAGTCACCACATTAACACCTGCAGGTTTAGGAACAAGACGCCAAGTATTGTTCGACATCAATGCATTATATTCTTCTAACATTGCTTTGTGCCAGTTAGGGTCTTTTAAGGCCGCACGGTATGTGGCTGGGATCGGAGAAATAATTTTAGTAGTATGAAGATTCAGGCGTGCACGAGGCCGAAAAATACCTTGTTTGGCTCGGGTCAGCATGGGATGCTGGGGAGGATTTGTTGGGTGAACACAGCCGGGCGAGACGGAGTCAGAGCCGGTCGGTTCGGAGGGCACGTGGGGTGATGCGATGGCCTGGACGGTGCACCGTGGCGAGATGGGGAAGGAGCCAGGCCGACCAGGCGATGCGCTGGGCGGGAAAGGGCCAGATGGCGGCGCAATGGGAGAGCCAGAGCCTGGCGCGAAATGTTCTCGAAGGCTGTGAAACGAGGAAGGGACGGGAGGGCCAGGCAGAGATCCCGAAGCCGGTGGATGCGGTGCGGGAGGCGAGGCTGAGAGTTTGGATGTGGCATACGGGAATGCCGTTTCATCAAAAACGACATGACGAGAAAGTAAAATTTTCTGAGACTTGAGATCCATGCATTTGTATCCCTTGTGCTCAGGGGGATATCCTAAGAAAATGCATGGGGTAGATCTAGGAGCTAGTTTGTGGGGCGTAGTGGAGGACGTGTTGGGGTAGCATAGACATCCAAATACCCGAAGATGAGAGTAATCGGGTGGCTGGCCAAACAAGGCATGGTAAGGCGTGTAGAAGTTAAGTGGTTTACAAGGGCGGCGATTTATGAGGTATGTTGCCGTGTGGAGGGCCTCGACCCAAAATTTGGGAGGGAGGTTAGCTTGGAAAAGAAGAGTACAAAGAACGTCGTTGATCGTACGAATGGATCGTTCAGCCTTGCCATTTTGAGCGGAGGTATATGGGCATGAAAAACGATAGGTGATGCCCCGGCTAGTAAAGAAATTGCGAAGAGAGGTATTGTCAAATTCTTTGCCATTGTCACACTGGAAGGATTGAATGCTAACGTGAAATTGGTTAAGAACAAGCGCATAGAAGTTTTGTATGACGGCGATAGCATCGGATTTCTGCCGGAGAGGGAAAGTCCACAAGTAATGCGAGTAATCATCAAGTAGCACAAGGTAGTACTTAAAATCAGTGAAACTTGCTATTGGAGAGGTCCAAAGATCACAATGCATTATTTGAAAAGGAAAATAAGTGAAGGAAATAGAGGTGGAAAAGGGCAAGCGCACATGACGCCCTTTTTGACAAGCATCACAAATGTGTGAGCGATTATTTGTACTAGAAATAGAAAATTGAGGCAAGATGCTTTCTAAGCAATGACGGCCGGGATGCCCAAGGCGGCGATGCCACAAAGTAGAAGTGGAGGCAGTGAACGCTGTCGGGGAAGAGAGCTTGCTTGGACGGAATGGATAGAGCTCGCCGCTGCTACTGGATCTCATGACCTCTCTCTTGCTGTGAAGATCCTTGATGGAGAAACCAAAAGGATCAAATTCGACAGAACAGGAATTATCGCGTGTAAACTTGCGAATGGAAATAAGATTTTTAATTAAGTTAGGTGTGTAAAGAACGCGAGAGAGGTTAAATGTGGCATGAGGTGTGCGAAGGGTGATAGTGCCAGAACCTTGAATCGGTAAAGTAGACCCATTGCCGACAATAATGTGAGAAGAATTATGTATTGAAGTGGGACAATAGTTGGTCATATTACCTACGTCGCTGGACATATGAGCACTGGCACCTGTATCCATATACCACTCCTGCTGCGATGAAGGCTGAGGGAGAGCAGTAGCTTGCAAAGCTTGAAGAAGACCCGTGGTGTCGAGAAAAGACAGAGCCGACGGTGCCAGTTGAGTGGAAGGCTGCACAAGCCCGCGACTGACGCTTGTCCGGCGGAGGTCAAGCACCAAGGACGCCAGGGCCGGTGGCTCCTGTCCAGGGCGCACGCCAGCCAGGACCAGAGGCAAGCCAGGATGCAACCCACGGAGGAAGGTGCTGCATCCATGCCTGGTTGTAGCCACGGCCATTGGCGGCACCACGGCCACCCCGACCACGTCCTCGGCCGCGCGGACCCCCGCGACCACGGCCACGCGGTGTCGAGAAAATCTGGCCACGGTCGTTGTCTTGGCGCGGAGTCGGCGTGTTGGTGGATTCAGCGGAGGCGTCGGTGTTGGTGAGAGCCGTTTCTAGAGTTGGTGGCGTGGAGGAAGCCAGCGTATTCTCGGCGACGATGAGCTGGTCGCGGGCCTCCATGAAGGTGGGGAAGGTCGGCATCGCCGGCAGCAGTTGACGAAGGACGTGATACTTTGGATTCAGCCCGCGAATCAATTGGTGAACAAGAGCACGATCCAGGACCGGTTGTTCGCAATCAGCCAGTCCATCTGCAAGTGTTTTGAGTTTATGACAATACGCAGTGGCAGATAAGTCACCTTGGGTGAGATTATGCAGTTCTTGTTCAAGTTGGACTGCACGGCTTGCTTTGTTGCCAAGGAAGAAGGCACCAATCTTCGTCCAGACGCCATAAGCAGTGATGTTGTCATCCATGACCATGTCCAGGAGGTCATCGGCGAGGGTAGCATGCAGCCACATCAGTACCGTCAGGTCTTCTTGAAGCCAAACCGGATCATCATGGCGAGGGTCTGATCCGTCGACGTGATGACGTAGGTTGAAGCGCCCGAGCACGACGAGGAAGAGGCGCTTCCAACGACGGTACGCCGTGGAGAGCATGTTGAGGCGGACAGTGACGAGGCTGGTGATGTTCACCGTCTGGGCGGTGCTTGCAAGAGAGGAAGAAGAGCTGGACGTCGTGGAGGAAGACGAGCTCAACATTGACGAAGTCATGGCGCTGAGGATGTCCGGCTGATGTGTAGCCGTGAGGAGCCTGGAGGAGTTCCAAGGGTACGCCGGGAAGGAGCACCTGGGAGACGGGCGCGAACCTGGCAGAGAACGGGAGGGAAGTAGTGGGAGAAAAATATGGATCTCACCGCTCTGATACCATGAAGAACAACATACTCTCCTGCTCACATGTATTGATAGAGAAGGCCTATTAATAGGCAAGTACAGAGAACATGAGCGGTGAGCCGTGGCTCACGCACGGACGTTGAAGATCCTATACATGCGGGAGAGCTATCCTGACCAAGTCTATGAGGTGCATGCAAAGGTACGGCAATACATGTATAAGCTATGTATACGGTACAGGTTACAAGGCTTCCAATATTGTGGTTGTTGATGTGTGCTGGCGCAAAGCAGCGGGTGCAGTGGCATGAGCATGTTGAGGCAACAGTGATGAAAGCATGCCAATAACAACTTGCTCACCTGCCAAAGCTCCTTCCTCTCTCTGTTCCTGCTGTTTCCTTTCTACCTGCTGCTACCTTCTTCAATCATACCCCAACTATCCTCCTCCCAATCATGCCATAACATTAGCCCTTCTATTTTGCGGGGTCCACAGACCCCTGCACTATCATTGTCAGTTCATTGCATTTAGGGATGTTGCTCTGTTTAGAAACTCTACTTAATAAGGAAGCCTATTTACATGGGGTTCTGTTCTGAAAGAATATTGTAGATAAAGTTACAGTACTAGTTCAGACGCTCAAGAACACAGAAGACTAGAATGAAGAAGAAATTTACAGGCTCTTGAACTAATGCTGACAAAATACCCTGAGTACATGATCTACATTGAACATCACGGCTAAACCTACTGCTATTAGTGTATAAATTCTTCTGCATTTTATGATTTACGTAAGGGTCTGTTTAGATTCCTGAACTGAATTTAGCTTCTGTAATTTTAGTCCCAATTCTAATTCATGTAGAATTGGAATTTGACTACAATTCAATTTTTTTTATTTGCCAAAGAAACTATAACCTGAAAATGGGATTATGAGGTAACTCAAAATCTTGTGTGGTTGCAAAAGAAATTTCAAGTTCTAAAATTGTCATTGTCATGGATTGTCTTTGTGATTGCTAATACATAATTTTGCTATAGAACCTGATATATTGCTTACTAATACTGCTGAAATTAACTCTTCCTTTACTGTCGGTGCAGGAAATATTTCCAATAGATTGCACATGCTGTATGAGTTCTACCTGTGCCAGGACCGATGCACAAGCAAAATGCAGTAAAGAACCTCAACTTGTGGTCGAACATCCCAGTTCATGTATTAATGAATTAACAACAGTTGTAGAAAATATGAATGGGTCTTCAATGTTCATAGAACCGGAGAGCAACTTTTTTTTTTTGGAAAAGGAAGATTTTATTAATTTCAAGAACGTTACATCGAGAAGATACAAGAACTTGAAACTTCTTCCGGCCTCTGCTTAACAAGAAGCACACAACCCAAAAATAAAGGAAAAAAAAAGAAACACACACACACACACTCTAGTGACTAGCAATCCGAAGACTAAACCGCCACCCATGCACCTGGGAGAAGAAATCCTGCCACCGTGCATCAATCGCTGCATAGCCTCCAGCATAATAGTTCGCAAATCCGGCTTCTGCAGCACAACCCATGTACGCAACCAATGGGAAACAGCATAAATAACCTGCAAAGGGGATGAATTGGATTTTCTTTCAAAGACTATAGCATTTCTGCTTAACCAAAGAGACCAACAAATAGATGCGGCTCCTAGTAAAGCGACATTTTTAAGGTCCTTCTGAAAACAAACAAGCCAGCTTTCAAGCATATTCGAAACGCTAGTAGGTCGACCAATCCCGAACGCTAGGAACACAAAATCCCAGATCATACGAGCAAATCGACAATTAAAGAACAGATGCCTGATTGTCTCAATTTCATGACAAAAGCAACAAATTTGACTACCCTGCCAATGACGTTTAGCCAAATTGTCCTTAGTCGTAATGACCCCTTCTAAGATACCACGTAAACACTTTGATTTTTAATGGTACTTTTAACTTCCACAATCGCTTGTTTAAATTAGGCACATCACATTTAATTAACGCTAGATAATGAGGCGCACGAAAATTGTCCGGATTTACATAATTTCGGTGAAATTCATCATCATCTTGTGTTAGCGAACATTGACGATGCGTGAAAGCAAATTATTCCACGCCACCAACTTAGTTCCAATCAATGACCGCTCTGTGATATATTTGGTTGAGAATTCATGAGAATGTCGACAATGGTTGAATGCTTATTCCTTGTGATGCTATATAACCCGGGATATTGATCTTTTAAGGCGCGACTTCCAAGCCGATATCTTCCCAAAACTCACCGTGACCCATTATTTATTTTGAAGGTTCCAAAACGAAGGAAATCCGTTTAGCTTCATCAAACCGACCAAAATGCGAATCTCTTGGTTTCCACTCAACTTGTACTAGCGGTATAGATCCAAGGTACTTATTTCTAAGAAGCTGCTGCCAAGTACCATCCGATGTTAAAACCTTGAACAACCATTTACTCAGAAGTGCAATGTTCTTAACATTTAAGTCATGAATCCCCAGGCCCCCTTGATCTTTGGGTTGGCAAAGGATACTTCATTTGACAAGATGATATTTTCTTTTACCATCGTCACCTTGCCAAAAGAAACGAGAGCGGAAGTAATCAAGTTTTGTAAGGACACCTTTAGGAATCGCAAAAAAGGACATCATGTACATTGGAAGACTACTTAACACGAATTGATAAGTGTTAGTCTACCTCCAACCGAAAGATGTTTTCCTTCCAACCAAGAAGTCTCTTTTCAAATCTCTCTTCTACCTTTTTCCAATCTGAATTTCGCAATGTCTTATAATGGATAGGTATTCCTAAATACTTCATAGGGAGCTCTCCTTGCTTACAGCCAAACAGATCCAAATACTGTTCTAAGAAAACTTGGGCCTCACCAAAGCAAATTAACTCACTTTTATGGAAATTTATTTTTAGACCCGAGACTTACTCAAACGCACAAAGCAATAGCTTCATGTTACGAGCTTTGTCCAAATCATTCTCCATAAATAAGATTGTGTCATCTGCATATTGCAAGATAGACAGCCCCTCGTCAACTAAGTGAGGCACTACCCCACCGATTTGCCCTTGTTCCTTAGCCCTTCTAATCAACACCGCCAACATGTCTGCGACAATATTGAACAATAAAGGGGACAAAGGATCACCTTGACGAAGACCTTTTTTAGTTTGAAAAAAGCGACCCACTTCATCATTTACATTAACCGCCACACTTCCTCCCGAAATGAAGGACTTAATCCAAGAAATCCACCTGGATGAGAATCCTTTCATTCGTAGGGTCTGAAACAGAAAAGGCCATTTAACCTTGTCATAAGCTTTCTCAAAATCAATCTTAAATATAACCCCACTCAGTTTACGCCTATGCATCTCGTGGATAGTTTCGTGCAGAATGACGACCACTTCAAGGATATTTCGGCCATGCAAAAAAGCTGTCTGTGATGGACTAACTACCTTGTCCGCAACCAAGTTCAGCCTGTTTGTAGCCACCTTGGTAAAAATTTTGAAGCTCACATTTAGGAGACATATAGGTGCAGTATTGTCAGATTACATTTGCTTCTTAAACTTTGGGAATAAGAGAAATAATTCCAAAATTCAAACTAAAAGAGGTAGATCTCCGAATAAAGCTCACGGAACATAATCAAAAGGTCACCTTTAATAGTATCCCGAATTTCGTAGAATTCGCAGAAACCCATCGGGCAGGGCTTTGTTATGTTCCATCCGAAAATAGCATCTCTAACTTCTTTCTCAAGAACCGAAAAGAAGAAGAGCATTTTCCTCTGGGATACTTATGGATATCTTGGTTTACTTCCTCATTGAGGCCTAACAAACTCTCCTCCGCTTCCCCAAAAGATCTTTATAAAACTTGGTAATAAAACTTTTAAGGTTAGCTTTGTCCTCAATCTTACTATCCTCATAATCCGAGAGAATATATTCGTTTTTTCCTGAATTTGCCATTGGCAACCATTTGGAAATATCTAATATTGTTATCACCCAATAAAACATCTTGCACCTTTGCCCGCTGATAAAATTTAAGTTCTTCCTCTCTAAGGAGACTGGCCAGGTGCTCCCTAGCCTGAGCAAGATTCTCTCGCTCAATTTCAGACAAGTCCCTAACCTCAGCGGCAATGTCCGGTCAGTAATTTTTGCCTGGAACTCTCTTTTCTTGTTTTTATAAACACCGTTGGTATGAAGAGCCCATCCCCGAAGAAAACTTCGCAAAGCCCCCATTTTTCGGTTCCATCGTTGAACAGAATTATTTGCTCTCACCGGTTTAGACCAAATTTCGACCACCTTGTCATGGAAGTCCTCTCGGGTAAACCAAACAGATTCAAATCTGAACTGCTTAGGTATCCCAGAGAATGCTGGATCACCGGTATTTAACAGAAGGGGAGTATGATCCGAAATGCCTCTGTCCAATGCCTGAACAGAAACAAGTGGGAATTTAAACTTCTAGTCGGTAGACATAAGAACCCTATCTAACTTCTCGTAAGTTGGACAAGACAATGAGTTCGCCCAGGTAAATTGTCGTCCAGTAAGATCGATCTCTCTCAAATCAAAGTCATCAATTCTGACATTAAATAAGAAAGGCCAACGATCACTAAATCTATTATTATTCTTCTCCTTACTATGCCTCATAATATTAAAATCTCCCCATAAGGGTTGGAAGATGATTTTGTTGACAAGTTCGCACCAATTCACCAAAATGTCGCTTTAAAATCCTCTGGGTGGACCATATACTGCCATGAGAATCCATTTAAAATTGTCTACCTTATTCACAAGATGGAATTTGAGAAAGAATTCCCCTTCCACAATAATAGACAGATCAAAAGAAGACGTATTAATTCCTAAAAGGATCCCACCAGATCTACCTCTAGGTGGAAGACAGTGCCAACCGAAATCCGCACCTCCAGAGAGTCGTGCAAGATTCAAATTTGATAAATCTTTTTTTCCTGTTTCCAATATGGCAATAAAGTCCAAGTGGTTATCTTTACCAGCCTCTGAGATGTACTGAAATTTAGCCAAGTTTGAAAGACCTCTGCTATTCCAGAAAAGACCTTTCATAGAGACCTATTTTTTTATTTTGCCTTTTGATTCCTATGAGACTTACGACAGGAGGCCATTAGATCACAAAGTCTGATGTCTAGATCCTCTGTCTCTAGGTCTACCTCGGAAACATCCTCGATCAAGTGAGCAAGAAAGTCACTATCAGCCTTAGTGGTTTCGTCATCACTTGATTCGAAGGGATTAACCTCCCTATTTTTTAACTTATCCATTCTAGCAGCCTTTTTTCTGTCGGATTGGTTCAATGTTAACCTGTCGACTTCCAACCTTTTAAGTGCTTTAATTGATAAATTATTTCCCGTACTACTATTTTTCATCTGAAAGCCTATTTTCTCTAAATTTGCTACACAACGCTCATCTAACATTGCTGCAAAAGAAAGAGAATTAAGACATGTTGACATACCGGTCTCATAGGCCACAGGAGTCGAAGGCGAATATGGCCTCACCAAAGAGGGAGCCACCGTCTTGATCCCTGAATTAGCATCCAAATTCCGCTCCGCAGTTCGTCGCATGGCTTTACTGAGAGAATCACCATCTGTCATAGATGTACCATCATCAGTCTGAACATTACATCGTAAGCTACGACGAAGACCATCGATACAATGAAAATTAGTCAAGTTTATACCATGAATATCAGAAACCGAATCAATTTGATCAGAAGATATTGCCGCCCCCAAATCATTGCATTGCAAATGCTTCAACTGAGCCGGCCTCTGCATGTCTCCTAACCTTGCGGGACTAAAACTCATCTCAAAGCCAGCATTATCCGACACATCACAGCACTCCTTGTCTGGATCATTCGGCACAGGGAAAATCCCACCACCGCACCCCTTTACTGGAACCTTCGGCACAGAACCAGTCACAGCACCACACTCCTTGACTGGAGCCAACAGCACAGGTGTCACCGAATCACATCTTGTCTCCCTGGTCACAGCCGGCACCTCCACCTGCATTCCCTCATGCTGCTTATCTTCTTGCAATGAACCAACTTGATTACCCGTCCCAGGCAATACCTCCTTAGGACCTGGCACATGCTGCACAGCATCGACATTCTCATTTGCACACTCTGAAAGTGTAAAAGAATCAATGTGAGTAGAAGATAATACCTTCAAACTTGTGTCAGGCATTTTCGTTACCAAGATGTTAGGCAACGATTCTTCAATGTTCAACAGTGAAAAACTCTCCAGTTTCTTCTGTGCACTACACGACCTGTTGCCCTCATGCAGTGCCTCATCAGTCAACAGACAGTGATCCCCAGGCTTACCAGCATGCTTATCTTCTTGCACTGAAATAATACCCGTCCTAGGCAATACCTCCTGAGAACATGGCACATGCTGCAAAAAATCAACATTCTCATTTGCATGCTCAGGAAGTGCAAAAGAATCAATGTGAGTAGAAGATAATACCTTCAAACTCATGTCAGGCATTTTCGTTACCAAGATGCTAGGCAACGATTCTTCAATGTTCAACCTTGAAAAACTCTCCAGTTTCTTATGTGCACTCCCCGACCGTCGCACATGCGAGACACTGGCCGTCTGCATAGGAACTGGTCCATTTCCTGATAATGCTGGACTGGAGGTAGAAGGATCTTGCACACTTTTCTGCTTTTTTAAATTTTGATCCTCTTGTCCCCCTTTGCTCGCCCCATAGGAACCTGAATCTCCATCATCTTTATTGTCTGAATCATGGAATTGAGATGGAGGCATGGCATGGCTCAAAGCGAGCTTTCTTCAGCAGAAAATACAAGATCATATCCCACCTAGTTTTTACAAAGGTCCTTTGTATCTCGTGAATTTCCCAAATTTAAGATTTGCTAAAATTAATTAAAATTATTAATTTAAACATTTGGATGTTAATTGGATTTTTATTGGATTTTTAATTTGAATTATTAATTGTTCGGACAATTCTATATCCAAATTTCAATTCAAACCTTTCCTTTGAAATTCCATTTAAATTCAAAATTTGGATTTCATTCGGTGTTCTAATTAACCTGGCATCCATATCCTTTCGAAATTGGAGTCCAATCCTTTTCCGTCCGCAAAGTCAAAATTTAAATTCTCGTCCTTATTCGAAATTTCACCCAAGTTTCAAAATACCTAAAATCTCAAAATTCATAGAATTAGGTTCCAAATATTTCGAAATAATTTTGAGAATTTTTCTAAGATTTATAGAATCTCTCTGGTATTTTATCTCTCGCGGTATTTCGTTAAATCCAGTATATTCATCCCGGAATTGTCTAAATTCCAAAACTCATCAAAATTCAGTGAAACAAATTTTATTATGTTTCAAATAATCTCTAGTATTTTTAGGAAATTTTCCAAGATTTTTAGATTATTTTTTCTATTTTATTCCTCGCGCTTTTGTCCCTTCATTTCTTCCGGCCAATGAGAAAGCGACACGTGTCCGTTACTGTTCATCTTCAACCTCCAGCCGTGCGCACTGTTCACATTCCAGCCCCATTTGCAGCCCAAACTTCAAACGCTCATAACTTTTGCAATTCTCAACGAAATTGAGTGAGGTCAATTGCAAAACGACCGTGTCATCAAGGACTTCAATTCTCCTATAGTTTCCCCTCTTAAATCAAGTGAGACCGAAACTGCAAGAACTTCTTTGCCGTTTCTTGTTTTGGCCATAACTTTTCCGTTTCTCATCCTCTCAATGCGTGTGACCACCCAAAACGTGTGTTTCAGTCTCCCCAACACGGTGCTCACACTTTCCTCCATTTCCAGAACATTTTCCTTCTGAAAATCGAAGAAACGGTCGCCGGACGTCCTCCGTTGACATCGCCGTGTCATCTTTTGATCCGGTAAGGAAAATTGACTTCCGTTCACGTCATCTTGTGAGCATTAGTGTGTAGATCATAACCCCTCAAGAAATTCCAGGTTTCGTCAAGAATTGCTCCGGGAATTTGCGTTTGTTCGTCGTCAAGTTGAGTTCCGTTCGTCATCGATTCCTTCCAATCCGGTAATCCCCAATCAAATTTATTTTAGATATAGCCTAGTATGATCTTGCTCTACGCCGTGCTCTCACTCGTTTTAGGAAATTTTGCGTTTTGATGTGATTTCGGGCACCATGCCATTCGGTCGGTTTTGGTCGCGTTGGCCGTCGCCCTCGCCGTTGCTCCGGCCATCCCTACCATTGGCCATCATGCCCACGGGCTCCTCTCACCTCTCCACCCCATCCCCACCACTGGCCGGCCCTCAATTGGCCAACGTCGCCTCAAGTTTGTGCACGCACGCCACATGCTCGTATAAATGCCGACTTGATCCGTTTTGCTCCAAATCCGGTTTCTCTTGATCTAGCCACCACCCCAACCTTGTGTAGACCTCCCATGACCTCTCCCACACGTCCTCACCTCAGATCAACTCATCCAAACCGAGAAACTTTGCCCTCATCCTCCGAAGCGCCGCCGCACATCGGCCATACTTTGAGGCGCGTTCCCCGTCAACTCTTTTCAAGATCCATTTGCGTCACGTCATGCCTCTAGGTACCCTCTGTCTACCGTCCAAATTTGGTGCAATTTCATCCACTGGATCAAAAGTTATGGCCGCCCAAAGATCAAATCTTGCCGGAGCCCGTTCTCCCTCGTTTCTGCGAGTTTGGCCGTGAAATTTTTATGGTAGACTCCCCTTGATGTTCCCTACACGGTGCTCACCCTAACTCAATGTTTTACCTGTGGAATTTGTGCAGAAAAATCAATATTCCCGATCGGTATCGCTGACGCAATGCAGGAATGGCATCGTGCGTTCTCCGTTGATCCAGAAGGTAAAAATCCGATCTCTTCGTGTCATATCGTGTTCTAGGATCTCAGTGGGCTCTCTGAATTTTTTTGTAATTTTTCATTCATTATTCTAGTAGTTATGGCTATTAGATCTATTAGCTGTAACAGCCGTTAATCGGCAGTTTGTGATTAATCCGGTGCGTCGCCGCCAAATCCGGCAATATCGCTCAGTTCGTGTCACCGCGTTCTACACAATAGACATTTTCCCTTTGCTGTTGCGTCTACCGAAATTATTTTTATTCGCCGCCGCCTTTTTGCGCCGCCTTATCGTCATTGCCGCCACCCAATTTAGTTCGCTTTGGCCGAGTCCTTCCATCCAGTGGGTCGTTACCTTACTGTTTTGGCCATCCTTCGAGTTCATTTGGTCTCCATTTACCATCAAAGCCTTAATCTAAAACCTACCTATCATCGCTTCGCCTCCGCCATTAACGTTTCGCCGTAGCGTTTCATCGTTAACGTTCCATCGTTAACGTTCCGCCGTTAACGTTTCATCGTTAACGTTCCATCGTCAACGTTTCGCTGTTAACGTTTCGTCGTTAACGTCCCGCCGTTAACGCTTTGCTATCATCGTATCGCTGTCATCGCATGGGTGCATGCAAGTGGAAGCCCTGGTGCGATGTCATCATCTTTTCTATCGCCTTGATGTGATCTAGCTCTATCACATTGAGTTTAGTCCCGTCTTCTTATCATCGCCGTCCTGTCATCGTCGAGGCTTTCCATCGATGTATGACTGAACCCCATATCGAATCGCAGTGGATGCCGACCCCACTTGTTCTTGTCTCATCTTTGAAATCTAATCTGCTTTTGATTGGGAAATCATTCATGGACTTGGTTGATCTGAGATTGCCCATATGTCAATATCTGTCGATCAAGTTAATTAATCTCGAAGGATATTCCCTGGAATATACTTCGTTCTTCCCTAATTATCAGTCGTAACCTTCTCGATAAATCTTCTGAAAGCCTGTTCTCTTTCATCCGATCTTTGACCAAATCTATTCAAGTTCCTAAATTCAATTCCTTTCATTCAGTACCAATATAATCTTAATTTGGAGTTTATTTGAATTGCCTTTTGAGATTTGTTATATTTGTGCTTCTTTATCGTTAGACATGTCGTCTAGAAGTTACCCGAAGTAGCTGAAGGACGAGGAAGTCGAAGCATTCGATTGAAGAGCCAAAGATTGAGGAAGCCGAAGATCAATTATAAAAAGTAAAGAGCAGTTTATAGCAAGTGCCAGGCAAGTCGTGCTTTGATCATATTGCTCCCAGTTTTACAAATTTACTTTGATTCAAATTATTGCATGCTAGTTCAAGAATTAAAATGATTTAAATTAATTTGGAATTAGTTATACAATCCAATTGCTAATATCACCTTGCCATGATTATTTGTATGCCATAATTCATTTGTCGCCCTAAGATGGTTGATTAATACTTGGTTGTTATTACTTGCCAACGTGAGTTGGTTAGACCGTGTATAATTGCTTAGCCATGCCACGCAACTCATGTCTTTTGAAAATAAAAGAATAATACTGATTAATGGATTATGAATTGTGTTTGTGAAATGGTGTGACGTGTTGCCATACGATGATGTTGATATGTGGAACTAGCGTGGTTCTACATGGATGTTGAGTTGTTGTTGGCATTGTGTTACGCAATAATCAACTGGGGTGATAAAGGATTTAGACTGGGGCAAGTGGCAAGTGGCTTTATGCGAGTGGGCCATCGTGGCATTTGGGTGGGTTGAGTGTTGTGAGGGTGTGAGCCAATTTTGAGAGAAGGATGTCTTGCCACAGTCGATTAAGGACTTCACCTTGCAAGCCTTTAACCGAGTCACTCGTACAACCACATGTCCGAATGGGAAGACCTAGTTTAGTAGGATTCGATATCTCACCTTTGATACCTCCGGGTGGCGATCATCCGAGGGTGATGTATGGGGAGCGTACTGTCTTGCTTGGTACCCTATCCAACGGTGTTTGTCGGTCCTATACTTGACTCTGGCGAGGAAGTGATAGTGAAGGCAACTGGAGAGGTTTCTAGGTTGAGATAGAAGTTTCTGAAAGGCTTTGTTATGATCGCTCATTCGCATACTCTTGTATGGCGATTCACGGCTGACGTGATGAGTTGATTGTATCTTGTGGGTAAAGTGTACAACCTCTGCAGAGTGTAAAAACTATTCGAATAGCCGAGTCCGCGGTACTGGACAATGCTCGGGGATTACAGTCAAGGGGTAGAGTTTTGAAAATAAAATGAGGTTGGGAATGTAGACTATGTGATATGGAAATTGGTTAAGGATGAGAAATGTTTTACTTGAGAATGATTACGAAATTTATTATGGGTATTAATTGTTTTACTGCTTTTCTATCTATTATGATTATTTGTGAATGCTACTTTATTGCAAAAGAACCATTCAGCCATTCCTTTGGAATAAGCCATGCATGTAGTAATAGAACTGCATTCTGTGCATGACTTGTTGAGTACGGTTGTGTACTCACCCTTGCTTTAACAAAACATCACCAGTTGAGGAGAAGTCTACATCTTGAAGAAGGAGAAGTTCTGCAAGAAGGCGAATATCTAGGAGTCGAACCTTGTCAAATGCTGTGGTATTTTGATGGGATTCACCGATGTTCTTCGTTCATTGCTCGCATTCGTTTTACTCTGAATTGAAGCCATCTAGGCTTCACAATTGTAAGTTGACCTTAAGGTTGTTCAACATGTTATATTAAAAGATGAATTCTTTATTTATTATTCCGTTGTGTATGATTGTGATATTCATCTTTGTTAGCTGTGGGCACTAGCGGTGATCCTGCGACTAGTCTTTGAAAACACGAGAGGTTTCGGATTGCGAATTCAGGTCCCGACAGACAGAGAGCTATTGGCTTCAAGTGGATTTACAAGGTAAAAAAGAATCCACAGGGAGAAGTTGTCAAGCACAAAGCGCGTCTCGTTGCGAAAGGTTACGTGCAAAAACCCGGAATTGATTATGAAGAACTGTTTGCTCCTGTAGCAAGAATTGAAACAATAAGGCTTCTGATTGCTTTGGCTGCTCAAGAGTCATGGGAAATACATCATATGGATGTGAAGTATGCCTTCTTGAATGGGGAGCTGACGGAAGAGGTTTTTGTGGCTCAACCGCCCGGTTTTGAAGCAAGAGGTGAAGAGGGTAAAGTGCTGAAGCTTAAGAAAGCACTTTACGGATTGAAACAAGCTCCAAGAGCTTGGAATGCGAAATTAGACAGCACATTAGCTTCCTTGCAGTTTGAAAAATGCCCCCTGGAACATGCTGTCTACAAGCGAAGCAATGGAGAGAAGAGCTTGATTGTTGGCGTATACGTTGATGATTTAATCATCACAGGACCAAACACTCAAGAGATTGAAAAGTTCAAGACTCAGATGAAGAAGTGTTTCAAAATGAGTGATCTAGGACTGTTGTCATATTATCTTGGCATTGAGGTCCATCAAGAACCAGGAGGGATCACTCTGTGTCAATCGGCGTATGCGCAGAAGATACTGGAAAGCTGTGGGATGGAAAATTGTAATCCTATTGCAACTCCAATGGAAGAACGAATCAAGCTAAGCAAGGTAAACCAAAATCCTCCGGTTGATCCAACTAAATACAGGAGTGTAGTTGGAAGTTTGAGGTATTTGGTTAACACCCGACCTGTTATAGCCTATGCAGTTGGAGTTGTAAGTCGCTTCATGGAGGCGCCAACCACCCTGCATATGGCAGCAGTGAAGAGAATACTTCGGTACATAAAAGGAACCATAAATTTCGGGTGTGAGTACAGAAGGAAGACAAAGAGGGGCGCCATTATAAAAGGCTACACAGATAGCGATCTGGCCGGAGATGCTAATGATCGGAAAAGCACTTCGGGAGTAGCTTTCTTCCTTGGTGATAGCTTGGTGAGCTGGACATCCCAGAAACAAAAAGTCGTAGCATTATCCTCCTGCGAGGCAGAGTACATCGCTGCGACATCAGGAGCCTGTCAAGGTATATGGCTCAGAAGATTGTTGGGAGAGTTGCTGGAACAACCAGAGATGAAGACAGTGTTGATGGTTGACAACAAATCAGCCATAGCACTAAGTAAAAATCCGGTTCACCATGACAGAAGTAAGCATATACAAATGAGGTATCACTTTATTCGAGATTGCGTTGAAAATGGAGATATAGAAATTGAATACATTTCAACGCAACAGCAGCTAGCCGATATCCTAACTAAACCGCTGGGAAGATTGAAGTTCAAGGATATGCAGAAGAAATTGGGAGTGATACAAGTCAGTAGAAGGGAACAAGATTAAGGGGGAGATTTGTTGAGATAATCTTGTTTACTTCTTGTTTTTTCAGTTATGCATTAATGTATTAGGGTCTGGACATTTGGTTCAGAGCTTGTGTCGGAAAGGGAATAATAATAGCGGTAGAAGCTAGTATCGTAATAGTTCTGGTTAGCTGAAATTGGAGTTCGAGTAGAATTCAGTTAACCGAGTCCAATTGTAATTAGTTCGGATTTGTTTCCTTTATAAGCATGAAGAAAATACAGAAAAGATGCAGCGAGTTGATGCATCGCAAAGATTGTGTGCATTGTTCCTCCGTTACTTTCTGCCCAGAGCAACTTGGTTGCCTGTTGTCAGTTTTGTGCGTTTTGCAGGTTCTCTGTTCTTGCCGCTGCTGAGTGCATCGCTGGCAATCTTCAGAGATTGAAGGCTTTTGGTTTCAACATTTTGTTGTGGCCCTATTGGCAAAGGAAGAGAAGATGTTTGCGGCTGCAACCTTCCAGGATCAGTAGATTGTGTTAGGTTTCATGTAGCAGAAAGGCGACTTCTACTGAGACGTGAACTTGGTTCAGCTTTCTTTGATTGGGGATTTGATCTTATGGGTGAGGAAATTGCACTTTCTTGGACAGATGATGAGGAGGCAAATTTCAAGGCTGTAGCACGACTCAATGCATCATCTTCACGCAGGAATTTTTGGAATCGTCTCCACTTATTTTTTTCACTTGAAGGGAAGGAAAGAACTTGTGAGCTATTATTTTAATTGTTTTCTTCTTAGATGGAGGTGTTACCAAAATAGGATTACTCCAAGGAATATAGATAGTGATGATGAGGATGAGACATAATTTAAATTCTTGGGTAACCGTCTTGGTCACGGTGCAACTAAGTATCACAGTACCAAGCACACCATTTGCATTCAGAATACACACTGCATGGATCTGGATCAGTAGTTGCTGATCAGATTTTAAGAACCTGATTGAAGTTTGGTAATTCACTTTTCTCCTTGTTAAGAGACTGAATTGATAAATTCTTCCACTCATTGATTTGGTTATGCTGATGACAATGCACATGAGTTGCTGCGAGCCAAGCGTTGGAACAATTTGCTTAGTGCTTCAGCAGATGGATGGAAGTCTGATCAGCGATCGAAGTTCATATGCAAGTTTTGATAGAGAAGCTAGCTGAGTAGGTGAGAGTGATCTGTGAGCACTCACATGAATTTATATCGAGAAAGTGAAAAATGCACTGGTATAGCAGCATTTTCATCAATGCTTCCTTGAAGGTATTATGTGTACGTGCTTTCTTTTCCTTAGTTTTTTTCCTTTTGTAAATTAACTTATACCTTATCCGGTAGGTATAATTGTCTGTAGCATGCTCTATGCTCATATTTGTTGTATTTTTTAGAGTGGTGGAGCAGAAAGAGCATGTACATATATAGATGTTAGTCTTCTGAAACTAATGCTGCAGATGTTCTTAGTAGATTCAGCATGTTGACAAGAACTTGTTTGTAGTCTTCCTTTCGACCTGTTCAATGGTAGACACCATCCCATTTTTTTATTGTATCATTCATAAGAATCTTTCATCACTTGCTAGGTTAAACTATCGTATTCACTCACATGGACTACGTTAGTGCAGATGAGATCTTTCGTGTGCCTATTCTTTTCTTCTTGTGACTTGTGAGCTGCACAGGTCAAATATTGCTGACTAAAATAATTTATTTAGTTTTCTCCATTGATAAGAGAGAATTATATTGAAATGATTGGATGTCCAAGAGAAGAGCGGTGAATTGGGAATCTTTTGCTGAACAATGGTCAAATTAAACAAATTTAAACCTAATTTCTCATCATGTATAGCACTTGTATTCATCATAATGCTAATAGACCAGAATACACACACACATACATGAGGGTACAAAAGGAAAACCTATACAAGGCAATATAGGGTACTAGTAATCTCTATACAATGCTATATGATCTGTCTAACATCTTCTCAAACTCATAGTGGATCAGCAATACTAAATTTGGAGAGATAAAAATTCTGTTGAGCTTTAGTCTGTATTTTTGTGAAGAAATCCGCCAACTGAAGTTTTGAAGGCATATACTGAAAAGTTACGACCTGTCCCTTGACTTGTGACCATATGTAGAAAGCATCAACATCGATATGCTTGGTGAGCTCATGCTTCATCAGGTCTCGAGCAATGCTAATAGCACCTGTATCGGATAAAAGAGTAGTTGGTGTAAAAACAGAAACACCAAAACCCACCACTGTAACCAAGTAACCTCTGCTATCAAAAGAGTTATAGCTTGCAACTTAACCTTAGCACTCGAACGAGAATTTGCTATTTGCTTTTTAGTCTTCCAAGCAATGAGATAACCACAAAAAAAACATAGTAGGTAGAAAGAGATCGACGATCAGAGTAATCACAAGTTTAGGTAGCATCAGAATATGCCTAGAGCTATAACAAGTTGGAGCATGGAAAGAAAAGACGACGAAAGATGGTTTTACGAAGAAGATGATTATAGTGGAGCTGAATGGGAGCAAAAATGAACTAATTCAAGATATGCACTGGATACAAAGTATCAGAACGAGTGATACCAAAGTAAACAAGCCTCGCAACAAGATGATGATAGCGAGTAGGATTCTTAAGTGGTTCACCATTAGTAGGTTGAAGGTGAACATTAAGCTCTATGGGGATCTCGGCTGTGCGCCGATCATGATTCGCCATTCCTCCTCGCCGGAAGCCATCCCGGAACGCGACTCGCTGCGGTCATGATCCCTCGGCCGAGGACCGTATGGCACCAGTTGATGTGGTTCGTCGGGGTGGTGTTGTTGATATGCTCGGGTTCCCGGCCGGAGACCCGAGCGTAAGCGAACGAGACCCCGCCGAGTCGATTGGTCATACTCATGGAAGATAGTCGGTCTGAAGCCACCGGCGGTTATCGGCAGGCGGCGCTGAGACTATGTTTGCGGTATCAAAAACATACCCTTTTCTCTCCTCTTGTTCTCCTTTTATTATCCAGCCTTAAAGCCGATTACAACTACTAGAGTAGTTGGTGTAAAAACAGAAACACCAAAACCCACCACTGTAACCAAGTAACCTCTGCTATCAAAAGAGTGATACCAAAGTATCAGAACGAGTGATACCAAAGTTAACAAGCCTCGCAAAAAGATGGTGATAGCGAGTAGGATTCTTAAGTGGTTCACCATTAGTAGGTTGAAGGTGAACATTGAGCTCTATAGGGATCTCGGCTGTGCGCCGATCATGATTGAAGCATGATTAAGAACCTGAATATACTTTTTTTGGGAGAGGAAGAAGCCTTCTGGTGTAGAAGAAATCTCAATCCTAAGGAAGTAGCGAAGAGGACCTAGATCAGGTATGAGAAATTACTCGCTGAGATATGCCTTCACAAAGGAAATATATTGAGAATCATCTCTAGTGATGATCATGTTATCACCATATAGAAGAACATAGCACACACCTAAAGAGGCGAAGACTAGAATTGTCGGGGGTCATGCCACAAAGATGCTTTACTGGAATTCCACCCTGAAGAGTAGAAGGCTGAATATTGATTAAGTAAGTAGCAGTGGAAACAATCAATGCCCAGAAGTAAGGTGAAACAACGGATGGAGAAGTAGCCGATGGGAAGAACCGGCCAACCATCCTTGTTGGCCGATTCTTCCCATCGGCTGGTTGGATGATGCAAGTACAATGCCGATAAAACTCTAATCCTAAAAACCTTGCTCTGATGTCATGTATGAATAGCACTTGTATCCATCATTAGGTCAATAAGCTAGAATATATACATGTACATGAGTGTACAAAAGGAAAACCTATACAAGATACTAGCAATCTCTAGATAAGGTAATACATGATACTGTCTAACATTTCTAAACCTAAACTTACGTGTCTAAAGCTTGGTACTGTGTTCACACAACTCTATAGAAGCCTAGTGAAGTTTTGCAATCTAAATTTCAATCTTACACAAATTTAGTGATGTAGGAATTGAAAGAACAAGGTTTGAAATGCATAAACATATAAGGGATAAGAGACAACCGATTTTTTTACATAGGTCTTGGAGCGTTAGTGATCCACCCTATTCCTCGTTGGAGCACTATCGTAAGAGTCTAGCTCCTACTTAATCCGTGTAAGGATCCGAGGAATCAACTTGTGGTGGTCTTTCTCCGCTCTAGATAGGTGAACTCAAGCCTTTACAATCTTTCTGGTGCTTTCCACAAGCTCCTTCTTGGAAGGTCACTAAGAACTCGCCTACAAGCTATCAAGGAATCATCAAATTCCAAAAAGTGATAGGTCTAAAGATGTCTCTTGAACCTAACAAGGTCAAGCAACCAAGAGTGTTGCACATTAACAACTAGAGGTGAAAACATATTGAATAGTTGTCGACCGATTCGAACAATTTTTGAATATAGATTCTATCGGATCGAATATTTATCGGATTGCATCGGACCGGAAATGAATACGGATTTTTTTCTACTGGATACAGATACGGATTCGGTAACTCACTATCTATCATATACGAATACGAATATAGATAATTCGAATATTTATGGACTAGATTATCTGGATGGGTCAAACTACTCTTTTGGCCAAAATGGTTTCTAAATTTCAAAATCATTTTGTAATTTAATTAATTCATAAATCAAATTTTAATTATTAAAATTCGCAAACAGCTCCAAAAATTTTGAAATTTTTTTGGGAAGTTCTTGACACAAACTGTGACATCCAAAATTTTGTTTCTTCATTTAATTTATTTAATCTAGAATTTATTTGGAACCTTACTATTTTTTTAAAGTCTTCTTTTTGTGTAATTTCAGTTTCACTAAAAAGAATTTCTGCGAAAACTTTAAAAGTTGAAAAATTCCAAAAATAATTTATTGAGTCCCAAATATTCTAAAGTATTTTTAATAATTTTTCATGATTTTTAGAGATTTTTTATCTATTTTTACCGTCGTGCTTTTATTCTCAGCTCATTTAATTCCAAAAAAAAAGGACAGGTGGACCAGGCCCCACCTAGGTCCTTCAAGCTTGGTCGAAGAAGCCAGTAAACACGCGCTCTCTGTCCTCCATCAAATCAAAATTTTGAGCTTCAATTTCTCCTCGAGTTGAGCATAAAAAATTCGGCAAAAATCATATTTAGATTCCTCGCAATCTCCTCTTGCCCATTCATGGCCTTTAATCCGCAAAATCTGAGCAAAAATCTCGTTCTTCTCTTTCTTTTAGCCGCCGTTTTCACCACGATATCTTCCTCCTCGGTCCTCATCCCGCAATATAAAATGAGGAGCGGGTGCCTCTCGACGGGAGCAACCTATTTTGCAACTTCTCCCGAGCCATTTCATCCCCATTTCATCGTTTTTTGCAAGGTAAGAATCATCGTCGTGCCACGCATTTACAGTGAAATCGCTTTTGAAATGGCCGGACATTCTGCCCTCCCCACTCGGCCGGTAGACGACCAACTCCCACCTCCCCCATTTTCATTTTTTTTTTCTCAGTGCATACGGCAGAAGCTCTTGGGTGTGTCGGTAGTGGGGAAAAAAGAAAATTGAGAGGAGAGAGAGTGTCAGTCGAGGAAAAAAAGGAAATGAAAAAAAAGGAGAGAGAAAAATAGGGGCAACAACTTAGAAAAATTTCAAATTTTGAAATCTAAATTTTGACTCCAAAAATTTGAAAATTTTATTTGGAAAAGAAATTTTAAAAATTCAAAACTTATTTCTTTATTATTTCACGCGCTTTTAAATCTTCCCAGTACCTGTTTTTGCCCATTCGAACTTCAGTTTGCTTTGTTTTTCTTTCTAAATTCATCTAAAATTTCAAGTTATTTGTTTACTCTAGTTTGTTTTTTGAACTTATTTGGATTTTATTTGAAATTTGTTGTTTTCGGCGTATAGATTTCGGAGAGTTGGAACGGTTCGCTGTCGACGATCTCGCCCGAATTGACACCAAGGTTACCTTGGTTGTAATCACGCTTCTAGCGAACCATGTCGTCCGAGTCTGCATATCGCTCTGCTATACGAAACAGCTTGTTAACTGTGAGCCTCACCATAATCTCCAGGTCCTCGGTGAGGCGTCGGTCACAGACACCGAACTTGAAGGCCTTGATCACGGCCTCGTCGGAGACGCTCGGGATTAAGTTCCTCGTGCGGATGAATCGCCGCACAAAGTCGCAGAGGGGCTCATTCTTCCCCTGGATAACGCGATCCAGATCCTTCTCCTTCCCAGGCCGTTCGTAACAACTCTGGAAATTGGAGCAGAGGGCGCTTTGTATCTAACGCCATGATCGGAAGGAAGCAGGCTTCTGGTTGAAGAGCCAGGTGCGCGCGACCCCATCCAATACGGTCGGGAGATAGTTGGCCATCACTGCCTCGTCTCCCCTGGCCGCCAAAATTGCGGTCGAGTAGATTGAAAGAAACTCGTCGGGGTTTTTTGTCCCGTCGAACCGCTCAATTAAGGCGGGCTTGAATCGGGCCAGCCAACGCACCCGACGAAGGTCGTCAGAGTATGCCGAGCAGTTATAGGCCGGAACAGGACCACGTCGAGGAAGGTGGTCTCTGCTACTGGATCCGGAGTCGCGGTCGCCCCGGCGATCGGATCTACGACCACGCTGATTGTGGCGATGGGTGCTGGCATTGCCCGGGAGGCACCGCAGGCATTCGTGAACCTTGTGACTCCTTGGCGGAATGTCTGAAAGACCTCCCGATATGCTGCTGCTGGAATGGGAGCTGCTGTAACTCTGCTATCGCCGAACGTCATCCCGGTGGCGCTCGAGGCGGTGGCGTGGGCGAGTCGGGACAAATCCGGGATCAGCTGGCGAAAGCGATCGGCTAGAAGCGGCCGGCGTGCGTGCGAGAGTTATCGTCACTCATCGAGTGAGACCCGAGTGGCGACTTTGGTGCTGCGAAGGTATGACCGGCAAAGCTTTGTCGAGCTTATCAGCGAGAGCTCGGCCAAAAAGACTTGACCTCACCCGAGCAAGATCGGTCATAACCTGGGCGATAGCACGGAGGCGCTCGCCCGACCGAGGGAGCTTGGATCGTCCAGATGAAGTCCCAACCTTCTCACTTTCCTCTCGCCGGAGGGAGGTTATGGCCTGATTGATAGCAACTTGGCCATTCGGCGAGCATCTTCAGGAGTCTTTGGGCTACGATCACCTGCCTCCACGCTTGTGTCATGGCTGGCAGCCATGAAGACAAACTGATCACGTAGAGGCGGTGATGGCAAAACAGGATGTGGAACCATCACGCTCGGGAAGCGCATTGAGCCGAAATGCGCGAATGTCATGCAGGCGATGGCGCCATGTCTCAAGGTTTTGAAGTTCCTTGAATGGCGAAGCTTCGGGCCCCGGTGGGCGCCGGTTGTCGACGATCGGAATCGCCGGACCGCAAAAGTGTATGGGGTTAATCATGAATCGGGACACAGAATCGGCTTCACTCACGAAGAGTTGGGTTCTTTATTACGAAGGTCGGAGGAAAAAAGAAAAAGAGTGAGACACCGAGAATTATCTTGGTTCAAGCCCTATAATGTAATAGCTCTACTCGGTCTTGCTCGGTGAGAATTTCACTATGTTTGAGTCTGAGGGGTGCTCTCTAGCTCGAGCCACGTAGTTTGAGTGTCTCTGTGTGTGTTCTACGTTGTGATGCGGTATGCTCGTCCCAAGGGGTTTATGCCCTTCTTGGCGTTCAAAGGAAGCGGCGAGAGATTCTAGGAGAGTGGCCGTGCGTCTTGAAGGTGGATAAATGCTTGTCCGGATTTGCCACCACGTTTGGCTTAACTCCACTATTTAAGGATCTTGGTAACCGATTGAATGCACGACTTGGATCCCGAGCTTGACCCCTCCGAGCGGAAGCTGATTCCTTACCCCCTAGCTCGAGGTCGTAAGGGAGCCGCGCGGTCCACGTCATGGTCAAAGGCCTCATGACTTTAGCTTGAGTTAGGGGCTTGTTGACTTTTCGTTGACCAGGCAGGGATTTTTCAGTCCCCGACAGCTAGCCCCCGAGGCTCAAGTCGTGTCCAGGCACCTGGGATGACCTTGAGCCTCACGATCTGAAAAAGGGGACGGTCATCTGGTCATGCTCAGAATTGCCCAAGCCCAAGGCCGAGGTCAGATGGAGACCAACCAAGGAACTCAACGCAATCACGCCTGGCAACCCTTGGACTTCGAAGTCTTGGTACGGACACGGAAGAGCAGCGGAACTGCTTGCGACGCATCGATTCCGTCGCCAAATCTCTGAATGCGTCTATCGAATCGCAACCACCGCGCCTTTTGAGATGCAATATCTGCCAACTGGCGGGGTCTATAAAACCCGAACCATCGGCTCCCCTGAAAATTCTCGAACTCCCTTGAACTTCTTTCGATGTTGACTTTTCTGGTCTTCTGTCCAATCTGCCCTTTCCCCCTCGATCAAGCACCTAGCCTTCCTCATGGCCAAGTTCGGAAAGAGCTCTCTGTCGCTGGCTAGGATGAAGGAGCTCGAAGGTCTAGGATTGCTGGACCCGGTGACATGGCGTTTGCCAAGTGGAGAAGAGCGCAGCCAGAAGATGAACTTCGTCGACTGAAGCACTATATGCTCTTGACTGCGGGCCGGGAGAGCGACTTCGTGGCATCGGTCCTCGCACAATGCGAGATCGAGCTCGTCAACCTGGTGCCAAATTCCATTCTTCTTCTTTCTATCTTCTCTCATTTGTGTGAGGGGTTCCTCGGAATCCTTCCTACCCCATCTCTTTTTTTCCGTTTTTTCTCCTTATTCTGCACCGGGAAGGACCCCGTGGTTGGGTGCCTTTATTTTCAGTAGTGGACGGGACTTCCCTGGGCCTTCCCTCAACTCCACGCTCGGGACTCTCTTGGTCCATGGATCGAGAGGTGGTTCTACTTGAAGAGGGGTGAAGACGGCGCGCTCGCATATGATGGAGCGCCCATCGTCGGCAAGCGCCAGACCCTTGAGGCGGACGACCTGGCAGTCGACCAGGAAGCTATCGCCGCCATCCACATCTGTGCCATGTGTGGCCTCACCGGACAAGCCATCGCCAACGACTTCCTGTGGAACCGGGTGTTCCCTCTACGAAAGAGGTTACATCCGTTCTACGAGATCAAGGGTCGTGACGACCTTACCCGTGAGGGCCCGTCCGGTAAGTCCTCTTGAATTGGAGTTCACTTAAGCTCGAACATGGTGTTTTCTGACAATCTTGCTCTTCCAGCAGTGCCGAAGGAATCCTGGCTTGCAGCCAGGATGACGAAGATGTTCGAGAAAGTGATGTTCGACTACTCCACGGACGACCCCGTCCCGAAGAACGTGTTAAGTCGAAGCGCCGAGGTAAGATATCTTGAGTCAGGTCCCAATTCGTGAATGATTGGAGCTTGCCCTGACTTTAAAGTGTGTTTGCAGGAGAACCAGGAACTGCTCCGAACGACAAAGCGTACGTTACCACTGCCCAGAGCAAGTAAGGGCAAGAAGATAGGCAAAAGGCCGCCCCCAAACACCCCGAGTGGCAAAGCCCCGAAGAAGCAGCACATCGAGTGGGGTGACCGCTCAGTGGAAAGGCTACCTGTGGTCGAGCCTAAATCTTTGCATGTACTTCTTTCTTTTTTTTGATTCTTTCATTCTTCTTGCAGCGGCAAAGGGCTGCGGCCGCTGCCAGGACCTCTAGCCCCCAAGCGGTCCCAAGGTCCCGACCGCAGGGACCTAGGCTTGCCGCCACAAGGAACCTGGAGCCACCGCGTGCTCCAAGGTCCCTAGCACAAGGTGTTCGGAGAAGGGACGCTTCTTCACCCTTGGGACGCCGAGATTCTCAACAGCCCCCTGCGAGACGGAGGCTCGTGACTCAAGTATCCCACTTCTCTTTTGGTCGCAAAATTCCTTTTCGCCTTAGCTTAGTAATCTTTCCTTGTCACAGACCTTGAATGCTCGAACTCACCCCCAACGCCTCGACAATGGTCATTGTCGAGTAGTCTGAGTCGAGGAGGAGGAGGCCTCGTCTGGTGGTGCATCACATCCCCATGAGCAGTGCACATAGGAGGCCCCCATAGTTGGGTCATGGCCAGTGAGTCCGAGCATGGGCTCGCCGATCCGGACGAAGACGCAGCCTCATTTGCCGTCGATAGAGGGGAAGCTGACGACACTGTGGCCGCCGAAGCCGATGTTTCCCTGGCCAAGGCTGCAGTGGGAAGCGAAGCTCAGGACGCCTCGGCCGCCGCGGTCGAGACTGTTCAAGCCGTCCCTGCTGTGGTCGTTCCAACCATCGAGGTCAGGATGACCCTGACCACCGAGGCCGATAATTCGTTGGCCGAGGCCGCCATGGGGGACCAAACTGACAACCCGGCTGGGGCCATCGCCAGGAAAGAAGCGGAAGACCTTCCGACCGTGGAGGTCGGGGCCAACTTGGTCAAAGTGGCCGAGTCTGAAGGCGAGTTAGGACTTCAGGCAGATGAGGAGACCCGAGCTGAGGCCACTACCGGCGATGTCAACCATACGCCGGAAGAACTCCCCCCGGGTGCCTCAACCTCGGCGGAAGGCCGTGCCGTGCCCGGGGCACCAAGCAGCAGGCCCATCGGACCCCACCGCATGGCTTTCGAAGATCGGCTTAGCCAGGTACGGTGCAACTTCCTCATTCTCTTTTTGTCTCTCAGCTCATTTTTCTTTGATGAAGCTTGACTTCCTTTGAATTTTGTAGGCCGTTGACCTCATCGCCCAAGGGCTTCAAGGTCTTCAGAGACATTCTGATGCTCTGAAGATCGTCTTCGACAAGGTGGAGGAACGGGAGACTTGCCTGCTCCAGCTCGAGGAAACTTTGGCGATCGAGCAGGAGGAGGCTAGGCGAAGGACAGCGCCCACGCTGCCGAGCTTGCCACCCTCCAAGGAACACTGACGGTGCTCGAGACAACCCACGTGTCCGAGCTCAGCCAAGCCATCAACACCGAGCGCGAACATGCTTTCAAGGCTGTGGAGGAAGAACACGCTCGGTCGGCCAAGACGCTCGAGGCTGAGCGCATGGGCTCCTCCAAAGCCCTTGAAGCTGAGCGGGCGAAGGTGGAATCTTTGCGAGAAGGAGATCGCGGACGGCGGTATCGGCGAAAGCCCCGCCGAGCTCGGCGAAGGTCACCGAGCTCGAGGAAAAGCTAGGGTGGGCGGCGAGGCGGCGAAGAAGCATACTGGCCCAACTCCAAGACGAGCGAAGCCATGCCGCCAGCTCCGCAGCCGAAACCCTTCGTCTTCAAGGCAAATTGTTGACTCTGAGAACAAAGATCACTGAGCTCGAGCAGGAGAAGCTCGCCCGCGACATGGCTGACCTGTAGCTAGGATTAGTTCTGAAATTTTGTAACTAGTACTTGTAAAGAAAAAGGTCAATGAAACAAAGCTATTTTTTGGACGAAATGAACTTTTGTCTCTATTTTTTGTCGTGTACTTAGCTTTTTTTCCAGGGCAGTATGCCCTCGTTCAGCCCCCGTTGTGGTCGAGGCCGAGCAACGCCGACCTTGGACACAAGTCAGGAACCACGGAAACCAACCTCTGAAGCTGTGACCTGCAAGGTCTGTAGAAGGTGTGTATCCCATAGGGGAGGTTGTTAAAATCATTAAGCATAATAAGTGTACTTCTGTATGAGAAGGAGCTTAGTCCCCGAAGGTTCTAGAGTTGTTTAGATTTGACCCTAGAACTGCGAACGCGATCTATGCTTGCTCGACGGTCCGAATGTGGACTTTGGTTCAAGTCACAGCACGGGGGAGCGCCAGGATCTGAATAGAATCGACTTCTGGTGGCACGACCCTGAGGTGAACTTCAAGCTCGCAACATTCGGATCGGGTTTGAGATCACTTATACGTAGGTCGGATTCAGGAAAACTCTAGCTCAATTAAAGCTATACATCCCCGGGCTGGACCCCTGATTCAAGCCCTGCCACAGGGGAAGCCGCGACGCGATAAGAATCGGCTTACTGCCGGCATGACCCCTAGAGGTGAATCTTGAGATCGCAATACCAAGTATGAAGTTTAGGATTAAGAAGGGACATAAAGACAAATATAGCCAATGAATAATAACTTTTATTGAAATTTGAGACAAAGGCGTTACACATAGAATTTACAGAGTTGATCAATGTTCCACGAGTTCGAGAGCCTCTGCCATCGGGTGCGATCTGTTGAAATGACTATGTAGGGGCCCTCCCACTACGTGGATAACTTATTGGTGTTGGACGAGCCTTGAATTCGTCTTAGGGCTAGGTCCCCAACAAGGAGCTCCCTAGGTCGTACCGATCGAGACGCATGTCTGCGAAGAGCTTGCAGGTAATGCGCTGACCGTAGTAGTGCATGGCATCTTACTTCTTCTGCTAGGGTAAGGTCAAGAGACCGTTCTTGCTCAAAGTTGACTTGATCGACCAAGCTAACCCTAGCAGAGCCCAGCGTGACATCTGAAGGCGGGGCGGCCGGTGCGAATACATCTTTGGAAGGGTGGACCTGTTGCATGGCTGACCGTGGTACGAATAGACCATAAGATAGTGGGAAGCTCATCCACGCAGGTTCGGCCGTATCGTTCGAGCTCATCTGAAACTCGCTTCTTGACGCCTTGAACAATCTGTCCGTTGGCACGCTCCACTGCTTCGTTGCTTTGCGGGTGGCTCACCGAAGCGTAGCACACTTTGACGCCTATGTCTTCGCAATATTCCTGGAACAGCTCACTTGTAAAATGTGTTCCATTGTTAGTAATAATTCTGCATGGAACCCCATACCTGGTGACAACAAACAAACGGAAAAACTTGATAGCCGCTTGAAGGTGATGGTTGAAACGAGTTGACCCGATCCACTTGGTGAAGGTGTCGATAGCGATGAACAAAATTTCTTCCACCAACCGCTTGAGGAAAAGGGCCGAGAATATCGAGCCCCCATGTCGAGAAGGGCCATCGGCGGGATGGTCCGAAGTCGTGAAATTTGGTTGATCGATTTCGAGAATGGGCCAGCGAGCTCGGCAAAGCGAACAATGTCGAGCATCTGTAGCCTTTGTTGGCCAATAAAGCCCATGCGAAAAGCCTTGCCTACCATTGTCTGAAGAGGTGTGCACCACGAGACCAGTGGATGTCGTTTAGCAGTACTTACCCTCCTCCGAGGAGATGCATTTCGTCAGGACTCCAGAGACACTCCGATGATAAAGTCAGTCGTCGACGAGTTTGTGTGAACATGCCCAGTGCTTAACCCTACTCCTTTCAGCAGGATCGGATGGAAGTTCGCCCCGCGCTAGGAAGTTGTAGATCGGCTCTGCCCACAAGGGAGCACCTTCAATGAAGGCGACTGAAACCTCTTGGCCGGAGATCGAGAGTGCCGCCAAGGTCTCAAGGACGACGTCTGAGGGTACTTCGTCATCGGACGACCCGAGCTTGGAGAGGAGATCGGCGCTGGAGTTGTCCTTCCTAGGCACGTGCTTGATTTCCAAATTCCGGAACCACTTCTCCATTTTGCATACCTCGGCAAGGTATTTGACCATCGAGTCTTCTGAGCATTGATAATCTTTATTGAATTGGTTTACGACCAGCTAGGAATCGCCCTTGATGATTAACCGGCACACACCCAGCGCCTTGCAAGCTCGAAGACCCGCTAGGAGAGCTTCGTACTCTGCCATATTATTGGTGGCCGAAAATTCAAAATGAACCACATACCTTAGTTTGTCTCCTCGAGGGGTGAAAATGAGGATCCCAGCCCCTCGAGCACTTGAAAGATCTAGAACCGTCGAAGTACATGACCCAGGGCCTTTCTCCTTCGACCTCAAACTCGGGAGCCGGTTGCAACGTTTGTTCGACCTCAAAGTCGGCAAGCGCTTGCGACTTGATGGCCGTGCATGCCACGAACTGAATGTCGAACACAGCTAGCTCCATGGCCCACTTGGCGATGCGACCTCCGACCTCCGGGTTCCTTAAGATTTCACCGAGCGGGAAATTGCTCGGGATGACCACCGAATGCACCTGGAAATAATGTCAGAGCTTGCACGAAGCCATTAGGAGGGTGTAAAGCAACTTCTTGACTTGAGGGTAGCGCTCCTTCGGTCCGTGAAGCACTTCACTGACATAGTAGATCGGATGCTGCCGACCATCTCGCTCGGCCACCAAGACGGTGCTGGCAGCCTGGGTTACAGCCATGAGGTAGAGCAACAAATTTTCGCCCGGCTGCGGAGTCGTGAGTAGAGGTGGACTCGAGAGGTATACCTTTAACTTGTCGAAGGATCGTTGCGCCTCGAGCGTCCACTCATAGCTCCCTTGCTTACACAGAGTTTTGAAGAATGACAACCCACGCTCACCGAGTCTTGAAATGAATCGGCTGAGGGCAGCCATTAAATCGATGAGACCTTGCACCGGCCTTCACCGGCGGAGGAGCCATCTTTTGATCGCCTCGATCTTCTCACGGGTTCGAACGACTCCGAGCCCCGATCATGTAGCCAAGTACCTTTCCCGAGGTGGTGCCAAACACGCACTTCTCAGGATTAAGCTTAATCCTATTCTTGTTCAAGTTGGCGAAGGTCTCTTCAAGGTCTCGGATGTGACTGTCTTTGGAAGAGCTCTTAACAATGATATCGCCCACGTAGACCTCGAGGTTGCGGCCGATCTAAGGGTCAAAGGTCTTGGTCATCAGGCGTTGAAACGTTGCGCCAGCGTTGCAAAGACCAAATGACATGGTTGTGTAGCAGTATGTCCCGAACGGTGTGATGAAGGTCGTTTTACTTTCATCGTCGACTGCTAGCTTGATTTGATGATATCCAGAGTACGCATCCAGGAAACTCAGCATCTTGGCGTTCACGGTGGAGCCGACGATCTGATTTATTCGCGGAAGGGGGAAATTATCCTTCGGGCAGGCCGAGTTCAAACCTGTGTGATCCACACATATCCTCCATTTCCCGCCTTTCTTCTGTACGATGACTGGGTTGGTTAGCCATTCGGAGTAGTCGATCTCGCGAATGAAGCCAGCCTAGCTTCAAGAGTTTGTCGAGATTCTCCCTTATCACAGCTACCTTCTTGGGGGAGAAATGACGCAGCTTCTGGCGCATGGGTCGGCAGTCGGGCCTTACCTGCAGTTTGTGCTCGATCACCTCCCTCGGGACACCCAGTATATCTGCTAGTTCCCAAGCGAATATGCTCTTGTTGGCGCGGAGGAAGATGATGAGCTCGAGTTCTTATTTGGAACTCAACTCAGTCGAGATGTGAACACACTTGCTCGAGTTGCCCTCTTCGAGCTGCACAGCCTTTGTCGTTCCGCTGGGCTGGATGGCTGCCTTCTGGCGGGCAATCTTCGTGGTCGCCTCGGGATCTCGCTGAGGTAGCATGCCGGCGAGAGCCAAGGCCTTGGTTTCGCATCCGTACGCTGCCTTGAGATCACCTCGTACTGTTATGACGCCATTGGGCCCTGGAAGCTTCATGCAACGATGGCCGTAGTGGTTTATCGCCATGAACTTGATTAACGCCGGGCATCCAAGGATGGCGTTGTAGGGGAGGTCTCCTTCAACCACCTCGAAGGTGATCAGCTCGGTGTGGAAGTTGTCCGAAGCGCCGGAGGTGATGGGCAAGACCACTTGCCCAAGGGGGGTGGTCGAACTTCCTAGAATGATCCCGAAGAACGGAACCGCTATACTTTTTACCTTTGACCGGAGAATCTACATCCGGTCGAGTGCGCTTGCCAATAGTAGGTTTAGGGAACTACCCCCGTTGATCATGACGCACCTGACCATGGTATTGCTAATGGTCGGGGTTACAACCAGGGCGGTCTTCAGGTCCTTGGACATACCTTGGGGGGTATCCTCCCACAAGAAAGTAATCGTGGTCCCAGCCCACCTGCAGGGCTAGTCGACGGCCTCCTGGCAGTAGCTTGATAAACGGTGCGCGCGGCATTCTTGATCTCGCGTCAGGACTGGTACGCTGATGAGCCGCCGAAGATGACGTCAATCTGGCGATCACCCTGTTGGAACTCTAAGTCGAGGTCGTCCTGATCTGTTTCGGCATTGACCCTATCGGGTTGCTCTCCTTCTTTCGGGAGCGTGGGCATCTCTCCACGCCCATCGTAGAAGGCGTCTAGCTTATACGCCGAGCCTGCGGTTTCATTGTGTTGCACAGGGCCCTATGAAATAGGCAGAACTTTCCTTCATCATACCTGGGTCATGCTTCATCACCCTGCGATCGGCCATTGATTTGCTGGGACCCAGACCAGCGATCCCCCCGCCGAGGTCAGCGCGACGCCTGTTGAGGTTGTAGCTAGTTTCGCTGAGGTCGGAGCCCTTCTTGGACCGGTTCTCGCACCTCCATTACTTCACGATGGCTGTTTGCCGCAACAACCACTCGCGGCCCACCACCTCCATTCTTGCGATCCCTCTTCCGCTTCTTGACAGTCGAGCCTGGGTCGGTGCTTTTGGCATTAGAGGGACCAGCCTCGCCCGAATTGATACCAAGCTTACCTTGGTTGTAATCGCGCTTCCAGCGAACCGCGTCGTCCGTGTCCGCATATCGCTCTGCCATACGAAACAACTTGTTAACTATGAGCCTCGCCGTAATCTCCAGGTCCTCGGTGAGGCGTCGGTCACAGATGCTGAACTTGAAGGCCTTGATCACAGCTTCGTCGGAGACGCTCGGGATTAAGTTCCTCGTGTGGATGAACCACCGCACAAAGTCACGAAGGGGCTCATTCTTCCCCTGGATAACGCGATCCAGGTCCTTCTTCTTCCCAGGCCGTTCGTAACAACTCTGGAAATTGGAGCGCAGGCGCTTTGTATCTGACGCCACGATCGGAAGGAAGCAGGCTTCTGGTTGAAGAGCCAGGTGAGCGCGGCCCCATCCAATACGGTCTGGAGATAGTTGGCCATCACTGCCTCGTCTCCCCCGGTCGCCAAAATTACGGTCGAGTAGATTGAAAGAAACTCGTCAGGATTTTTTGTCCCGTCGAACCGCTCAATTAAGGTGGGCTTGAATCGGGCCGGCCAACGCATCCGACGAAGGTCGTCAGAGTATGCCGAGCAGTCATAGGCCGGAACAGGACCACGTCGAGGAAGGTGGTCTCGCTCTTTGGATCGGTCGTGATCGTGACCAATGATCGAATCTACGACCACGCTGATCGTGGTGATGGGCGCGGGCATCGCCCGGGAGGTACCGCAGGCGTTTGTGAACCTTGTGACGCCTTGGCGGAATGTCTGGGGAAAGACCTCCCGATATGCTGCTGCTGGAATGGGAGCTGCTGTAGCTCTGTTGTCGCCGAACGTTATTCGGGGTCGCGCTCAGGGGGTGGTGATGTGGAGGAGTCTGGGACAAATCCCGGGATTGCTGGCGTGAAGGCGATCGGCGAGGGCACCGACGTCTGCGCGAGGAGCTGTCGTCACTCATCAGGGAGTGAGACCCAGAGTGGCGACTTTGGTGCTGTGAAGGTATGACTTCGACAACAACTTTGTCGAGCTCATCAACGAGAGCTCGGCCAAAAAGACTTGACCTCACCCGAGCAGGATCGGTCATAACCCGGGCGATAGCACGGAGGCGCTCACCTGACCGAGGGAGCTTGGATCGTCCAGACGATGTCCCAACCTTCTCACGCTCCTCTCGCCGGAGGGAGGTTATGGCCTGATTGATAGCAACTTGGGCCATTCAGTAAGCATCTTCAGGAGTCTTTGGGCTGCGATCACCTGCCTCCACGCTTGTGTCGTGGCTGGCAGCCATGAAGACAAACTGATCACGCAGCGGCGGTGAGGGCAAAAACAGGGATGTGGAACCATCACGCTCGGGAACTGCATTCGAGCTCGAACTCGTCGAATGTCCTGCAGCGATGAGCGCCATGTCTCCGAGGTTTTGAAGTCCCTTCGAATGAGTGAAGCTTTCAGGCCCCACGGTGGGCGCCAGCTGTCGACGATCGGAATTGCCGGACCGTAACAGTGTTTGGGGGTTAATCGTGAATACGGGACCCGGAATCGACTTCACTCACCGAAGAGTTGGGTTTGCTGTTCTGAAGGTCCGAGGAAAAAGAAAAAGAGTGAGACACCGAGAATTATACTAGTTCGAGCCCCTATGATAGGTAATAGCTCTACTCCAGTCTTGCTCAGAGGCGGAGAATTTCACTATGTTTGAGTACAGGGGGTGCTCTTTAGCTCGAGCTTCTGTAGTTTGAGTGTCTCTGTGTGTGTTCTGCGTTGTGATGCCCGTGTATGCTCGTCCCAGGGGGGTTTTATGCCCCTCTTAGCCATTACCGGAAACGGCCAGGAGAGATTCTTGGGAGAGTGCCTTTGTCCGTACTGAAGGTGGATCGTAACTGTCCCGGATTTGCCACCCACGTCTGGCTTAACTCCACTATTTAAGGATCTTGGTAATCGCCAATTGAATGCACGACTTGGATCCCGAACTTGACCCCTCCGAGCGGAAGCTGATTCCTTACCCCTAGGTTGAGGCCGTAAGGGAGCCGCGCGGTCCATGTCATGGTCAAAGGTCTCACGGCTCTAGCTCGAGTTAGGGGCTTGTTAACTTTCCGTTGACCAAGCAGGGATTTTCCAGTCCTCAACAGATACATTATTGTAGTATTAACTAGTGCTATGTAGTAAATGGATTAGTCATGCTTAGACATGAATTTATGATTTTTAGGGATTTATCTCAAAATAAGATTTATGTTGAAAATAAAATTATTCCTTAGTGTCGGTGCACTATGAGATGTTATGAAAGATGATGTTATTCAGAAGAAAGTGAAAATATGGTTTGAACTGGGCGAGAATGGTTGACTGGTGGGTGCGTGAGGCACAAGGGTTGTGAAAACTCACCTTGTCATTTAAGGACCGATTTGTGTTACGCTGAATGTAAAGCCTTACCATACTACTACAAGTCTGAAATGGGACGGACCTGGCTATCCGTATTGCGACATATCATGGACAGTCGTGCCATTTGGTTGAAAGTGGCAGTGGGTATAAGGCTGCCACTCGACGCAAGAGGGGGCTTCTGGATTGGGCAGTTTTAACCATACCAGCGGTGAAATCTTAGCGGGTATGACTACGTGGATAGAGCTTTATAGGGTCTTATTGTAATTTTCTCGCCAACATACCAAAGGAAGTGTGTATTTAGGCAAAGGAGATAATTATGTCTTATGGGTAAAGTTGTACAACCTTTGCGAGTGTAAAACTAATCGATTAGTCGCTTTTAGTAGTCATGGGCATGCCGAACAAGCATTTCACCGACTAGACTTTGGATTTCAAAATGTTTTTCAGGAAAGTGGTTTATGTGTGGAGAGCGTCCACAAGGGAAAATTTGGAATGAAACTCCGGGTTGGAGCCCGTGTTGAAAATTAGATTAAAACTCAGTTTTTACCATATCAATTACACATTGAAAATTAATTATTGTATTTGAAATATTGTTTTATGCTCAAATGAACTATATTATGCCTTCCTTTGTGACCCTTCATTGATATCGTATTTACTGTGTGACTTGCGGAGTATTTTTGTACTCACCCTTGCTTATTCTATCTTTTTAGAGGAGTATCTCTACGATGGTGAGGACCAAAATAACTAGGTTGCTGCCCTAGTTGATTGCCTATGACGAGTCTATTGGATTCTACTACTAGTTTTATTTTGCTTCCGCTGTAATATTTTATTTGGCGTGTGCCATAATTATTGTAAACTCGATTATTAATAAAATATGTTGGATATGTTGTGATAACATTTATGTTGTGTGTACTAGCTTTTCTGGACTAGTATAGGATACCAGAGAATTTTGGAAGTATTTTAGGGATCCAGGCACAATCTAACATTGTAAAAAAATTCAAGATTTTATCGACTTTTAATTTTTTTCAAAAATTCAAACATTGTTGTTCTTAATAGGAAAATATTATAAATAAGTAGCTAAAATGCATAAAACTCATAAATACATAATTTATTATGTTAAACATAATTCAACAAGAACACAAATCTTAGGTCATTACATGTTCATCATGAATATTTGGAGCAAATAAACTAGTTACTTTTTTATTTTATGTGTACAATTTAAAGGGCTTTCATGTTCTGATAAATATTTGTGACCATATTATTTTGATTCGTATTTGCTCTGTATCTGTATTCGTATTAATATTCGAGCTATTCATATTCATATCCACATCGGAGAAAAAAATATAAAAACAAATATAGCAGATCCTTTATCCGTCCGTATTCGATCTGCTTTTGTTCCTGCTAACAACTAACTACTCTCTCACACTTCAATAGATCTTCAATCTACATGCTCGTGAGTGCTCTTGAACTCCCTCTTGATGTGGCTATCTTTTTGGGGTTGTAATAGAGCTTCCTTCAAAGCCTTCGCTTCAAATATATAGCTACAACTAAGGCCTGTTTGTTTGACTAGGGATTGTGGAAAGCGATTTTAAAAATTTGGAAGGGCAACAAAAGCAAGCTTTTAATCTAGATTATAATAATCTGGAGGCCGATTGTAGCAATCCCACAATCCACTCTTTCGGCTTTTCTTTTTTTTTTGCAAAAGACCACAATACCCATCCAACTTCAAACAAAATTACCCACCATTGCCCCGACTTTCCTAGCTTTCCCCAACTTCAACCAAAATTACCCACCATTGCCCCTAACTATAATCTGGGTTACCAAACAACCATGAGCTTTCAACCTCCAAACTTTTTAACAATCCGGCTTCTACAATCTAGTTTTTAAAAGTCGCTTTTCACAATCGGCTAAAACAAAGCAGGGCCTAAGAAACTAGTTGTCGAGACCACGGGCTTTTCAAATTTGAGCTTGATCCGGATCATCCGGTTCGACGAGATCATCACGCTGAGCACATTCTCAGCGGTTAGAGAAATAGTTGTAGCATAGATCCGGATGATCGCCTTGGACCCGGATCATCGCCTCCAATTTCCTCATTTTGGAAGCTTTCGATCAATGGTATGCATAATCGGTGTTCACGAAACCCTTTTTTTTAAAAAAAAACCATTCGAAATTCTAAAATCATGAAAAAAATTGCTCGAAAATCGTCAGAAACCGAAGGGTTAAGAAATAAAAAAATTTGGAAAAAATTTCAAAAAAATAAAAAACCGGTCGGTTTTCAACGAAAATCCATTCGATTTTCACAAAAAAACGGTTAGTTTTCACCAAAAACCAACCGACCAATTCAATGTTCTATAAAGCTAATTTTTGAACGATTTTCAACGGTTTTCGAATAGTTTCCGGCGTATAAATTTTTCCAAATTTTTTGATTTTTGATTTTTAATTAGACCAGTTTACCGACCGGTTTTTAATTTTGAACCACAGCGGTAAGGTCGAAAACTATTGCGGTTTTCAAGCAGTTTTCGTCGGTTTTTGAAACCTTGTGCCCAATGCCCCTGTGCAAATTCAAAGTGTGCACCAAAAATCCTTCTATGGATTAATGGTACACCTCGATTGTCTGTGTTGACCTAGATAAATCATATATTGCCATCATCGAGACCTAACTTCCATGACAATGCTTGACATACAAGTTAGTCTCAATGAATTATATGTTATTAACGACCAAACAACGTAATCAATGAATTAAGGGTCTAAATGCTTGCTGATACAATACAAGGGTTCATAATACAGGTGGGGATCGGCTGGTTCGAATCAAACCAAATCGGTCGGCAGAGGTGGTGTATTAAAATTTGGCCATTTTATCACCAATTAATTAGAGATTTAGTCCGGCTTACCGTTTTCACTAATTCCAATCTATTGACAGTATTTGTGTTAGTTCGAACGGTACTTCTCATGCGTGCAAATTATGGTATTTGTTTCTTCAAATTTGGTGCACTTTATCACACATATTTTTAGTGCAAAAGGTTAGATTTGTAAAGAGGCCAAGTCTCCCCTTTTGGTCCATTTTGATCTATTCTTTGTTCAATTTTAGGTCATGTTTGTTTAGACTTAGACCTTTGAACTTATAGCATAAAATCAGCTTTTTGACTTAAATAACTTAAAAGTTAATAACTTTTATACGTGATAGAGGTAGATAATTTTACTTAACTTTAGTGTTATTAGTTTAAAATCAACCATCAATAAGTCAAAAAAGCCCGTCTCCAGTGACTTTTGGTTTTTAGTTATATAAAGGTTTATGACTTTTGAAAAGCCCAGATAAAAAGCTACTCGTTTGCTTGGGTTGTAGCTTTTTGGCTTTAAGCCGGTGAAAAAGTCTAAACAAGCGGGACCTTAATGAGGTTGTAGGCTTAATGCTGAATATATATACACGCACGCACACATGTACACATATGTATGTGTTCTAGAGGTGGGCACTAGGTCGCCATTTTGGTAAACACGAACGTCTAGTCGGCTGACCTGACTGGCATAGAACTATTCCAAATGGGCCAGACCGGCACGGTACGGTTGTCCGGGTCATGTCGAGCCTGCCAATAGTGCACGATGGGCGGCCCAGCCCGGCACGGCCCGAAATAGCCTGTGTATGCCTGCGTTGTATGTGTGGGTGAGCAAATCAAGGAGTAAATGCATGGTTGCATCATATGACTAGGAGTAACCAAATCAAGGAAATCGAGAAGATTAAACACAATAGGATTTTGTTTTGACCGAAGAAAAAGAAAGTTCTAGATAGATAAAGAAAAAAAATCAATCCGTAGTCATTTTCTCTCATAGCAATAGTATAAATGGGTCGGACTGGACCAACCTGACACCGGCGGGCATGAAGCGTAAATGGGCCGTGTGCAGGCTCATCGAAGATGAAAGCCCTTTCGACCGCACGGCGAGCATGATGGGCCATCACGGTCTGGCACAGTTTAGACCCGAAGAACGATAGACCCGTACCGAACCAACATGGGCCGACACGACGGCCACCTCTAATGTGTTCTTCCTCTTTCTCGAGATCGAGTTCTCCTCCAGCCACCGGATCGATGGCTAGTTTACATCTATTGCCGGAGAAGCCCAGTAACCCTACTTGTCTCTTGATTTCTTCAAATCTTGCATATGCGCAGTCTGCTGTCGATGAGATCCCAGCACATCAGAACAGTTGCCACCAACAAGAGCGCTTCAAACCACGCTAACCTTCAACTTGCTGCTTCGATCAAGCATCTTGTAGGAGCAAAGGAGGCCATCTTCCAAGTAGGACCAAAAATAAAAGCTTAAGACTCATGAGCTACTCGAGCTCGACTCACGAGAGGTTCGGTTTAAGCTTAGTTCAAGCTTTGAACAAGTCGAACTCAAGCTCGTGAGCTTAACTAAACTGAGCTCGAATAGCTCGCGAGTCTACTCGAGCTTAAACTGAGCTTCTTTGAGCAAAACTTACTCGAGCTTGTTACCGATTCAAGCTTGTTACTAAACTTACCGAGCTTATCAGACTTACTAAGCTTACTCGAGCCAAGCTTGAGCCTACTCAAGCTTGGACCGAGCTGAGTTCGAGTCTGGGTCAAAGCTCGAACCCTAACTCAAACTCGGCTCAAGCTTTACCGAGCTCGAGCCTAAAGCGCTAGACTCGCTCGAGCTCGTCTCATTTACAGACCTACTTTCAAGTGGATTTGTTCATCATGTAACTTCTCATCATTGCGCTCCACCAATCACCTTCAGGGGCGTGTCCATATCCAGAAAAATCCAAAGTGCCCTGTGCAATTTCTCATCATTGAAGGGTCTTCATTGTAACTTTGTGAGGTACATGTAATCAGCTTTTGTGCTATATCTTTAAATAAAATCGACATGTTAGGACCTACGAGCACCCAGGTGCTTCAAAAAGTATATCTAGTAGTCTTTGAGCGTGAGGCGGGTGTGTGGTGTCACATAAATTTGGGATCCAAGGTGCTTTGAAAGTGACTCATGGCAAATGACTAAATCTAAACATTTAGGGAAGTTTGACTTGATCCTTTGGTTCGAGCCATAGTTGGTGTCCACATGTCGTAGTTGTTAGGGTCTGTTTATTTTAGCTTTTGATTATGAATTGACCTAAAAGTAGAATAAAAATAAATGACCTAATTCTAGAATCCGATTATCATAATTCAACCCACCCATATACACTAGAATCCACAATCCACTTTATAGGTGTTTTTGGATTTCAGCTTTTAGTGAATCAGCTTCTCTATGACCACAATTTAGAATCAGCTTTTAGAGAATCCAAAACTGAAACAAACAGGCCCTTACTCCCTAGCCTACTTGCCGAAGACCCTAATTGCATAGGCAAACTATGCCTCTAACTTGAGGTTTCGATCGTCCTAGAAAGTGTGTTAACCATCCGAATAGGTTACTAATTACTCTAGTGCAGATGAATAATTTCTCCATTGCTAGTATATACTGTATTTCAGTGTCACGTAAAGGTTTAGACTATGGGTGGGCATTTTTTTAAGCAAAACAGAATTACCTAATAAACCAAACCAAATTAACCGATTTTTTTTGTTTTTTTAGGTTTTCATATACAGTTTGGTTCTTTGGTTCCAGAAACCAAAATGATCGATACCGAATGCCCATCATCCCATAGCCCACTAGGCCAGGTCCCATCTCTCCCAATCTTTCCCCCACCTGATGAGAACCCATATCTTCTCCACCCCTCTCTCTCTCCCCCCATCAGATCCCACCACCCTCCTCCCTAGCCATGCCACCACCTCCACTCACCGGCCCACTGCCGAAGCTGTGCCACACCGCCTACTCCTCCGGCTGCACCTCATGGTCACCGCCGCACAACAAGGTGGCCGAGGGGAGGAAGAAGCCGTATCCAGTGGCCGAAGGGAGGGAGAAGTAGGATCCAACAACAACATCAAGGTTGATGACGAAGGGTGGGGCCACTTCCTTGCTCGTCATTGGTGGAGACAAAGGAGGGCAACCGCCGCATCCTTGCTCGGCAGCGGTGGAGGAGGCCATTGGCAGCCGCCATGACCCCATCTCCCCTGTCATCGGTCGTCATGATTGGGCGATTGTTGGTGACTTATGGCTCAAATTGATAAAGCAGTTAACTCTCAGGATGGTTTTGGCTTGATGAGGACAATTTTGGTTAAGTTTTGGGATTGCTTACTGTAGAGTGTAGAGTGCTTATTGACTTCTATGAGATGAATGCTATTATCATTTTTGGTTAACCGAAAAACTAAATTAACCAAATCAAAATTTTCAGTTAAATCAGTTCAGTTTCTGATTTTGGTCTGAGAATTTTAGTTACCAATTTTCAAAAACCGAATTATTTTTAAACTGAACCGAAATAACAAATGAATACCCACCCCTTAGTTTAGATGCCCCATATATGCCTCACGGTGTGACAGGAGGTTATCATGACATCTCTAATTCTGATGCGTATTGTGATGGGTATTTGAGTCAATTCTATTAATTACAGTGTCTTTTGTACAAATATTGAGCACTTTTCTCTTAGCTAGAGCGTCAGGGCCGGCTGGATTCTCCTTGGAGCCATCAAGTTACTTCAGTAGGCCGGCAATTCCATCTTTGTTCTTAAGGAAGCCTTCTTCTTCTTCGTCGTCGTCGTCTCCAACTTGCTTTATTTGCAAATCTGGTCTTTTTCTGAATAAATTTGAAAAATAGTACCCTCCTTGACTAGCACGGCATATTTTTCTGCCGAGCAACCTTTCCTCTACAAGTTCATAAATTAAACACCTTAATCGGTCACTTAATTAATCACTTTAACTATGCTATCACTTAATTAAGTCACTACTGTTGATTTGCTAGATCTTAGTGCCTAGAACAAAACACCTAGATGCGGGCACTTAGAGAAAATACCTTCAGGGTTTGAGCTTGACGATGAAGCCATCCTTGCCGGTTGAGAGGAAGATAAAGATGTGCAGCGGTAGAGGCTTTTTCCCGTCACTCCCACGCGCGGTGGATCGGATTGCTTTTGGGTTGTGGGGATGAGTGGAGACAACGAACCTTTGGGGTGCCTGTGCCGGCTCTCATCCCCTTCTTTTTATTTTGCGCGTGGTGTGATAGGGGCCACAACCAAGAGTTGGTTGCGCCCCCGATCAGGGCACGAGGGGGGAGTTCGTTCCGAACTTCCCGCAAGATCTATCCAACATTCTCCCCCTTGATCTTGAAACTAAACAACTTAACTCAACATTAATCTCGCTTCTCAATAGATTAGTGCACCAAGACCAAGGCATTGCAGCTGACCCGATTCGTGCTATTGAACTCAATGACTATAATGCACCTTTCTATCTTAAAACGAAAACTTAGTCTTATGGGAGATGGTTGCTTATTTGACCCTTATATCCGAATCATAGGCTTTCCAATAAACCCATGCGGCTCGTGTTCTCACGAACACATATGGTGGTAAGCCCTTAGTTAAGCGGATCATAAGCATTAAGCTAGTACTTATATGCTCTAATTTTATGGTTTGATCCTGGATCTTCTCCTTCACAACATAAAACTTAATGTCAATGTGTTTGGCGGCACCACTTGACTTGTTATAGGAGTAAAATCTTTGTTGGTTCATTGTCACGATTATAAGGTGAGTGGCCTTTCTATGTTGTCCACCACTCTTAATCCGGTGCAATTTTTTAAGCCATAGTGCCTGCCCGGTTGCCTCATAACAAGTTACAAACTCAGCATGCATTATCGACGATGCGTTGATTTGATTTGTTTGGAGCTTTTCCATGAAATAGCTCCCCTGCGGGTGAATACATAACTTTGATGTGGATTTCTTAGTGTCTACACACCCGCAAAAATCTGCATCGAGTAACCCACAATCTCGAGGGCACTCGACTTTCTATACGTTAACATGAGGCTTTTAGTTCCTTGCAAATACCGCAAGGCTTTCTTAACTGCTTTCCAGTGATCTATTCCTGGATTTGACTGATATCTGCCAAGCATCCCGGTTACAAATGCTAAGTCAGGGCGAGTACATACTTGAGCATACATTATGCTTCCGACAGCTGAAGCATATGGAACCGATTTCATTTGATCGATCTCATATTGGTTCCTGGGACATTGAAAATTCCCAAACTTATCACCCTTGACTATTGGGGCAGGCGAAGCCTTACATGCATGCATACTGTATTTCTTTAGAACCTTTTCTAAGTATGTCTTTTGCGATAGGCCTAATACCCCTTTAGTTCTATCTCGGTGAATCTCAATTCCTAAGACATAAGATGCCTCACCGAGATCCTTCATTTCAAAATTTGAGGACAAGAAATTCTTAGTTTCCAGAAGTAGATTTTTATCATTTGCTTGCCGTGAGGATATCATCTTCATACAGGACAAGGAAAATGAATTTTCCATTCTTAAACTTAGCATTGATGCAATTATCTTCCTCATTTTCCTTAAAATCAAAACTTCTTATTATCTCATCAAATTTAAGGTACCACTGTCTAGACGTTTGTTTTAGTCCATAAATGGATTTCTTTAGTCGGCATCCTATGTTATCTTTCCCTTCCATAACAAAACCTTTGGGTTGAGCCATGTATACATTTTCATATAGATCCTCATTAAGGAATGCCATCTTAACATCCATCTGATATAATTCTAAATCATAATGTGCCACACGCGCCATGATGATTCTAAAAGAATCCTTTGTCGAAACAGGCAAGAAGGTCTCATTATAATCGATTCCTTCTCTCTGAGTGAATCCTTTTGCCACAAGCCTTGCTTTGAACCTTTCAAGATTCCCTCTGAAGTCACGCTTAGTTTTGTAGACCCACTTCTGACCCTCTTGTTTTGGCTGGGGCCACTTCCTTGCTCGCCATTGGTGGAGACAAAGGAGGGCAACCGCCGATCCTTGCTCGGCGGTGGAGGAGGCTATTGGCAGCCGCCATGACCCCATCTCCCGCTATCGGCCGCCATGATTGGGCGATTGTTGGTGACTTATGGCTCAAATTGATAAAGCGCTAACTCTCGTGATGGTTTTGGCTTGATGAGGACAATTTTGGTTAAGTTTTGGGATTGCTTATCGAGAGTGTAGAGTGCTTATTGACTTCTATGAGATGAATGCTATTATCATTTTTGGTTAACCGAAAAACTAAATTAACTAAATCAAAATTTTCGCTAAATCGAGTTCAGCTTACGATTTTGGTCTCGAGAATTTTAGTTACCAATTTTCAAAAACCTAATTATTTTTAAACTGAAAAATAACAAATGAATACCCACCCCTTAGTTTAGATGCCCTATATATGCCTCACGGTGTGACAGAGGTTATCATGACATCTCTAATTTCGATGCGACAGATGGGTATTTGAGTCAATTCTATTAATTACGTTGTCTTTTGTACAAATATTGAGCACTTTTCTCTTAGCTAGAGCGTCGTGGCCTACCGGATTCTCCTTGAGCCATCAAGTTACTTCAAAGAGGGCGGCAATTCCATCTTTGTTCTTAATGAAGCCTTCTTCTTCTTCGTCGTAAAGCCGCCTCCAACTTGCTTTATTTGCAAATCTGGTCTTTTTCTCAATAAATTTGAAAATAGTACCCTCCTTGACTAGCACGGCATATTTTTCGCCGAGCAACCTTTCCTCTACAAGTTCATAAATTAAACACCTTAATCGGTCACTTAATTAATCACTTTAACTATGCTATCACTTAATTAAGTCACCATCGTTGATTTGCTAGATCTTAGTGCCTAGAACAAAACACCTAGATGCGGGCACTTAGAGAAAATACCTTGTGGTTTGAGCTTGACGATGAAGCCATCCTTGCTTGTTGAGAGGAAGATAAAGATGTGCGCGTAGAGGCTTTTTTCCTCACTCCCACGCTGTGGATCGGATTTTGGGTTGTGGGGATGAGTGGAGACAACTAACCTTTGGGGTGCCCGTGCTGCTCTCATCCCTTCTTTTTTATTTTTGCTGCAGTGTGATAGGGCCACAACCAAGAGTTGGTTGCGCCCGATCGAGGCACGAGGGGGGAGTTCGTTCCGAACTTCCCGCAAGATCTATCCAACATTCTCCCCCTTGATCTTGAAACTAAACAACTTAACTCAACATTAATCTCGCTTCTCAATAGATTAGTGCACCAAGACCAAGGCATTGCAATGCCCGCCACGTGCTATTGAACTCAATGACTATAATGCACCTTTCTATCTTAAAACGAAAACTTAGTCTTATGGGAGATGGTTGCTTATTTGACCCTTATATCCGTAATCATAGGCTTTCCAATAAACCCATGTCGCCACGTGTTCTCTGAACACATATGGTGGTAAGCCCTTAGTTAGCGGATCCGCAAGCATTCGCTGGTACTTATATGCTCTAATTTTATGGTTTGATCCTCGGATCTTCTCCTTCACAACATAAAACTTAATGTCAATGTGTTTGGCAAGACCACTTGACTTGTTATAGGAGTAAAATCTTCGTTGGTTCATTGTCACAAGATAAGGTGAGTGGCCTTTCTATGTTGTCCACCACTCTTAATCCGCACTAATTTTTAAGCCATAGTGCCTCGGGTTGCCTCATAACAAGTTACAAACTCAGCATGCATTATCGATTTATAAAGGATCGTTGTTTGGAGCTTTTCCATGAAATAGCTCCTCCTGCGAGGGTGAATACATAACCCGATGTGGATTTCTTAGTGTCTACACACCCGCAAAATCTGCATCGAGTAACCCACAATCTCGAGGGCACTCGACTTTCTATACGCTAACATGAGGCTTTTAGTTCCTTGCAAATACCGCAAGGCTTTCTTAATCGCTTTCAAAGGATCTATTCTCGATTTGACCGATATCCGCCAAGCATCCCTGTTATAAATGCTAAGTCGTATAGTAGTACATACTTGAGCATACATTATGCTTCCGGCAATGAAGCATATGGAACCGATTTCATTTGATCGATCTCATATTGGTTCCTCGACATTGAAAATTCCCAAACTTATCACCCTTGACTATTGGGGCAAAGGTGCGGCCTTACATGCATGCATACCGTATTTCTTTAGAACCTTTTCTAAGTATGTCTTTGCGATAGGCCTAATACCCCTTTAGTTCTATCTCGGTGAATCTCAATTCCTAAGACATAAGATGCCTCACCGAGATCCTTCATTTCAAAATTTGAGGACAAGAAATTCTTAGTTTCCAGAAGTAGATTTTTATCGCTGCTTGCCAGCAGGATATCATCTTCATACAGGACAAGGAAAATGAATTTTCCATTCTTAAACTTAGCATTGATGCAATTATCTTCCTCATTTTCCTTAAAATCAAAACTTCTTATTATCTCATCAAATTTAAGGTACCACTGTCTAGACGTTTGTTTTAGTCCATAAATGGATTTCTTTAGCTCAAGATCCTATGTTATCTTTCCTTCCATAACAAAACCTTTGGGTTGAGCCATGTATACATTTTCATATAGATCCTCATTAAGGAATGCCATCTTAACATCCATCTCGATATAATTCTAAATCATAATGTGCCACAGCGCCATGATGATTCTAAAAGAATCCTTTGTCGAAACAGCAAGAAGGTCTCATTATAATCGATTCCTTCTCTCGAGTGAATCCTTTTGCCACAAGCCTTGCTTTGAACCTTTCAAGATTCCTCCAAGTCACGCTTAGTTTTGTAGACCCACTTATGACCCTCACTGCTTTTGGCTCCTTTAGGAATTTCTTCTAAGTCCCATACCTTATTTGCACTCATGGACTTCATTTCATCTTCCATGGTCATGAGCCACTTAGATGAATGGGGACTTCTCATGGCTTCCTCAAAAGAGGTGGGATCACCTCTATCTCTAACTCTTCACTTATATAAACTTCATAATCGCAGAAATAGCCGATCTCCTGTTCGTTGCCAGACCTCCTAAGAGGTTCTTGAGCAGCACGCACTCACTATAGGAGGTTGTTTGTGGCTCTTCAGTGCAGGTGCAATAAGATCTAGGGCTCCATAACTACAGAGCCTCAAGCACGCTAATAGTGCACTAGGAGAACTAACAGCGCAGTGTTGCAACAACCGGAGGTGCAACAACAACAGGTATCGAGAAGATGGGCTCTTGAATCATCGGAGTTGGGGCAAAGACCCGCTTCTCCTCAAGGCTTATTTCTCAGGGTACCATGCTCCCCCTGATCATTTCTTCTTCTAAGAACACAGCGTGTATTGTTTCTACAAACTTAGTCTGTCTGTCAGGACAGTAGAAACGGTACCCTTTTGATCTTTCAGGATAGCCAATGAAATGGCAACTGACTGTCTTAGCGTCAAACTTTCTAATATTTGGATTAAATATTTTAGCCTCAGCTGAACAACCCCACACATGTAAATAATTTAGAGTGGGCTTCCTCCCAGTCCATAACTCATATGGTGTCTTAGGCACCGACTTACTGGGAACCCGATTAAGAATATGGGCAGCGATTTTTAATGCCTCCATCCATAGACTAATCGGTAAGGTGGAGTAGCTTATCATACTTCGTACCATGTCCATTAATGTGCGGTTATGCCTTTCAGCTATTTCATTTTACTGAGGTTCGCCCGGCATAGAATACTGGGCTACTATGCCATTTTCCCGCAGGTACCTTGCAAAAGGTCCAGGAACTTGGCCATAAGGGGTATGTCTACCGTAGTACTCCCCTCCACGGTCTAATCTTACTATTTTAATCTTTAGACCATGCTGATTTTCAACTTTAGCCTTAAATATTTTAAACTTATCTAATGCTTCTGATCGTTCTTTAATTAGATAGATATAGCCATAATGCGAAAAATCATCAGTGAATGTTATGAATGAATCAAAACCATCCATTGACTTCACAGGAAAAGGACCACAGATATCTGTGTGAACAATTTCTAAAATTCCTGTGCTTCATTTGGCATCTTTCTTAATTTGCTTAGCATATTTGCCCTTAATGCAATCAATGCAATGTTCTGAATCTGAGAAGTCTAACGGGTGGAGAATTTCTTCTTTGATTAATCTCTCAATCCTCCCCCTCGAAATATGGCCTAAACGACAAGGCTGTAATTTCAAGACGTCTCAATCTCACTTCTTTTACGCTTCTTACATTCATTCATCGATGAAGAGGCATTCACAACATTCACATCATCACTTTGGGAAACTAAATAAAGCTTGTCTTGTCGGATGGCAAGACCAACATCAACATCATTAAACTTAATTAAACATCTATTGTTCCCAAAATGACATAAGTAGCCATCATCATCCAAACAGATATCGAATCAAATTCTCCTCATGGAGGGTACAACTAAAACATTATGTAAATGAAGAATGAAGCCATTATTTAATTCTAAGGAGTTCTCCGATGGCTTCAACTTCTTCCTCGACACTAGCTGGCGACTCTAATTATTCTTTCTCCTCTTTTCAGATCCTCTTAAATGACGGAATCCTCGCAATGAATTTGCAACATGAACAGTCGCTCCTGAGTCAATCCACCAAGTATGAGTGGGAAAATCTAAATACAGAGATTCATCTATGAATGTAATTTTATCCTTACCATTCTTGTTCAGCCATTTAAGAAACTGAACACATTCCTTCATGTAGTGTCCTTTCTGATGGCAGTGTCTCTACATGTGTCCTTGTCCACCTCTGCCGGATTCTTGCCTTTGCCTTCCTGGCTTCTGGCCTGAGGTAAATCTCTTATTCTGAGGTTTACCTTGGTTCTTAAAGGAAGGCTTAGACTTACCATGAAAATTACCCTTCTTCTTTGGTGATTGCTTAAGATGATTGATAGAATCAATCCTTTGAGCTCTAAGCCTTTCTTGTTCTTGAGCACACATAGCCATCAATTTTTCTATACCCCATTTTTCATTTATGGAGTTGTAATTTCATCGCAAAGTTTCATATTCCTTGGGCAAGGAATTCATGATAAATTGCACCAAATATCCTTTCTAAATTTCCATTTCCATGGTCTTCACTTTTAGCGGCTATGTTGCTCATCTTCGAATGTGCTCTAATGTTACTTTGCCCATCAAACTCCTCATTTGCAAGTCTTTGCATAAGAGAGTTTGCATACATCTTAGTAGAGCCGAGTGAATCGACTAACTTTGCTAAGATATTCTTTAGCACTAGCACATTCTGGGATGGCACCTCTTATTGCTTCCACGATGGAGTTTTTAATCACCATCATGCATTTTCTGTTGGAATTCTCCCACTTCACACGCCAAGGTCGAGGCCATTCTCGATAGTAGCATTATTTTCGCACCCTGCTGACCATCGTGAATTGGTTCAGTTCTATGGGACGATCATGCAAGATTGCATAATCGTGTCTCGAGAGAGCGAGTGCCATCTCAATCTTCTCCCCAAGAGGGATAATTCTCCTATTCGTGGGTTCGATCGCAGATATCGACTTAAGACATTCAAGTATTTGGAGCTTCAAAAGAAAATACAACTTAATCGAATACTTAAATAAAAGTGCATGAATTAATTCAACGTTGGTTCAATTAAAACATGCTCTTAACAAAAAATTTGTTCTACTTCTAAATCACCGCTAAGCGTAATTAGAATAGAACAAAATTTAAACTCAATTATTACGCAAATTTTATCATCAACGCTGGTCAAGATAAAATTCCCATACTAAAATAAACTTAATATAATTTTCTAATTAAATCTTCACGTTGATCCAATTTAATCGAAAAATAAACATAAACTTAGCAATGAAACATACTTCAACTCAAGCTTATACTGATTTTTCACGAAAATGAAAAATTTACTGCTCATTTGTGAAAACCCGCCCAAAATGGCTTCTTTCACATGCCGGTCACCAAAGCCCCAAGAACTTGGGCTCGGGCGGCACACCTCTTTTCGCGCCAGGCCTAAAGCAACTCAGTGGGCCACTTACTCAAGACCGCCGATCACGATGAACGATCCGGATGGCTTCATGGCGGATATAAATCCAAATTTTCGCCCCCTTCCAAACCCTAAAACATTTGAACTTCACCGCTGGTTGCTTTGCTTCTTCCTCGCAAGACGAGACGGAGAGAAAGACGGGTTAGTGGCGGCGCCTCCGTAGTCCCTTGCCGTGCGCTGGTCACCCTAGGGTTGACGCACCGCGCAAGCGGTTTAGCGGCGGTGTTCTCACGCGCAAGAAGCACGCCTCGACCGCAACAAAAAACGTGGAGAAGGGCGCAATGGCGGCGAGGACTTCTACTCGTGGCCATGATCGCGACGAGCACGGTGAGCCTGTAAGGACTCTTCCCTCTTTTCTTGATGCGGTTCAAGGGATTTCGGGGATTATACTTCTAGCGTTTCTTTGATCCGAGAGTAAATAGGTTCTTCCTCTCCCTCTTCTTACTTCGGACAAGATCTAGACCGAGTAAAACACAAAACCGAAGGGATTCTACATCTAAGATTAAGTTTAGGCACTACCAACCTTGCTCTGATACCATTGTTGATTTGTTAGATCTTAGTGCCTAGAACAAAACACCTAGATGCGGGCACTTAGAGAAAATACCTTCGGGGTTTGAGCTTGACGATGAAGCCATCCTTGCCGGTTGAGAGGAAGAAGAAGAAGTGCAGCGGTAGAGGCTTTTTCCCGTCACTCCCACGCGCGGTGGATCGGATTGCTTTTGGGTTGTGGGGATGAGTGGAGACAACGAACCTTTGGGTGCCTGTGCCGGCTCTCATCCCCTTCTTTTTATTTTGCGCGTGGTGTGACAGGGGCCACAACCAAGAGTTGGTTGCACCCCCGATCAGGGTGCGAGGGGGGAGTTCTTTCCGAACTTCCCGCAAGATCTATCCAACAACTACAAGCTAGGGTTGCTCGGCAGGTCCATGCTATCAAGCTCGTGCTGCGAGGCATGTGGTTGGCCAAGCTTGGAGGCACTGCTGCGGCAGTACAAGAGCACGGAAGGTTACACGTACCGTCTATTATGCTTTTTACGGTCAAGGAGAAGACCATTTTTACAAATTTATCCGAAAAGGACCAAATTTAAAAAAAATGTCAGAGAGCAAAAAGAAAAAAATTCGTTCTTTAGCTCCAGCCCCAAGCAAAGAACCATTCGTGCTTTAGTGAATGCACCCCAAAGCCCGAACACAAGCCATTGGCAAAAGAAGCTACGTGCAGCTGATCGGTAAGACCCATTGACAGCTGCATTGTTCTCCTCTCCAATTTCCGTTCTTCTTCCTCCTCCTCCACCTGACACAAAACATCTATCTTTCTTCTGTGAGGAAACGACGCCAGCATTTCTCTGCTATCTTACCAGCACAGCTAAGGTTCGTCTTGCTCTTGTCAATTGTTGGCAACTTAATTAGTTTTCCAAATAGTAAGTACATGGGCTAACAAGGTTGATGCACAAACATAACTAATTCGCTGGTGTAGGTGCTAGCGACTGGAGATCCATCTGGAGGTGCGGATGGGATAAGATTAATTAGTGGTGCTTCTTGTGTTTTGCTGGGCCTTCATAAAGAAATTCGCCATGCGTCGATGGGTAGTACGTATTTGCTACATATATCTCTGCATGCTATTTTCACGAAGAAGAGTAGTATTCTCATTAGTGAGTTTTGCGTTTCTTGTGCTAGTATGTGTGTATCAGTGTATATATATACCCATCACTCTTTTTTAAAATATAAGCCCTTAATCTTGGAATACACTATAATTCAAGAGGGCCATGTTTTGAAGAATTGCAAATAGTAGTATCTCCTCTAGCGCGCCATCACCGAATCGTACTAAAAACTAAGATATCTATCCTAGAACTACCGTGTTGCTATTAAATGTCGACGTACGTACGTACGTATGTACAATCATCTCAAAATACAAATGCATATCGATTAAGATGTGTTGTATTGGATCTTCAAAGAAAAAGTTATGTTGAAGATTTAAAAATGAGCCATTCACCGAGCCAGTGTCTATAGTTAATATTCGCACATTAAAAAAAATCCACCTTTTAGCCCGAACTCTAGTCATGATTTATTTTTCAACTTCGAACTCTGAAACGGTCCGAACCAGAACCTCAAACTAACTAATTAGAAGTCAAATTAATGAAACCGTTCGCTTCACTACAGGGAAAAACAGTAATTTCGACAGCCAAAACCGTCCACCCTAGAGACAAAGCCGTCCACCATACGTAGGATCGACAGCTGGCCATCCACTCTAAACCGCCGAAAGTAAGTGGTCAACCATAATATTAAGTTCGATGGGCGGGCTGTCCACCCTATTAGGATCGACAGCCAAATATAGGCCGTCCACCATAATAAAGATAAGGTCGACAGGCAAAAGCAGCTGTCCAGTCTAGACTAGGGTGGACAGCCTTTTAGGCTGTCGACCATAATAAGGTTAGAGTCGACGGCCCTTTCACGAGGCCGTCCACCATAAGCCCTTAGGGTCGACGGGCCTTTCCACGTGGCCGTCCACCATAAGCCTTAGGGTGGACGGCCGGCCATCGACCCTAAGCAAAAGAGCTGTCGACCCTAATTAATCACCATTAAAAAAAACCGTCGCCCGATTGGCAGTGGCCGGGAGCATTCACAAAAATCGCATTTTTAACCGATTCATATCACAAATTCGTAGAAGCAGCTGTACCAAATTCAAGCCACGTTTTTTTACCGTAGCGCCACTGCCGTTGATACATAGTAAGAAAACACACATTAATACCAGAGACAAAATGGCATTGGATTTCATTTGGAGAACTTTTAAACCCTCAACCTTCTGTGGTGGTGGTTGTTCCATGCTCTTGCTCCAGAACATTATGAGTTTGGTATGGCTATGTTAGAACAGTGCTAGTCCACACATTGTTCAAGAAATAATCCCTTGCATGCTATACTAAATTTGAATCAAGTGTTACAAGTGTCCCAAACATTCTTATCAGAAGCAAGCGAGGCAACAACGTCCTGCAACCCAAAGGTTGTCAAAAACGATTTGCTATAAATACAACTATACAAGTCGACAAATAGAAGATGCAGTAGAATGGGAATATTGGAGAATAAGTTTTTGCTTCCAAGGTCCAAACTAACACAAAATAGGGACAGATACGCTCAAAGTTTTTCAGCTTTAAAATCATTTAAAATTAGTTAACATACTCTAGGGAAATAGATGTTCCGTTCACACTCAAACATGAATGTAGAAGTTGAACGTTAAATAAAACAGGGCGTTTGTGCTTGTCAATTCAAGAGTATGAAATTTCAAGAATGAGATGGACAGATGGGTTGAGATTTGTTAGATAAACATAATATCAATCAAGGTTGTATTTCCTAAAGAGAGATTTGGCTGGAGGTTATTTTGGTAGCTGTTGTAAAAATAGTAGGCTACATGAGAAAATAATGTTTGGTTTTGTTTCAGTCCTCATCAGAAAAGTTAATCATGGACAATCAAGAATTGCAGAAAATGTTTCTTTTTGTAGTAGTCGTTTTCCCTGATTACGACAAGCCCAATACATTAACCAAATACGTTTACCTTTTATGATTACATAAACATCTTCTGTTACGCAGCAGCAATGCATTTCCATGTTAATCGACCATCAAATACAGAATAACTTTTCCAGCCTCCTATTGCTATATATGAATATAAATCACTTTTTTCACGGTGGATGAATATCTTTACGCAACCGAAACAGTACTTTAGCCCCATAAAGCAATGTGGTTCCGAAAAAAAACTACGGCCTCCTTTAGCAAATAGACACAATTTAGCAGTGCATATCATCAAAGGTTTACATTCAACAAAAGTTTGATATAGAGGTTTAATTCCAACAAAATTTCAACGTATATCACATGTCCACAAATCGACAAAGTTCGATCAACAAAAGTATGATACAGAGATTCTAGCTAGGTGGAGGAAAAACCGGAGGCATACGAAGCATCTCATCGACAAAGTCCGCCGAAGCATTGGTAGTGGGTTCGGCGCCACTTCCCACATATTGAGCTGCACCAGCTGATCTTGAAGCCTCCTACAAAGCAAGAAAATAATGTATAACTTAGAACATTATTTCAATGACTTCCCAGATTATAATTTTTGGCGATAGAAGTACCGTATCCGGAGTGTTTTCAGTTGAAAACCGGATCGAGTACTGGAATGGATGTTGGACTCATACCGTTGAGCCGAACCCTAATCCGTAAACCTACCAATTAAAGAAAATGAATTAGAACATTTATCTTGTGAGTTGAAAACAACAATTCTTCATTTAATTAACATATATTACCCTCGTCTGCACACTATGTGGAAATGGCAACGGAACTCGAATGGAAACTACAAAGGTGCGGGCCGAGCTGAGCACCCGATCCAAGCTGCTTCGAGGAGGAAATCGAACATATACGGAACGAAACGCAAAGGGGTGGCTGAGCCGAGCACCCGATCCGAAGCCTACCAATTCAAACATATGGATTGGAGCATTACATTTGTGACTTGTAGAAAAAACACCATTAGTATCAATACATGGATTGGAGCATTACCCGCCCGAGTTGGACCAACCGAACCTAAAGCCTACAAATTCACATAGCATATCAACAATGGATAGACATTAATAAGAAATTAGAAATTACTAGTAATAGACAATACTCCTTGAAGTGCATCATCGGCGTGTGAGGGATCGAAAAAGCCCGAAATCCTTGTGGTGGAATATGAGTCTACATATAGCTCACATAGCATTAGTAGATTGAATTAATTGAAAGTGAAACAAAATTGAACTTACTTGCTGCATATTTTGCTCCATGGACTCCAGTCTTCTAAGAATAGCCTCACGCTCTTTTGCTCCCTCTTCTTGCCGCTTAGAAGCTCCGCAACTTGTTCTCTCAAAGCGCTGTTCTTCCATGACGCTACCATCGACATAGAGGAAGCCCTCGCGCCGAGCTACCTCACCTCGTGCATGTACTGTAAGAACACAAGTAGGCGTTCTTAACGCCAATCTCCCATGCCTCCTCCCACCCATCCGGCTATGGATGACTACAGATCCAAAGGTTCTTCAGAGAACACACTCGCCCGTGCACCGTAGTCATTGCATCCACATATTCATTCTGCATTACAAATAAGTTAACACCGCACAAAACAATGTATCCAAACGATATTGCTTACTAATTTTTCTTGGCTACCGATCCAAATCGCTACTGAGTACCATCTGGTTCCGCCAATGTGCGCTTAGGTACACATCAATCCAGCTTGACTTCCCCCGAGCCTCCCGCAATTCATTACTTAAATGAAAATGTAGTTGCAACGTAATGAGAGAACTGGAATTACTTTAAACAAACCTTACCATAAACTTTTTTCCATTGTGCCATCGAATGGTCGCCAAGGTGTGTGATGCACTAATCACCGGATGCATTGCAATTGTTCTTGTTTCTTGTCGATCTCTCGCTCCATTCTTCTCATGCCATACATGTCACACATCCATCTCCAAGCATCCAGCACTTGTCACACCATGACGGCCGACATGAATTGTACTCATCGGGTAAGGTATATGTCTCGAGCACCTCCGTCCCTTCGAGATTCTCGCCTCGCCTTCGATAAAACTCCTCAATGTACTTTGACACGAGAAAGTGAGATCATCTCGCTCATAATGTGTCTTGCTTTTCTATCAATAACCTCGTGGCCACAAGACATTGCCGCTCTCGAAATCGTATGCGAGCATACCTAGCCTAAAATAGACCACAAATAAAAATATGAGCAGAAATGAAAAATAACTAAAGTCAACCTTCTTATGGATTGAGAGAGAAAAGGTAACTTTGTGAATTGTGATTCCAACTTATTGTGTTTGACTGCATGACTGTTCCAACATTAACATTTATAGCTGTCCTATCTAGTTTTTAAGAGTCATGCTATGGCTATCATCATCACCAACCATATGTATAGATGGTTCCAACATATGGGTGATGGTTCTAACATTACTAGAATTCAGTGCATCGATCATGTGGTCCGACTAATTACCCAAATAATGTATTACTTACCCAAAACTCGTCGAGGCAACGATCAAGAACCGATCCATCACCATCCTCGAACAGCCTTTGTAGTCATCCCAGAGAATGCTGCCCTATGTACATCACCAATATCCACCATTCCCCGGTAGTTCATCCTCGAATGGTCCCTAGGGTCGACTCGCTCCTTCACATTGTTCGATTGCCACCAAGTTACTACACAACAACAATGCATCCGAGTTAGAACAACAATTCGTGCTACACAAATTCAACTTTTAGAACATACGCACTAATCCCAAAGTATTTAAATACAATCTTCTCATTTGGATCTGTGGAGCCGTGGTGAAGCTTATTAGTGCCCTCTTCTTCGAGCTCAGGCTCCTCGGCCTATTCTCGCCTCCCGAGAGGAAGATGTGCCTCCGTCCCTCGTCTCGCCGCTGTTGCACGCCACGGATCCGTGCCCTCCGGTATGCCCTCCGCCCTGTCTCCCGCTGCAGACGGCCACGGATCCGTGCCCTCTGGCATGCCTCCGCTTCGCCTCCGGCTCGCCCTCATCGCCTCCTGTTATCAATAACGAACCGTCGTGTCCAAGCCCTCCTTGCAGCCATCCTACATTGACATTGTACCAAAAGTTAGTTTGACAAGAGTAAAATATAATTACAATTTACATAACAATAACTGATAACAAAACTTGCTTACTATTTGTTACATACATTTTTCAACTAATCACCCCGTTCATATCATTTGTCGTGATCGTTGTCGACTTGGACAAAAGATTGTCAAGTCCTATCCCGATATCTATGGAAAGTTGTCCCGCAAACCTTCTTCTTGAAATGGCACATCAATGGTTTGTTCAAGTACATCCTCGTTATCATCATCCGAGGAGAATGGTAATGTACCGGAGGTCTTACTTTGTAAACAACCCACCAAGACTTGTACTTAGGGCACGATAAGATAAGTAGTACACTTGCTTGACCTCGTTAGGGAGAATAAACTCTTCACCCCTCAGATACAGCTTCATATGGTTAATTTCAACTAGGCCAAGTTTCGAGTCCGTCGCACCTCATAGGTAGGATGAAACCATTTGCAACGAAAAAGAACCATTGAGAGATCACATTTCCATCAAAGACAACCTCTATTATCTCTTCAATAATCCCATAATATTCTATATCGCTGCCATTGTTGTCTCTAACATAACTCACGACCCCACTATTTACTATCGTCAAATTTGGACGCATAACTCCGCCGCTTTAGAGCGAAAACGATACCCATGCACATCATAACACCTGCACTTGGACCGCACGGTTGCACGCTTTTGACATCTGTCAAGATCATTGTGCACACTAGCATGCTTGTGACATCGCAATTGGTTTAACCCAAGTTAAGAATAACATATTATACGCACGCCGTTAATCAATAAAATTTATGATAGGTTCAGATATTTACGTGATAGAAGAACCAAGTTAAGAAATTCGATGGCCTCGTCCACGACCCTTTCTTTCAAAGTTATCGATTTATTTTTGAGAAGGTTCGCTTTGCCTTTTCCATTCCGTTGGATAAATTGCCTACAAAGAGAATGATTTAAGTTTGACATATATAGTATACAATGCTATACAACGATAACGGTTTGACAAATAAACTTACTCGATGTACCCATCCATTTCCTCCATATTGTTGTAGATATATAATTGTACACGAGCCCTCTCATCCGATTCTAATTCACGTAATGTACTTCTCCCTATAGATTTGTCTTGTATCCAAAACACTTTTATGCTTGGCACTTTTCTTTTATACACTTTCTTATACCTGGGCTCGTAAGCATTGACATTGTTGGTTGGCGCGAAGTACTTACTCGTGAAGTATGAAAGAATTTTCCATCATACATCCACCTCTGAGAATTTTCCATAATAGGCTGAAAGAATGTAACAAGAACCATGAACGTATGCAAAGGGGTTATGAATGTAACATGAACCATCAATTCAGATTTGTTTGGACCATGCACTATCCATGCTTGGATTTCGATTGGAAGATGTGAGAAAAAGGATTAAATATGCACAAGCATGTAGGTTTCAGTGTGGAAATCAGATATGTATATCAACTGCATTGCTTCTTCGAGGAAACAAGGAGATGAGATGAGATGTGTGACGCAAAACAATAAACTCATACATATTTCATTTACAGGGAGAGAAACAGATCGTTTATAGATGGAAGCTAACCTAGTATATAGCAGAACAACGAAGGAACCGAAGATTGACAAGTATGTCCTATTTATAGACAGGCAAAAAGAACAACTAATGAAACTTGACATAAGAACAGTTTGAAAACATCAAGCACAACTAAAACAATGAATAAAACTAAATACATGATAAAGTCATCTTAATACAGGCAAGTGTCACACATCTCAGAAGTAAATCAGATATCTAGAGGCAATCAGATATCAACTGCATTGCTTCTTCGAGGAATGCGTGTTGTATACGATACTACTTAATTTGTTTGTGCTGGGTTACTTTGGCACTAAAATTCATTCTTTTTTGGGGTGTCTTTACATATATTCCATCATTTTTGTGGATACTTCAAGCAAATGACTAAAATTATGCAGCCAAGAAGATCGTGAAAGATATCCCGATCAACCTAGTAGTACTTTTTCAAAGAAAGATATATTTAAGCTAACTTATGGATGTAAACGTGCAGCCGATCGATCAATTCGCGTCGGTCAATTAATTAAGATCAAGTATATATACATTATGCTCTAGAGCTAACCGAATGAATGCACGTGTTAATTGCATAGAATAAATCCCGCTAATTTCCAAAGAATAATTTCGATTGTTCCATACATGCATGCCTCGGTAATGGTATGAACAAATTCATTGTGTAGGCTTATTTGATTGTTTAAGAGCGAGAAAATGTAGCTACCTAGGTGGCGGTGGCGGCCGCCGGGAGGCGGCCACGACCTGTGGAGGCGGGCATGGCCCCCGAGGAGGCGGCGTCTTGGGAGGCGGCACTGGCTGGGCGGCCCCTCGGGAGGCGGAGGCGGCGGCCGGGCCTGGCTGTTGAGGATGCGGCGGGCCACCGGGAGGCGGCCTGGGAGGCGGGAGGCGCGGACGGGCCAATCTGGGAGGCAGCACGGGCAAAGGGAGGCGACGGCAGGCAGAGGCGAGGTCAGGCGGAGCGGCAGGCGAGGATTCGCGAGAAATCTGTGGACCTGCTGCCAAGCTGTAATGGGGATTGAGTCGGTCAGCAGGTAATGCTAGTTATCGCCGACGGCCGATAGCCGCCCCCTTGTTATGGTCGACAGCCAAGTAGCCGTCCACCCTAATTAATTAAGGTCTACGGCCAACAAAATCCTGTCCACCCTAATTTAGTTTGGCACTGCCAATTGGGCCCTGGTATGCACTATTGGGTGGACGGTCATATTTGGCTGATCGACCATAAATTATGGTGGATAGCTATTATTTAGGTCAGTCGACCCTAATGCCCCCAAAGACCCCAATTCCTGTATGGACGTTTTGGCGACTTTTTTCCGCTTAGGGTCGAGGGTTATTCTTATGTCATCGACCTTAATCTAGTTTTTGGTCGACGGGTTATTTTGGCTGTCTACCATATATTTGGCCGTGAACAATAAGTACTTTTCTTGTAGTGCTTTACCCCCTCTTGACCCAAACCATGATGGTTTTGTGTGACCTGACACCAACATTGAGGTGGTTTAGACTTGCATCCTTATATATATATATATATAGAGAGAGAGAGAGAGAGATGCTAATGTGCTCTCGAGAGCACGGATCCTTCCGTGCTCTTGCGATGAGTTTGTAAAATCCGTGACAAAAATGTTCAATCCGAACCGTTTATCTTGTTGAAATGTAGCTATAGACCAAATGTGAAATATTTTAGGAGGCTAAAAAAAGGTTAGTTTTTTTTCTCTTTCTTACCTTCTCAACTCAGTCCGCCCTCCAATCACTCAGCAGCTTGTTTCACCGAATCTGCTCCACAAAGATCGACACTCCTCCTCCTTTTCTCGCCCATCGTGCCCCAGACGCTTCCTTCATCCTCTTCTTCTTCTTCCTCCTCAAAAGCCGACGAGGTGGTCTGTGACCGCCGACCGCTCATCCAAATTCGATGCATATAGGAGATAGCCCCGTGACTTCGCCTCCATTGGCGCATTGGAGCAGTAATGGAGGCAACCTCGACAACTAGGATCCTTGAGCACAGGAGGCATCCCGACACCTGTCGCCGACCTCTCGCTAGTGACTAGAGTGGTAGCATCTTTGTTAGATCAAATTGACAATACACTGACACCTGCAATAAGAGAGCAAATTGATAGCACATATCCACCACAATTCAAAAACCAAAAACTTACTATAAATATGACACCCTCTCCAGCATACATTCAACACTAAACCAAGCCAACCTCCACATCCAACACTTCATCCCTACCACCACAACACCCAACACACCCCTCCACTGGCGGGTTCACAATGTCCGACTACGGAGCGATTCTTCATAAGCGGAAGTGGCTTGCCAAGGATGAAAGAAGCTACCCAAATGTTTCTTGCAAGGATGGACACCTTTGCCAGAGTTTTCCCGCTCAAACTATGACTGTGGTACTCCGGCATGGATAATACAGTCTAGACATGCAAATACTACTGGTTGGGCATACTACACGTGCAAGACACTCTCCGTAAGTTAATGACACGCATGTACATTTCATAATTCCTTTTTTATACTTCTAACTTCCTCCACGCTTGACACAAGGAAGATGATAGTTGTTACTTCTTCCAATGGATCGATGGCCTAGACAAGCATGATAGAGTGTTCTTCGAGCACAAAATGTGGCTGCGCTTATCCAATTGCGCCGAGCGCTACACCTGTTAGAAATCTTCACCTAAGACTATGGAAGACAAAGCAAAGTTCCTGCCCTACCAACCTAAATAAGCGCATTTTGGGAAGCTCGCCTATGAGCTTCAGGCTCAACAAAAGAAGTCAAGGAGCAATCCGACGAGCTCGCTTCGAAGAGCAGCCGAGGATAACCCAAGAAGACTATTGTAGAATCGATATATATTAAATTAGCAATCACAGAGGATGAATGATTGCGCAGAAGCTAAAATCAAATTCTTGATAATTTTTTAAAACACCCTAATTCGGACTCAAATTGCCTGATTCGGATTCGACAAAAACAGAATGATGCACGTTCACTAAAACAGTAATTCCTGAAGATCCCACCGTTGGATTAAAGTGAAATTTTAACTGTAGAAACTAGATTCAATTTCAAAATTAACAAATCAAGAATCAGCTTGATCGGACTTACGGATCTAAAGATAGTACCTTCGAAATATGACTGTAACAAATAACGACGAAAATAAATCTAACCCTAATTGCGAGATTAATCAGGATTTATTAGGAATTAACCAATCAAACTTTTCAGATCAATCACTTGATGCCCTAACAAGGTTTTGAATGGATCAAATCAAAATTATTATGATGAAACTATGAATCAATCTAAAAATAAAACAATCATGCAAACGAGGAACGAAAACGAAAAGAACAAGTACCAACGCATCGACTTGTAAATCGTGAATTTTATTATCGAGATGTACTCACAAAACGCCTCCAATTGCTAAGAAAGAAACACCTCCATGTGGAAGCACTCGCGTCTTCGGAAAGTCTCCAGCGCCCCGACCTTCTCAAGCCGCCGGGAAAAAACATGCAGCTGTCCCTCAGGCAAAAGATCGAGCATCCTCTCTCATCTCATGCAAATGCATGTACATCAGCCGGATGCATTTGGGACCCCTTTTTACTAGTCGTCGGCCTTGATTTTTTTCTTCCACACGCATGCATGCATGCATGCAGCACTAGAGTGTAAGAACTTCTAGTTCATGACTAAACACTTGCACATGAATAAACACAAAAACAAAAATAAATCCGAGCGGCACAAGTTCATGACTTGACTCAAAGTCAATCTATGCAACCACTCACACGAGCGCAATGCATCAAGCAAAACCATTATCATGCTATCACAAGCATATTAAATAATCATCTGAAATAGCACATGTATGAACATCACACATGGCATGACCACAACCACTTTGCAATGCCAATTTCACCATTAAACCAATTTTTTAGCACATGATTTCACAACTATTATTAGGTCGATGTGTACGGGCCTAATTAGAAGAAAGCCAAGGCCACAAGCCTCATGAAAACAAAGGCAATGAACCGAACTGTATGCGCCATGTCTCTTTTTTCATTTTCTATGTCATGCAATTCAATGGGATTATATGTAATTTCGCTTTTTTCGCATATTATTAGAAAAAATTCGCTAACATAGGCATCAAACTGAACTGTACGCACCATTTCTTTTTCCTCGTTTTCTATGTCATGGTATGTAATGGGCTGGTATGTACACTCTCTTTCATCGGTTTCTACATCATGCTAAGTAAGGCCAACATTGGCACTGATCCAAACCATATGCACCATGTACTCCCTGTCTTTATTACAAAATCCTATGTATTCCTTCCTTTCGTCGTTCCAACATTTCTAACATGCCTGCCCTACTATGATTTCACCCGCTTCGCCAGACCGAACTGACTTACACACTGCCCCTGCTATGGCCATCTCCATTGCACCCTCTTTAATTCCTCTCCTGGCAAATGATTTCCGTAATGTCATTCTAGCGTAATACATAGGAAACAAAATAACCGTGAAGTCCAATTATACTAACAAATCCCACTTCCCGAAAATTTTTACTTACTAATTAGTGTTTGCAAAAAATGCCTCTACGTCGCCATTTCAATTAGCAACAGAGGCCTGTCGCCAATAGGGCGACTGTCTGTCGCTATTTCAATTGGCGACAGAAGTCTATCGCCAATTGAAATGGTGACAGACACAATGTCGCCAATTTAAATAGCAACAGGTGTCAATTTTTGATTCGACATATTATTTATACAATTTTGTTTTAAAAAATATTATTAAAAAAATCTGCTATTATATTACTTCAAAGGTGAAAAGCGAACGGATTTGAAGTTTAGGGGTGAAATTAAAGCGAATATTTTTGGAGTTCAGGGTTGAAAATTGAATGATGCCAAAGTTCAGGGTGCCTGTGCATCATGGTCTAAAATAGGTATTTTCCCTATGTATCATATGCAACAACTTTTAGAATTTTTTAGATGTCGAGTTTAACTAATTTATTGACTAGTTCAGACAAATTTGAACTAAAATTCAAACTAGAGTTACATATTTTTATGACAGTTTAATTATAGGTATGTACTGATTATATATATACATTAGCAAAGCATACATATACCCCCAAGCGTTAGCCATCGATGATCAATCAGTGCTAACTTTGTGCACTTCCTGAATAAACTAGCAAAGTGGTCCATGCCCTTGCATTTGCATCATCATTAGACTTGTAAAGTATTTTGAAAAAGTTTTTTAAAATTCATTTATAGTTCTGATGATTTATTACTGTTCACATGTGCCTTAAATCATGTTGGAAAGGAGAATAGTTCGCTGTAGCAGCCTTTTTTTTTTTGCACAAAACTAACCTCGTGTCAAATAAAATTACGAGAGTAGCCCCTTAGCCCACCTCTATTGTGCCACGTGCAGTAGCAAATACTGTAGAAACTACAGTACAGTGCGACATGTAGCAGGACAGCTCTGGCCTCACCAAGATAATAGATATCGGCCCTCCCATGTATGGTGCACCGATAAAAACTACCTAATGACTTGGGCTCGGACGTCCGAATTTTCGCAACATTTTTTTTATACGCTGCAACATTTCGTCAACGCAGCAACAAATTCACCGACAAACAGTGAAATTCGCTACAGTAAACGGATGTTGCAAGCGTTCAAAAAAAATGTTGCACGCGTTAGAAAAAAATGTTGCACACGCAGAAAAAAAATGTTGCAAGAGGCGTCCGATGGGGTGAATACTGATCGGACGTCCGAGCGGTAGTATCTCCCTAAAAACTATTGTTTGAATAAATGTGAGACAAAAACTGCTACGCAAGTGAAGTGACCTCAACAAACTGCCACCAACCAATGCAGGAGATTCGTTTGGACAACGTCGAGGACACGGTACCGATAATAATCAGATATCTGGTGGATACTCCACGAGATAACATCTACTGGGATGGATGGTTTGGACTGGGTGCTTCTGCAGTTCTTAGAGCAATAGCCCAACACCCTTCGCCATCTCTGAGTGAGAAGTTTGACAAGATTATTCATGTCGACTGCTCAAGGTGGAAGAGTCGAAGAGCACTGCATAGGACAATCGCGGAGGTACTGAAGCTTCCTCAGCGGGTAATGGATATTTTTGACAGGCAAGATGAGAATGATGATTTCAGTGGAGTACCTGATGGCTCTAGAGCTGATATAGCAAACATCCGGAGAGAGATCCATAGAGCCGATTTGACTGGGCTGGCTTCTATCAGTTTCCATCAGGTCACTATTAGTTTAAGCGAGAAATGGCACCCCTGCCGCTCTCCCTCCCCACCTCCCCTCCCTCCATCCACAAATCTAGCCCAGATCATGCCCATCCCCACAACAAATCGGCCAACCCAAAGCAGCAGATCCGGCTACACGCTTCCAGATCCACCGCCTCCAAGGCAGGAATCATGCCAAAAGCCGCAGGAAGAACAAGACTTGAAGAAATCCGGTCCGAAAGGGGGCGTGGCTGATTCGAGTGAAGGGTCCTTAAAATTGCCATGCCCTCTTACGACGGTTCTAGATCCACTGGACGAGGCGCGGATCCGGAGCCAGCGCCATCCTGCAGGGGCGTCCGAGATGCAACATCCAGGCGGAGTTATGGTACCGCGTCAGTCCGTGGCGAGAGAGAGAAGAAGGTCTGGTCAGCTCGGTCTTCATCAAGCGCAGCTCGAGGACATTAATGGCCGTAATGCAGTGCAGCATTCATGGATGCGAACCGAAGGGAAGATCCGCAGCACTAGGTATTCAGCCATTCAAAAAGAGAAATGGATTTAAAAAGATGAGTGCGGGGGTCTACAATCCAGCTCGCCTCCGCGTGGACCCAGATGGCAAAGGTCAGACATCCAGGAGCTCTTGAAAAAGCCCCGAAGCTCTCCGGAAGAACCAAGACGGGATCAGCGATTGCAACTGCTCAATCGGAGCGCATTCATATCAGCTAATCCAAATGAAGATGCAAATGGATGGTCACAGGTCAAGCCAAAGCACTGGTGGCGCAAAAGTCGGAATAATTCACCTCCTCATGGATATGCAGAACAACCTTTTCATCGTCCCAGAGGCTCAACGTTCTTCAAATAGAAACTGAGAGGCAGATGTTTTAATTGTTTTGCTCTGGATCACTTCGCTGGTTTCTGCGAGGCTCCGGTCAAGTGTTGGCGCTGCCTGCTTTCTGGGCACAGGGCCGTTCAATGCCCAAGCAGAAGAAGTAGCTACAGTGGTAAAGCCGCTGACACCTCCAAGCCTGCATTACAAACTCATAACCCCTCTGTGCTCCCAGAACCACTCCGAGCAGTTCAAAAACTACACTCCCCCGAGCGCCTTCCTGCGACCATTCCAAGTACCAACACCAAAACTTACTCTCAAGCTGTTCGTTAAGGTTGCGGCATGGAGGCAAGATACCCCGGCGACCCAAGAGCTAGGCCGGCCAGGGCCTTCTGTGCTGTTTCGGCCACTGGGGCCATCAAACGTCGTCGCGACGAGCTGATCGATCGTGCCGCGGTGTGCTGGTTTGATGGGAATAGCCATGAAGTGGAAGTGTTCACGGTGGGCGACTTGCTCCGAAGCCGCTTCAACCTCGGCCACGGCGACTTCCAACTAGTCAAGCATTTCCCGGAGCAGTTTCTAATCATTTTCTCAGACTCGGCAATAAGAAGAAGGGTGGTCACCACTGCTGTGGTTCCTTACCAGGGCCATGTTTTCAATTTCGCGGCATGGTCTGAGCAACGCTATGCAACGAATGTCGATTTTGAGTTTCATGTGAAGGTTCGAGTGGAGGGCGTTCCAATTCATTGTTGGTCAGAAGAAGTAGTGGCAAGGGCCTTGGGAAACAACTGTGCAGTTCATTATGTGCAGGAGCGCACGAGACGCAGGGAGCGAACAAGGTCTTTTGACCTCTGGGCGTGGTGCTCAGATCCTTGCAAGATTCCGAAGGAAGTCTCCCTCACAGTGTTGGAACCAGACAGGGAGCTACCCCCCACAAACGTCCCCCTTCCTGAAGTGGCACTCCTCCACGATGAACCAACAGATCTCAAGCGTGGCCAAGTGTTCAACCTTCGCAACCATTTGGAGATAGTGGAAGATCTGTCCTTCCTCCGCGGCCGTGGCTGCTTCAGTGGCCTCCCGAACCGCAAGCAACGCCGGGAATTTATTTGGACCTATGGGTCTCCGGATGAAGAGGGGGAGAGACGAGAAGGGGCGACGCAGGACAGAAGTAGAGGAAGGGATCAACATCGCCGCTATGATGACCACGACGACGACGATCACAACCGTGACAACCACTGACGCAGCACTAGAAGGCACCGCAGCCTGTCCAATTGGATGCGTGACTCAAGATGCAGAGGAGGGGTAGAAGACCGCCACAGCTCATCCTGGCGTGGCCCCGGTGGATCAACATCAAGACGCTACAGGAGAGACGCAACAGATGCTGATTCAAGAAGAGCAACAGATGCTGGTTCAGGAGTCCAAGAGACCAAAGACAGAGTCCAAGAGCAACAGAAGCTGATTCAAGGGTGCATCGACAGTGGACTAACAAAGAAGTCAGGGCAAGGCAAAGGCATGAAAAAGGTGACCTTTGCTGAGCCATTGGTGACGGCACTAAAGAAACGTCAAGGAGGAAACACGGTCGACAAACTCAGTTTGGAGAAAAGAGAGAAGGAGCCACCTTCAGCCAGCTGTGCTCGACTGGGACTGCAGGTATGTCAAGATAAGGCTGCACCCAATAATATTCACTGTGCTCTGAATGTTCAAACTGAAGATTCTGTTGTTGAATCAAAATTTCCTTGCCATGAGAGAAACGAAAATGATCTTCCTATCTCTCCCGTAATACACACAAAAGTGGTTGACCTTGCAACACAGCCTCCACAAAAATCAGGGACGTGTGTAGCACCTACTGAATGCCGAGATGAGACAACTTATGAGTGCTTCCCTGAAGTCTGCCATACAATAGAGCAGGAAAATATTAGAGTAATCATAACAACCGATGTTGGGTCACCTGAAAGCATAACACCTCCGGAGTCCAGACTAGTTGTGCAGGATTCCCAAACAATTCAAGCCTTACCACCTCAAACAAATATTCCGAAAAATATAGCTACAAGGGCTGGAATACACACACCGGAAACAATATCACTACAAGGGGTGCCAACAACAACTATGGGGGGATTGACCCAAGTCGATCCAAGTCCAGGGGGGCAAGAATACAATAGCAGTATCACTCATGCAGATTCTCGTAACATCCCAAAATTTCAAATTTTTCAATTAACACCGTGAACATCCCAATTTTTGGCTTTTTAATTATTAATATTATTTTATTGCAATTTATGAATTTTATGATTTTTCTAGATTTATTTGGATTTTCTGAGATTTATTTCATTTATTTTGAATTAAATAATATTGCTTTCTATCAATGATTAATTATGAATATATAAATTTAAAATAAAGTTTTTGTGAAAATATTTTATTTAAGTCCAGAATATCTCAAAGTATTTTTGAGATTTTTCTTGGAATTTTTAGAGTACTTCTACTACCCTAAATAAATCAGTTTATTTTCGAATTAAATTAATTGGAAAAAGCTAGAAAATCATACGTGAACAGTAATGGGCCCGCCCAGCCATCAGGCAGGCCGCGGATTAAAAGGAATTCTACCGACCGCTGATCTTGATCCAACGGCCTTTATCAAAACGTAAAATAGGAAACCCTAGAAAACGATTCGACCAAAATCGATCTTGATCGATCGGCACGACGTCGCCGTTTCGAGGAGGACTCCTCGCCCATTGCCTCCGACTCGAACTTCACCGCCTGCCTTTCCTTGTTTAGCACGCCTCACGGTATAAAAAGAGGTCCCGAGCCCTCCAAACTCGCCACACCGCCACAGAGTTCCCGCCGCTTTGTCATGGGAGAGCCACCGAGAAGCCGCAGACGCCGCCGAGTCCGAGGAGGTTGCCGAGAGAATTCGCCACGTTTTCTCATCGCTGCAGTACCTTCCGCCGAGAGGATTATGGATTCGAGTTCGCCGACTTGGCGCCACGCTGATAGCCGCTTTCGCCGAAGCACCGAGCATTGCCGCCAAGATCATCGCCTTCAACTCGGTGGTTGTTAGTCGCCGACCGCCATTGCCGCCGGGAGAATATCGACCGACGGATCTTCATCGCATGCACGAGATTGATCCACGCCGCCGCCGAGGTGGGTAGTTAATTGTTGACACGTGGCGCCACGGGCCGCATTGCTAGCGTGGCGCTAAGGTGGCGTCGCGATGGTGCCGAAGTCGACCACACGTAGGCAAGACGCCGACAAATACGAGGCCCAGCCTGCCGAGACAGAGCCCCACCGAGACACGTGTCACCCAACGAAAAATTTAGATTTTCCTTTATAAAAATAATTCGCTAAAATCGGATTTATGAATTAGGTTTATTTTCGTGATTTTCAAACTTCAAATTGCGTATAACTTTTGCATACGAACTCCGATTGAGGTGATTCAAATTCCTAAAATTTGTAAAATTGAGATCTTTCTAATGGTGGATTTTATTTGAATTTTGAATTTGTTTGCTCTTTGGTTTTGGTTTTATTTGCGTTTCTCTCTCGATTCGCCAGAGACGTTGAATTGTGCGAGGCTTCGGAAGGATTTTGCAGCTCAAGAATTATTTTCAGACCAAGACCAGGAGCTTAAAGAAGGCAAGTTATGCTTTGATCATGTTGCACCCATGAATTAGATTGTATGCTATTTTGATTTACCTTATCACATGTTATTTTATGTGTAAAATGATTTCAACCTAAATTTAGGACTAGCTATCGCATCTTTGAATTATACCCTACCTTGCTAGTTGTATGCCATGATCCACTTATCACCCTAGGTTGGTTAATTATAGTTGGTTAAATAGAAAATCAACATGGGTGGTTAGACCAATTAGAGATGCTTAGCCATGCCACGCCATCACATGCTCTTGGAATATTGTTTATTAATCTTGACTAATGGAATATGGAACTATGATGATAATTTTGGGCCATGTGTGGTCGCACAAAGAGATTGAGTTGTTGTGACAACGAGTCACGAACGATGTTGATTTGTGAAGAGCACGTGGTGTTTGGTAATCAACTGTGGGAAAAATGATTTAGACGGGGCAAGTGGCAAGATTGTTTCGTGGGCCAAGAGTGGCAATCAGGCGGTTGTATTTGGTTTTATTGGTTTTGGATATTTGAGATTATCTCGTTAGTCTTGCCTCGATGGCTTAAGGACTTAACCTTGCAAGCCTTTGACCTGAGTCAATCATGCACCACACGTCTGTTATGGGGCAGCTCTAGTCGACTAATTTTGCTTAACTTAAGTGCTATCATGGTGGTGTGAGTCCGGTGTACGGGGAAACTCACATGGCGCAAGAGGGGGCCCTCATAGGTGGTATAGCCCTTCGTGTTGAAACCTTAGCGGTAGCATCGGGTTAAGAAGATGCATTGTAAAGGCTTTGTTATAATCGTCACCGTGTGGTGCATGGTTATATCGCAGGGTAAAGTGCATAACCTCTGCAGAGTGTACAAACTATTCGGATAGCCGTTTACCAGATTGAGCAATGCTCGGGAATTACAGTCAAGGGGTAGTTAATTAAAATGAACAACTGTTTTGGGACGGCAGGATGCCATGTGGATAATGGAACTTGACTTAGGATGAACACTTGGGTTTGATTTGAGAAGCAATGGAATCTATTTACTGTTATTATTTGTTTTCCTGTCTTTTCAATTTATGAAATATATGTGTTCTTGAAATGCTGCCTTACTGCAAATGAACCATAAGCCTTCCTTTGGAATAAGCCTGCATATAGCTATGATAGAATTGCATTTTGTGCACAACTTGTTGAGTACGTGTTGGTGTACTCACCCTTGCTTACAAACCAACAACAGTGGAGGAATCATCGCCTGCGCTTGAGGAGGACTTTCAGGTGGACGCGAGTCACTAGGCCAAGCCTTGTCAGTCGCCTGTGGTGTATTGATGAGTCACTACGTCTTCTACTGTTTTTCCGCTACATTCGTCTTACTTTATCTTAGACTTGCCCATGTGGCTGAATAAATGTAAGTGATCATAAGATCATACACTAGTTATATTGAATAAATGAAGTCTTATTATTATTATCGCTAGTGTATGATGTGATGCTTACCGATGTTAAGTCGTGTGCACTAGCAATTGATCCAGGACTAGTGCGGTAAACACAAGAGGGTCCGAATTGGTGAATTCGGGTCCTTACATTCCCAAACAATACAAACCATAGCACCTCAAACAACAATTCCAGAAAATATGGCTACACAGTCCACAAACAATGAAGCCATAATGACTCGAATATACGCACGGGTAACTCTAACGCCTGAAGTGGTACCAACAACATCTCTGGGGAGAGTGACACCAGATGACATTCCAGAAACACCAACTCCGGTTACAAACCAGACATCGCCACAACCTATCATTCAAACACAAGGGGGACTAGAGGACTTCATGCTGGCTGTCTCACATGACCCTCATACACCTATCATTCAAACCCCCCATGCCTAAATAAACAGCTAAACTCCAATTCAGAAAACAGAGGTTCAACTTCCAAAGGATATACCCAAAGAAAAAGCATCAGATTAGCGGCTAAAGCTAAAGCGAGAGCTGGAACCAACAAGGGGGTAATTACACTAGCTCAGGAATTGCTTGCATCAAAGCTTAAAGGCCTTTCCCCACCGCAACAACAAAGTCAGTTGCATAATGCTCACTCACATACTGACCTTTTTGAGCAGCTTGCCAGCTATTTCGAGCAACCAATAAGTAAGGAACAGACGGAGGCAATACTCGAGCTGGTGAACCAGATGAAGTTCAACCACAATGGGGGGAAGAAAGCATGTAAAGCGGGGCCGGGTTCAAGGGCGGCCGTGCGGCTGGAAGACTGATCAGTGCCGGCCACCTGAAGAGGAGGATGTTTTTTACTCATGCAACAAGATGAGACGTTGCAAACTCAAGGCAGCCCAAGAGTACCTAGGGCTGCTCCCTTTAATTACTATGTTAGCTTACCTGTTGTTATTGGTAAAACAGCTGATCCAGCTGCTGTCGTGTCTATGAACCTAGCTGCTGTCGTGTCTGAGTATTCTGGTGAACTGCTATGGTCGGTTCTATGAACCTAGCTTTCTATTTCGGTTCTGGGTAGTTTCCGGCCTCCTGGTGCCTTACGAATTAACGCCTAAAGTGTTGCTGATGCCTTATGTGTTGCTGTTGTTAGGGTGGTTGGTGCCTTGTGAGATGGTGCCTTATGTGTTATGTACCCCAACTATTGAGTTTAGACCTCTTTATGAAGTGGAGTTACTAGTGTCTAATGCGTGCAAATTGTAATATTCTGTCATGGAATGTCAGAGGCCTAAACAATCCGGCAAAAAGAGAGAGCACCAAACAAACGATCCGATCAACTGGCGCTACAATTGTTTGTCTCCAGGAAACGAAAATAGAAAATTGGACTGCAAGTTTGCTAAATGAAACCCTGGGTGCGAGATTGGCCAACCAATCTGTCCATATACCTTCCAATGGCGCTTCGGGCGGAATCCTTCTGGCAGTCAGGGATAATCTATATGACCTCAATAATACCAGAATCACACCCAATACAATCACGGCGACCTTGACATCACGATATGATGAGGAGACCTGGGACATTATCGGAGTATATGGGCCACAAACAGACGAGGAGAAAGGAAATTTTCTCACTGAGTTAGAGGAGTTGAGTGAAATGGTACTGCCGAGGTGGCTGATCTTAGGGGACTTCAACCTCATCAGACAGGTGAGAGAAAAGAATAGAGGATCGACAAATAGAAGTATGATGCGACGCTTCAACCACTCCATCAATAGAATGCAACTTCTCGAACTGGATCTCCAGGGTCGCCAATTCACATGGACAAATGAACAACAACAACCCATCATGACAAGAATAGATCGTTTCTTGGCTACAACAGAATGGCACGAGGCATTCCCAAATGCGGATCTGTGCGCTCTGCCATCTATGACATCGGACCACTGCCCCCTCCTTATGCAAGGAGATGCAAGCTTTGAGCATTTCAGAGGTTTTCGCTTCGAGGCTTGCTGGACGTCCATGCCGGGATTCCAGGAAATGGTTGCACAATCCTAGAATCAACCAACCCACACTTCAGATCCCATTCTGCGATTGTACGTCAAAATGAACAGAACAGCTAAGGCACTAAAGAGTTGGAGGAGAAAAATCTTTGCGAGCATTACTCTTCAAACAGCATTGATACAAAACACGCTCACGATACTGGAATGTTCACAAGAAAGACGCTCACTATCGCAGAATGAAATAGAGCTCCGAAAAAATCTCAAAACCAAATTGCTCGGCCTGGCGGCAATTCAGAAATCAAGAGCGAGACAGCATGCAAGATTAACTAAAATCAAACTGGGGGACGCCAACACACGTTTTTTCCACCTGATGGCCAATTCAAGGTGAAAAAGAAACCTGATTCGGGTCCTTCAGAGAGAAGACCGAATAATGTTTGAACAGCAGGACAAACTAAAGGAAGCATACGAATACTTCAAAACGGTGTTGGGCGATCGCGGAGCAAGGGACAAAGCTCTCTGTTGGGGGTCCTTGGGATACTCGGCAAGGGACCTTACTGACCTAGAGACCTTCATCACTGAAAACGAAGTGACTAGCATCATCCAGGAGTTGCCGTCACAAAAATCACCAGGACCGGATGGCTACATTGGTCTGTTTTACAAGTCATGCCTTCACATCATCAAAACCGACCTAATGGAAGCAATCAAGGCCTTTTTCAATCTACGTCATGAGAACCTGGACAAGTTAAATGTGGCGAACATTATTCTGCTCCCGAAAGCAGAAAACGCAGATAGATTGGAATGTTTGAGCCAATTAGTCTTATTAATGACTTTCATGAAGATCATCACTAAGATCCTCGCAAACAGGCTCGCGCTTCGATCGATGAACTGGTCTCGGTCTCCACGTAACGCGTTCATTAAGAAAAGATGCATCCATGACAATTTTTTATATGTCCAAAGAGTTATCCGCCAACTACACAAAGACAGAAAGCCGGCTCTCTTCATCAAACTTGACATTTCAAAAGCATTTGACTCGCTAAAATGGTCATACCTTCTCGAGGTACTCTAGGCCATAGGCTTTGGACACAAATGGCGCGAATGGGTGGCTGCAATCCTCAGGACGTCAACCTCTCGGATTTTAATCAATGGTCAACCGACGGAGCCAATAAGACACGCATGCGGGGTGCGACAGGGAGATCCGTTATCCCCCTTGCTATTCATCCTTACAATCGACTCGCTACAAAACTTACTCGAGCTAGCAGCGAATCATGGTATCCTTAAACCTGTTCTTCCAACAAATGCGAGACTAAGATGTTCACTTTACGCCGATGATGCGGGGATATTCTTAAATGCAGAAGTGGGTGAGCTGATGGCCCTTAGCCGAATATTGGATATTTTTGGCAGATGCTCAGGCTTAAAAATCAACATCTCCAAAACGGAAATTTACCCTATCAGATGCTGATGAGGACATCACAACCAAGGACACAACCACGCCGAGTGGTTCTTCTCATACACAACAAGTTTTACAAGGACCTACAACTCGTGCTCGAGCACGTCTACTCAATTATCGTGTAAATTGCTCCTAAGTTTTTATACAAATGATTCACAGAATGGAATGCTATTTAATTCTTGTGATGATCTTATTGTCCTTAGGAACCAAGGAGAAGAACCTCCAAATGCCAAGCATAAAGCACAATCATCATATGCGCAAGTTGGACTTGGAATCAGCAAATTCGCGGGTTCGGCCTCCGCGACAGCATCAACTTCAAATGACCATAACTTTTGATTCCGGAGGTTTCTAGAGACCCATGAGTACACGTTTGAAAGATCTCAGAGTCTACTTTCCAATGGATCCAGCCCCAGTGCCAAATTCATCCTGGAGCAATGGAAAATCGCAAAAGAGTGTCACGGGCCAGAAACTCCAGGTGCTGCGCCACCTTTCTTTTGGGCCCAAAGCCCATGTAACGCTAGGGCAACCCCTTGGCCACCCCCATGGGTGCTGCACGCCCCTAGCTGCTCCCTAGCCGCCACTTACATCTATATATTGTTTGCTACCGCCGTATTTTTAGTTTTTGGGTTTTGTTTATTTGATAGTTTAGCCATTGCTACTATTTTGAGTCTTCCAGACGTGCTCAACAGCCGCCTAAGAAGCTCCTTGTTTCGGAACCCCACATTATCAATCCTTCATCTTTATTTGCAATTTCAGATTGCCTTTACCTTTGTTCTTGCTTGTTCTTCGATTGCATGCGAGAATTGAACCTCGTTGTTCGAGTTGATCGTGCCTACGGCAAGATCAATAACCCTCCGAGTTGGTGTAGCGATTGCTAAAGCATCGTCATAAATGCACGTGTAGTCGGATAGTCAACGCCGCCTCCACAAATCGATTGTGTGTTTCTCATCGAAAGATCGGGACACCAAAGTCACATCAGGTGGTATCAGAGTGCCAAGTTGCTCGGTGAGAGATTTAGAACCCTAGATTAGTTTTTGTTTTCTGTCCAAAATTGAAAATCCTCCACACAAAAATTCAACCTTTAGATTCAATCTGGTATTTTAGTGTGTTTTGTTAGGTTTTGATCCATTAGAGTCCTTGTTTTAGTTCTTGATCGTTTTTTTTTTTTCCTTCGCGTAGCTCTTATTTCAATCTGTCCAGTTCTTTGTTTTGTTCATAACTTTCGTGATCTGAGCTCCGATTAAAGTGTTTTTGCACTTTCCTGAAACCTTGGGACAAGCTCCACAAAAACCTAGTTGGGCACGAAATCTAATTCCATCTAAAAGGTTGTTTAATCTTGACATCAAATTCGGGAAGCAAGTTGCAATTGCAATCCAGGTCGGTTCGGTATTTTGATCATAACTCTTACATCCGAACTCCGATTGAGAAGTTTTTATACTTCCTGAATCCTTGAAGAGTCCTCTACAAAAACGTTATTGGGTGTCCTTCGTGATTCGGATTCCTTCAAACCGAATTTGACTCGGATTCGGATTTGGTCAGATCGGCTGAATTTTGTTGAATCTGTGCACCTTAGTGTTTTGGCCATAACTTCTACATATGAGCTCCAAATTGTGTGTTTGAATACTTGTTCTAAAGCTTATAATAGTACTATCATTTTGTTACATTGTGAGCAAGCTTGATTCGGTCATTTTCATGCCTTAATTGTAGCAACAAACTTATTGCATAGTTCTGGCCGAATTTGGGTTTGTTTTTTTCAATTTGTGTTCTAGCTTTGTTCCTTTGAGTTGGTTGAGTCCAGTAGCGTCTACAACCATAAAATTCCAAAATATTAGTGCACATACCTTTGGGAACCAATTCATCCTTTGCGAATACTTTGATCCCAATTGAGACTAGCGATTTCAAATTGCTTGGGGCTGCTCCTTTTAATACATTGCATTATCATATCTCTTGTGATATCAAGTTAGGGATTCCAAAACTTTGCTGATACTAGTGTTGGCCGAAAGTCACAAAAAAAAGAGAAAGAAAGAGCTAAAATGCCAAGAAAGAAAAAAAAGAGATAGAAAAGAGAAGAGAATAGTGGCAAAGACTACATTGATCAAAACCCTAATTTGTGTTTGTCATTTTCAGATTGTGCAATTGTATTAAGGAGTGAGCAATCTTGTGCCCTTTTACCTTTTCTAAAGCAATTAGCTAAGCGTCTCTCCATAACTTATGCAACACGAGTGTTGGTGCTGAATTATTCTTATTTAGCTCATTCCATTGGTTGCATTAAGTTTCATTATCTTTGCATGTGTGTTGCCTTGAAATTCACTTATATCTTTGAGATCGGCAACTAGGACTTGTGAATTCTAGTTTGGATCATTACTTATCATTACAACAACTAGAATTATCAGATTGCATAGGAAACAATTGAAGCCTACCTAGCTCCACATATTCTACCTCGACGTTTGTTCGGTCCTTCGCAATCGCTTTATCCAAGCTTGGGAGAACTTTTGGCGCTTAATGGCCGACAACCCCTGCTGCAGACAGTAAGAACTTGTAAGAGTTTTGGTTAAAGTTTGAGAGTTGAGCGACTTGTTTAGCCACATCTAGTAGTTGATAGGAGATTACATATGGCTGTGTTTTTCCTTGTTGTCTACTAATCATGACAGGTCCACATGAAACGAGTTCACTTCGATTCAACCAAAGGATTTGCACCATGAACAACATGACGGCTTCGTCTCCTACTTCTGATCACGGTAACCTCAATTTGACATTGCCTCCATATGCTGGAAACTTTGACCCTGAAGCATATATTGATTGGGAAATAGCGGTAGACAAACAATTTGGCTTGTATAATTTGTCTGAAAATAAAAAGATTTGTTTTGCCGCTAATGTGCTTTCTGGGTATGCGTTAACATTGTGGAATCATGTTTGTAGAAAAAGGAGAAAACCTAAGAATTGGAATGACATGAAAAAATTTATGAGACTTGAATTTGTTCCTGAATATTACGCTGAGCGTCTGCTTACTAAACTGCAATGCTTAAAACAAGGGAGTAATACTGTTAAAGAATACTATCGTGAATTACGAACTTGTTTGTTACGTTGCGGTTTAGAAGAATCTGACGAAGTTATCCAGTTTAGGTTCATACATGGGCTTAATAAGGGTATTCAAGATATTCTTATTGATCAAACATATCATTCTCTTTCACAAATGTTGGAAAGTGCTTGTAGTATTGAATGTTTGAATGCACTATTAGCTTCACTTGAGGTGCCTGTCGCTGCACCTCCTCTTGTGGCTAACATTTTGCAGACAAATGAGCACAAGCGAAAAGAGATTGAGAACGTGGAAGATGAGAAAGTCGAGCATGGGACATTCCCTTCGACTATGGAACGAGATATGGATACCCCGACACCTACAACAACTAATGAAAATTTAGGAGGTTGTGATGTTCCTACTTGAGGAGGAGACCAATGACCAGGTGGTACAGATCTGATTTTACACAAGAAAAGGATCAAATTTGTGAGTATATTCTGCTCTACATAATTCTTGTGATCTACCACCTTATGCCACAATTGTAGAATCATATGATGAATTGCATGCTTATAATTTTGATCATGTGGTGCTTGACATGCATAAGGAGGTGATAGCTGGAATATCACCCCGGAATATCACCTACCCTTTGCTTTTGTGCTATATCATGTTGAATGAGCACTGTTAGTTTAACTTGTGCTATGGACAAGATTTCAAATTTCATCTCTTAAGTCTTTGTCTAGCACCCTTGCCTATTGTTTTAAATTCAATTTATTTGGTGAATATGGCATAGATGGCAAGTTTCTTGTTCTAGAATATGCATAACTTGTGATAAACTTGCTGAATTGAAGCTTGCTATTTTGGGCAATTTTAGTTGTAAGCAACAACTTGTTTCCTTATGGCTCCATCAAATTTTCCTAATATATGTGATACCCATAGCTTGCTGCCATATTGTTGAATTTTAGTACATTAACTTGTATTACAAATCAACATGTAAGTAGTTGATGCGTGGAAGCCAATTAAAATTGTGTCACCATTATTGGAATGGTTTGATTTTGCTTGTTTACAATTTGATAACATGAATGAGCCATGCTTGATGCCGTAACTTGTTGTTTTGCCCACAAAACATGTTATTGAATCTGGCTCACAAAACATGAGTAATCTTTATCAAAGGTCGTGAATAGATATGTGCTTTACTTATATTTGCAAATCAAGTTGCAAACTAAATCATGCTAATATTGATGTTATATGCTTCACTTATAACCACAAATCGATTGGCAAGTGCGAGGAAAGGTGCTTTGCTTAAATTTGATTTCCTCATGTGTTGTTTTGTAAATAACTCACCGCAAATCCAAAAGAACAATGAAATATGGGATATATACATCTACGCCGTGTACACGTAGTTCTTTTTGTTGGTTGCTTCGTTTCCAGCTTGTCCAATACCGAGGACGGTTTTCCTTCAAGGAGGAGAAAGCATCGAAAAGTGCTAGCATTCATCAAGCCATAATATCTTTGGAAAGAAGTGTTGAGCTATATGGATAATTATCGAGGACCAAGTATGAGAATGTTTTGTCTTTCAAGATGTGCTAAAGGTGAGCATGAGTCAAGGGCGACTCAAATGCAAGAAGGGAAGGATGATGAGGACATCACAACCAAGGACACAACCACGCCGAGTGGTTCTTCTCATACACAACAAGTTTTACAAGGACCTACAACTCGTGCTCGAGCACATCTACTCAATTATCAGGTAAATTCGTTCCTAAGTTTTTATACAAATGATTCACAGAATGGAATGCTATTTAATTCTTGTGATGATCTTATTGTCCTTAGGAACCAAGGAGAAGAACCTCCAAATGCCAAGCATAAAGCACAATCATCATATCATGCAAGTTGGACTTGGAATCAAGCAAATTCGCGGGTTCGGCCTTCGCGACAAAGATCAACTTCAAACGACCATAACTTTTGATTCGGAGATTTCTAGAGACCCATGAGTACACGTTTGAAAGATCTCGGAGTCTACTTTCCAATGGATCCAGCCCCAGTGCCAAATTCATCCTAGAGCAATGGAAAATCGCAAAAGAGTGTCACGGGCCAGAAACTCCAGGTGCTGCGCCACCTTTCTTTTGGGCCCAAAGCCCATGTAGCAGCTTAGGCAACCCCTGGGCCCCCATGGGTGCTGCACCCCTAGCTGCTCCCTAGCCACCACTTACATCTATATATTGTTTGCTACCTGCGTACTTTAGTTTTGGGTTTTGTTTATTTGATAGTTTAGCCATTGCTACTATTTTGAGTCTTCTAGACGTGCTCAACAAATTTTAAAGCTCCTTGTTTGAACCCCACATTATCAATCCTTCATCTTTATTTGCAATTTCAGATTGCCTTTACCTTTGTTCTTGCTTGTTCTTCGATTGCATGCGTGAATTGAACCTCGCGTTCAGGTTGATCGTGCCCACGGCAAGATCAATAACCCTCCGAAGTTGGTGTAGCGATTGCTAAGGCGCATTGTCGTCGTACGGTGTAGTCGGATCGTCAACGTCGCCTCCACAAATCGATTGTGTGTTTCTCATCGAAAGATCGGGACACCAAAGTCACATCAGATGCCGAGAGGACCTCTTGCAGGAACTGTTGAATGTTTTCCCTGGGAAGCTCGCAACCTTTCCGGGGAGGTACCTCAGTCTACCGTTACACACCAGACAACTTAGAAGGGTCGAAATCCAAGCATTGATCGATAAAATAAGCAGTAGACTGGCGGGATGGCAAGGTAAATTGCTCTCAAAGGCAGGAAGATAGACCCTTGTTGATTCGGTGTTAACATCACAACCGATATATCACTTGACGGTCTTTCCGGCCCAAAAGTGGCTGATTACATGCATTGACAAACTAAGAAGAGGCTTTTTATGGAGAGGGAAAGAGCCTGCGACATGTAGTGGTGGACACTGCTTAATTAAATGGCCCGTCACCTGCAGGCCAAAAAACAAAGGGGGTCTTGGTATCAAAGATCTCGAACGATTCGCCAGAGCGATTAGGCTTCGTTGGCTCTGGTTTAGATGGAAGCACAATGAAAGGGCCTAGACAGGGATGGAACTGCCATGTGACAAAATTGATATCGCCCTCTTCAATGCCTCAACGGTGGTCACGGTAGGAAACGGTAAACTCGCAGACTTTTGGAGATCAAGCTGGGTAGAAGGACAAGCTCCAAAAAACATCGCTCCACACCTTTTCCACATAGCTCGAAGAAAGAACATATCTGTCCACCGGGCCTTGCATAACAACTACTGGATTCGTTTTTGCACCCCGGTGGCTTCAGAAAACCAAATCAGGGAGTTTGTAGCACTATTTCAAGCAATACGTCGTATCAACAGGGATGAAGACAGGGAAGACCAGATAACCTGGCGTTGGACGGCTGATGGACAATACTCAACAAGGAGTGCATACCTGGTGCAATTTCATACGGTATACTGTAAGATGAAGATCTGCCCGATATGGAAGGCGAAAGCTGAACCTAAATGTCGTTTCTTTGCATGGACACTACTACACAACAAAATACTAACAGCAGATAACATGCTAAAGAGGGGCTGGCCATGTAATGCAAACTGTGCTCTTTGCAACATGTCACAGGAGACATCAACTCATCTCTGCAAAGACTGCCCTTTCACTAGACAAGTTTGGAGTATCCTTGTGCATTGGGGAATGAGGAGGCGGTGCAAAACCTCACGCCCAATGACTCGGTGTCTGAGATGGTGGAGAAGACTCGAACTCTATTTGACAAACAAAGCCGAAAAGATCTGGATGGCCTTGTCATCTATTTCTGGTGGAACTTATGGCTAGAGAGAAATCAAAGAATTTTTCAGGGGATGACTAGAACACCGGAGCAAGTGGCCCCAGCGATCAAGGATGCGGTGCTCACCCGTAGTTTTGCCTTGTCATCTCAGTCCACGGACCAATGACTGATAGGGGAGTGGGGTCTTTTTCCTTCATCTCTTAGTGTGTTTTTTTGTCGTGCTTTCTTAGAGTGAGGAGTGGTGTTCCTGTAATAGCTGTAAGTGCTGGTTTATTGTGAGGTTTTTTCACGGGTCCGTTTTTTCCCCTTAAAAAACTGGACCCACCTTTTTCTCCTTTTCTTTTCCTCTAATTAATATATACGGCAACTCTTGTGCTGTTCTTTCAAAAAAAAAAGAAGATCCATAGAGCCCTACAAGAGCACATATGTTTAGTGGTCTTTCATAATGGAAGCAATGATACGGTTGATTTAACTGCCTTGGGCATTCCCCAACCTGAATTGTTCGATACTAAGGTATTATGGACCTTCAGAGGGAGGCTTCGGCTCAACCCAGAAATACGAGTAAAGGTGGATAATTCACATCTTCTTGTTTATAATGATTCTTATGGCAGATCTTGGGGGAAGGTTTTACTACTGCAAGAAGCTACAGAAATTGCTCAGTTTACACAACATAAACAAGTCATCACCCCAGAAATAACTAAAGAGTGTTTCCTGTATTTGTTGTCATTGAATTATATGAGTGGAAACACCATGGACTACAATTGGGCTACCCACACTTCCGACTATTGGGTTTGTGATGGGATTATACAAGGAGGTCAGTGTTTGACGAAGCATGGGAGGCTGCCGATGATCTGCATCAACAGTTACGAACAGAGGACTACTCATCTAATGCATTGCCGTCTTTTGGTGATAGGTTGGAGACCCCTCCAAATCGTTGGATTTCAGTCACCTACAGGTCTAATAGTGAACAACAACAGACCGTACCTCCAGAGTCGACATCCTTCTTCCAAAGTGGATATGATGCACCGTTGCCCAATGACATGTTTCTCCATTCGGACAAACTGCGTGTACTGAAACTCCGCCGGTGCAACTTCAGTTTTTCTTCACCTCCTTTCCGTTGTTGCCGTAGCTTAAGATTCCTCGGATTGGATAGCTGCAAGGATCAACAGCAAGAAGAAGCACCCAAACAGCAGCAAGAAGAGGAAGAGGAGGAGAAGCCAGCAATGGAATTTTTTCAGAGGCTATGGGTGCTGGACATATGCAACACAGATTGGGGCAACAATATTGCTTGGCGACGACTGCAGATCCTACGCAAGCTTCGCATAATTAATCCTACAAGCTCTTGGGAGAAAGGCCAAAAGGATGAATTCACAGATATGGTGAAGTTGGAACTCCTCGACCTATCTGGGGATAGAAGCATACAAGTTTTGCCGAGCCTATCAAGGGCAACTGGCATCAAGAGACTGGTTCTAGATGGTTGTGTCTGTTTGGAATATGTTGGGCCTGAAGGAGTCCCTCCATCACTTGAATCATTCAGCCTAGATGCAGAAGCAGGAGAGGGTTGTAAAATATCCTGTATCTCCTTGGCTGGCTGTGCAAGATTGGTGAACTTCAAATTGCGTGGATCATTCCCAAACCTTAAGGAGTTGGACATCTCAGGATCTGTAGTCAAAACACTTGACCTCAAAGATGAGGTGGTCCATGTCCCAAGTCTCCAGCAAATCGTTCTTTTGGGATGTGAGCAGCTCCGCTCAATATTATGGCCAGAAAAGGGAACACAACAGCTAAGGATGCTATACATTGACACTCGACGAGGAGGAGGAGAAGAGGTCAGAAAATTATCAACCGGTTCTCCTACTAGCAAAGATGACAGACGACAGAGATTTATCCATCGGTTACAAAAAAAACACTGCCACACATATATCGCTGTTGTGGACATGAGATTTATTCAGTTGGTGGTGCCAGAAAATAGCGGCATGTTTTATTGGCGTGACACATTTATTAATCTAAAGCTCTGCGTATATTCTCCTACTAGCAAAGATGACAGACGACTAGGGATGAAAACGGGTCGGGTATTACCCGTTGGGTACCGGATACGGGTAGTGTTTTTACCCGTTTTTTCGGATACGGATACGGGTAATTTTTTTCCGGGTCGGATACGGATAGTACCCGGATAGCTGAGCGTCGGATTCGGATCGGATTCGGAGCGGGCACTACCCGAAAAATACCCGAGGATCTCGGGCCGGATACGGGTACCCGAGGTTCGGGTACCCGGGAGTATGAAATACAGCCAGTCAGCCACGGCCCATTAAGGCATTAACATTTAACGCTAGATTTCAGCCTTTTAGGGTTGGCCCAAGTGAGAGCCTTAGGGTTTATTGACCTGACCGAACCGATTCCCCCCAAATCTGGAATTGGAAATCCCCAAATCCAATCGAAATCGAATAATCGATCGCCTCCTGGCTCCTGCCCTCCTCCCTCGGTCCCTCCTGCGGTCGGCGGTCTGCACGGCTGCACTCCTGCCTTCGCCCTTCGCCCCGGCGGTCCTCCCTCGGTGGCTCGGCGCATCACCGCTGGGCGCTGGCTCCCTCACTCCTCAGGCCCTCGCCGACTCGCCACGGCGTAATCCCTCTCCCTCATCGGCGACTCGGTCCTCCTCCTCACTTCGTCGGCGCGGCACCCATTGCTCATCCCTCCTCAGCGGCGGCCATCGGTCATCCCGTGCAGCATGATCCTCCTCATTCCTCAAGTGGCGGCGACGCAGATCCTCCCATCGGCCACTGAGGCGTCGCCCACGGCTCCTCCTCAGCGGGCGCGGCCGCCTCCCTCGGGGCCCGCCGCCTCAGCTCCCGCGACTCGTCCTCGGCCCCCGCGCAGCCCATTGCTCATCCCGCCTCAGGTAATGCATAAATATGTGGTAATAGAACCCTATCCTTTAATCATGTTTATAATTTTCATACATATATTGATATATATTCTGCAGTTCTCCCTGGATTTTGGGGAGGCAGTCCTGCACGATGCCGATGGTAGCTTGAGAACCTTCTTCCGCTCTTGCTTAAGTAGGTAATATTTTTTTCTCCATTTGTTTCTTGATGTATTGGGCATGCCATGGTTGAATTGCTTCACAGAGTGCTCAGAATCGCTGAACTTCTCTTTATTGGTGTTAGGGAGTTTGCAGATCCTATCGTCGCAGAACGCACGCTTGAATTCCTGACTATGAACTCCGCATGATGTCTGTTAAGTACTTAAGTTGGCTAAATCCATCATCTGAACTCTAGTGACTTTGTTGTTGAATAAGCTGGTTTAGGCGACATATTTCTATTGCAATCTCTTGTATCACCATTGGACATGCATACAATATGTTCATGAGTTGAGTTTCTTCTAGATAGGGAAGTGTGTAACGGCGTCTAATTCTGCTCACTGTTAAAATACTGGGAGTTTGTTCTCTTAATGAGTTTGTTGAAATCTTTTAATCAAATTATGGATTAGAAGCCTTCTTCTTATGTTTGTTTTTATTGTGTACCGCTGGCTGCATGATCCTTCAGCATAACTAATGCCGTTCCTGATTCATAGTATGCCGTGAAGAGGAAAGCAGTTGGAATCTGGGGATGCAAGGACTGTGGGAAGGTTAAGGCTGGTGGTGCTTATACCATGAAGTATGTGCTGATACCGAGTACTCCTTAAATTCCAAATAGCGACGTCATTTTCTTCACTCGTTCGCTAATTTTGTTGCTTTGCATTTCCAGCACTGCCAGTGCGGTCACTGTCAGAAGCACAATCCATCGTCTGAGGGAGCAGACTGAAGCTTGATTGCGGTCAGTGCTTTGATTTTAGGTAGTTTGCGTACTATACAATATGCAAGTTTTATATACGTGCTTTGATTTTAGGTAGTTTGCGTACTATCCGACTAAGTACCCGTTATCCGTATTGTATCTATCCGTATAATATCCGTATCCGTTTTCTACCCGTTCGTAAATACCCGGTATTCGTATCCGTATCCTACCCGATTTTCACTACCCGTATCCGTATCCGTATCTGAAAAAAAATAATTGGGGTAGGATACGGGATGACCTACTAACCGACCGTATCCGACCCGTTTTCACCCCTACAGACGACAAAGGTGTCACAGGGAAAAGATGAGCAGCTGTAGCAGCTACACGGATGTCACTGTTGAGGAGACAGTTACTCATCATGTGCACAGAACTCATCAAGATCTGCAGTTCGAACCATTGGACTGCCATGTGGAGATTGGTGAGGGGATTATCCACACGAGCGTCGAGAGCGAACAAGGGATCAAGGCTATCGCCCGCGTGATGAACATGGCCGAGTCGTTGCATGTGCATGACAATTCTTGCATCACCACTGTTGTCCCTGAACGCCTCACCAGTGATGTCTCTACGGATACGGACCCGCGAATTTATTGGAATAATCTCAGGTGGTGCCGTATCGAGAGATGCCCCAAGCTGCACACTGTCTTCACCACTACATTTGGAAGATTTCAAAATCTGAAGACCTTGTGGGCGGCTGATCTCCCGATGGCCCACTGCATTTGCAGCAGATTCTCTAGATGGGGCGATAACTTTGTGAAGCTGCAGAGCCTACACCTCTACTCCTGTCGGAGGCTCACATCTGTCCTCCCCCTCCCGGTGTCGTGGTTTAACAAAAAACTACCTCTTCCCAACTTGAAGACCCTGCACATCGTCCACTGTGGTGATCTCACGCAGGTCTTCCCCGTGGCGGAAGAGCTTCTGAACGAAGAAATACTAGAATTTCCAAACCTGAAGCACATCTATTTGCATGATCTCCCAAGGCTGCACCAGATATGTCAGACCAAGGTGTCTGCACCCATGCTCGAGACCATCTGGGTCAGGGGATGCTGGTGCCTCAGGCGCCTCCCGGCCGTTGGTCGCCGAGACAACCGCCCTACTGTGGACTGCGAGAAGGACTGGTGGGAGAAGCTGGAGTGGGACGGGCTCGACACCGGCCACCACCCGTCCCTCTTTGACCTGCGCCACTCACAATACTACAAGAAGCCTCTGCTCAGAGGCTCAATTCTCCGGTGAACCAGCGTGAGCTGTTCAGGTACACATACACAACGCGCTCTCCCTTGCATTTTTTTTCTTTCATGTAATCGGTTGTATTTGTACTTGCGACCTATGTAGATTTTGTGGTGGTAAGACATGGACATGTTGGTGCTTGCTACTACTGCCGTTGCTACAGTTGATCAAGTGTTGCTTGCCAAGTTGGTGTGTTTCCTCAAGAATAAATTGGTGTTTGACGCTTCGTGCATCCACCAAGTTGGTGTGTTTGATAGTATGTTAATCTGTGTGTCTTATGAGACTATGTTAATCTGTCTGTGTGTCTCTTATGATACTAACGTACCATCTATTTTGTGGTTATGTGTGTGCTTGAAATAAGAGGGTCAGCTCAGCTGTGCCTGTCGTGTGTGCCTATCAGTCATAGAACAGAACCCCATTGTGTGAGAGTGTTGCATGCAAAAGACTTGAGACATATTTTTTGTGTGAGTGATACAGCAGCATGCTAATGCTGCCTGACACTATATTTGATTGATTTACATGTATTCTTAGTCATCTTGTTCTACTTATCCTTCAGGTCATTTGTTTGTCTATTGCTTTGTGCTGCCCACAGTAGAGAAGAATTTAGTGTTCCATTGTAGCTTCAGTTGAAGCATTAGCTTGCAGTAAAATTTGTATAAAATCGTGTCATCCTCTTCTGAGGATGGTGAAGCGGATGGCTCTAGATATTTCCCATCAGTTGTGAGTTGTGACCTCAATATACAGCTGTGTTCATTCGTTATGTCACTGAGCACCGCTCTGACATCTCGATTATTTCGCTCTGTTTCCACAGTTTCAAAGATGTTGGTTGTCACTTGGGAATCCCAGTAGTAGTAAGCGAGCAACACTAAGTTAGGCATGAGTGAGGTACCTGGTAGTGGTCCCTTATCCTAAAAGCTGTTGTCCAGATCATTTGACAAAGAGGAAAATTGTAACCTTTTTATGCTGCAAATGGTCCACACCATCTTGTAAATCTTGACAAATAGACAGAATTCATGGAAGTTGACTCCCAACACAGTATCAATTTATTGAGTTTGATAACCAACTTTCTGCGGCACGACAAGTGTTCCATGAATGCAGATGTGTTCGATTCATTGATTCACACATTATATGCCTGCATATTTCGGTAGGAAGTAGGAGTACAAATCAAATGGTAGTGTCAAGGCTAGAATGTGCTCCGCGCGGTGTTAATTGAGTAATTTACTGACTCGGCAACGCCTAGCCACCAAACGAGAGTCCCCCACCTCGTCGCCGCCACAGGCGGCCGCCGGCTGGCCGACGGGCGGTGGCGGGCCTTTCACAGCATCCTCTCCCTTTAATATCTTCAGTAACAGCTCCTAGATCTAAGCACTGCCGTCCGAGGCTGTTGTCTCTGTTGCTGAGCTCGGATTGGTGGCGACGGAGCGCCGAGGATGGTGTGGTTGGTGTTGAAGATCCACGGGGACCAGCGTTGGGGCTGGTGTTGCATCCTACTATCTAGATCGAGGTTGGATCTGACCGAGCTGTGCTTCCTTCCGTGGTGCTTCTCGTGGCACCACGGAAGCACGGTGAAGCTGCCATACGTGGCGGCAACCTTCAATGGGGTGCGGTGCTTGAGGACCTTCCGGCGGCCGTAAGCCTCATCCACAACGGCGGACAACGCTCGTTCCAGCGTGTGGTGCAGGCCGTCCGCATCGTCTTCAGCAGTGAGCTCGAGGAGGCCGGCGAAGGCATCGTCTGTGTCGACGGCGAGGTGCTTGGCCATCTCGGCAGCAGCAGCCGCCATTGCTGCATTCTTCTTGGGCGCGGTGGCCACTGTGTCGACGCTGGCCGCAGGGGACATGGAGATCGGCATGCCAGGGGGTGCTCTGGTAGGTGGAGCTTTTCGGGGCTTGTCAGACTGGAGCAATGGTTGACTGCAGCAGCTTGTGATGCAGCAAACCATCTCACCACACCAGCAGCGACAGAGTCAACCACAAGATCTCTGAAATCTCCATGGTGGCCAAATCGGGAAAGATCAAAGAAAGACGACAAACTTGTGCTGGCCGGCGACTAACCTCTTGGTGGAGGCATCGGCGGGGGCGTGGGGTGCTCTGGTCAGTGGAGGGCCATAGAGGATCACGGCGTCGATGCTTTGTGGCGGCATGAGTGCACGTCATGAGCTCAGTGGTGGTGAGCGGGGAAGCAGGGGACGTACGTCGGTGGTTGTTTGCCGTCAAATCCCTGAGTGGCGGCTTGGGGCGGTGGTGGTTGTGGCGCGCCCATGGGCGTAAGGTGCTTCCATGGGCGGCGCAGCAGTGTGTAAGTGTTGGAAGTCTTGTACTGACGAGCTAAACTTATTCTATGGGTCAACGCTTTGTGTCGTGGATGATAGGGGCGTCTCCAGCGCACGGCATTGTTGTTGTTGAGCTCATATGCGTGTGCCTTGTGGGGCATGGTGGCGGCAGGTGAGGGCCTCTAACAGATGTTGGTGCCTCTAACAGATGTTGGTCCTATTAGTGTATTTGCTGTTTTGGGGGTCTTCAAGTTTGGGACTCGCTCTCCGTTGTTGGTGTCTTCTATGTTAGAGTTGACGGTCAGTAGTGTTGTAATTTCCTCTCTAGAGGTTATTGTATTACTCTCTCTTCTTCTAAAATGAATGACAAAACTCCTGCCTTTATTTTAAAAAAAATAAGAAAAAAAAGGCTAGAATGTTGTGTTGGCATCGATCAATTGAGACTAACATTGCTTCAAATTTTATTTCTTGGGATCGGAGTATTATTCTTATGAATCCTCCATGGTGTATCCTATATACTAGATATCTTCAGCAACACAGCCTGCTGCCATCAAACCTCCTCTTTATCTTAAAGCTATGATAGTGTGAAATATGTGTTAAGAGTGTGGCTCATCTGATAATTTTTTCATCTGTTGTATTTCTGTCTGAGCATGTGTGTGGGAGGGAGACAAAGCCTGAATTGTTCACGCGTCAGAATTGCTAAAAAAAAGAAAATGTTTAAAATGCTCTTATGAATGGATACGTATTGTCGTTATCAAGTCACTAGTAGCATAAGTGAGTAGCCATTTCTGGACAGTTCAGCTGCTAAACTATCTATCATTTATTTGAAGCCAAGTGTAAACATTCTTGTGCCTGTATATGAAAAGCAAGTTTTGAACATAGTTGTTTCAAAGTCCTTTTTCTTTCTTGTGCTCTGAATTTGTAGTTACAGTCAGTTCTGCTGGTGCCTGGCTAGTTGGCTTGGGCAAGTTCTAATTATTTTAGAGCAGTTTTTCCCATCCCTCAGATGACCCATTCCCATTTTCCAATACCTAGGTTCAGCATTCCTTGAAGTATTAAGCCATACCAAGAGGAGTGATCAGCAAAAAAAAAAAAAACGGAGATAGATTGATTCAGTGGTGTGCAGAACAACATGAAGGATTAAGCCATACCAAGAGGAGTGAATTGGTACCAACTAACATCTAAATCTCTTTATATCTATTTTTATCAATTCTATAAAGTAATAAAATAATAATCAAACAGGAAGAATCAATCTAAAATAATAAATTTAAGACCATGAAAGAAAAATAGAAAGTAGCTGTACAAAAACTTGAAAAATCAAGAACTATATTGGAATCCATACTCACCAATTTATTCCTCAAGTTAAAAATACAGAACATACATAGAGATCCTTTACATAAAAGCATAAGCTTCAAATAATCTCTTAAATTTTCTTCGTTTATACAGCCTCACGTCACCAGGAATCTAAACGGCGTAGCTAGCAAGCGGGTGAGTGAGTAGAGAAGCCAGCGCAACATACCGGCTAAGTGGGCTAATTAACCAAAATAACAAATACACAAGAATCTCAGCGGCGTAGCTAGCAAGCGGGTGAGTGAGCAGAGAAGACATCGCAGCATGACGGCTAAGTGGGCTAACCAAAACAACAAATATGCAGTGTGAGCCTTTCTTCTGATTTTTTTTTTGTCAATTCTAACTATGTAAATGGGTTGAATAGAGATAATAGCCGATTTGTTTAATTGATTGGTGTTAATTTATTTATAGATTTACAAAAATTTGATAAGCGGATGTTATACAAATATGTCTTAAATAATAAAATATTATTAGTAACCCTTAAACTAATAAAAAATACAATACAAACTATTTAACATATTTATCTCAATCTAACCTAATTCTATAAGCCCACCCTCTATTTTTTTTTTCTTAACTTTGCCGCTGATCAGAGCGTAGCCGTGAAGACCATACCACCACGGTCACGTCCCTACTCCTGTCTGCTGCATGTCAGGATCGTCCAGCCGATGTCCCTCCTTTCCGCGTGCTGCGCAACCTCCTGTAGCCGCATGGAGTCGCTTCTTTGCATCATCGCCCCCCTTATTTTCTGGCACCAGGAGCCGCCGCAGGCGCCTGCATGCAAATGCATATACAGCTGTCTAAATACACACGGTTTTTTCCAATACATGCATACATACAGTTCAGCACTCACATATCCACGCGCACTGTCTACTCATCGCTCTCGAGTGGCTGGGTTGCCACACGGTCTACTGGCCACTACACTATGTCATCTGTCCACGTAGACCTCTTCACGTCCCGTTTCGTCGCACTCGCAACTCCCGTGTGCTTCTTCTGGGCTACACAGTGCATCTCTTGTTACAAATAAATAACCAACCCAACATACTACTTTGATCGCCTACAAATAAATTATTCCATCGCAAATATCGTATTCCATCACAAATATTGTTGCCAAATTAATCATCACACACACACACATATATATATATATATATATATATATATATATATATATATATATATATATATATATATATATATATATATATCACAAATAGAATTAACAATCTCCTTGATGAATGATTTGACAACATGTAAATAATTCATAATTTTTATCATTCAATTACTCCCCTCGGATATACGCAAATTGTATTATCTCAGTTTAGCTTAATGACAATATTTTCTTAGTTCAAGCACATTTTAGCATACTATTTCAGTCATCTACAGGTCTAATAGTGAACAACACCAGGCCATACCTCCAGAGTCAACATCCTTTTTCCAAAGTTGATCTGATGCATCCTTGCGCAAAGACACATTTCTCCATTCGGGCAAACTGCGTGTATTGAAACTCTGTCGGTGCAACTTCAGGTTTTCTTCACCTCCTTTCTGTTGCTGCCGTATCTTAAGATTCCTCATGTCGGATAGCTGCAAGGATCAACAAGAAGAAGAAGAAGAATTAAGCACCCAAAGAACACGAAGAAAAGGAAGAGGAGGAGGCGGACAAGCCAGCAATGGAATTTTTTCAGAGCCTATGGGTGCTGGACATAAGCAACACTGTAGATCCTATGCAAGCTTGGCATAATTAATCCTACAAGCTCTTGGGAGACAGGCCAAAAGGATGAATTCGCAGAAGTTGGAACTCCTCGACCATTATTCTGGGGATAGAACCATACTAGTTTTTGCCAAGCCTGCCTTGATATAAAACGATAGGCACAAAAGCAAGAAGTAGATCAAATCCAAAAAGAATAACACACACAGATTTAACGTAAAAAACACTTACGGGAAAAAACCACGGGCGCCGGCCGGCCAATCTTCACTATAATTTGGAGAGTTACAAAACGCAGGGGATTACAATGAGATTCTTCTCTCTGTCCCGTACAGCTTACAAGAGGGTATTTATAGACGGTGGCAACGAAGTGTCCAAGCCTCCCGGCGACAGGCCTCCACTACGCTTCGCCAGACAATTGGCCTCTTCAATTTGGATCATATATCAACGCCTGTCAAGGGCAACTGGCCTCAAGGCTTTGGTTCTAGATGGTTGTGTCTGTTTTGAACATGTTGGACCTGAGGAGTCCCTCCATCACTTGAATCATTCAGCCTAGATGCAGAAGCAGGAGGGGATTGTAAAATATCCCTATCTCCTTGGCTGGCATTACAAGATTGGTGAACTTCAAATTGCGTGGATCAATGCCAAACCTTAAGGAATTGGACATCTCGATCTGCAGTCAAAACACTTGAACTGAAAGAGGTCCATGTCCCAAGTCTTCGGCAGATCGTTCTTTTGGGCTGTGAGAAGCTTCGGTCAATACTGTGGCCAGAAGAGGGAAGGCAACAACTAAGGATGCTATGCATCGGCACTCGAGTAGGAGGAGAAGAGGTAAAAAATATCACCCGGTTCTTTGGTCCATCATGTATTGAAGGAACTAGATCAATGCCCGTGTATTGCTACGAAAAATAAAATTAGTAACGAAACATAAAGATCAAGTAATAAAAGAAAATTGTGCTACAAGATCAAACATCTATTTCTTTCGATTACAAAAGTTTTTATGGTTTCTTCTCCGGTATGAATTAAAACCAAATATATTGTACATAGAAATATATATTACCAATCTCAAAAATCAATTAATCATTTTTATCCCTTTTTGCAATTTATATTACCAGCTCGTGTTCCTCTTCCTCTCGCCATGCCCGCAGCACGCGCTCCTCGGCGCCGTCGACCGCATCTTCCTCGTCGCCTCGCTCGTCCTCGTCATCCACCGCCTTCGCAGGAGCGACACGAGAGCTTCCCCCGAGCATGAGGCGCTGCTGCCGAAGCCACTGCTATTTCGGACCACTGGCCGCTATGCGGTCGCGCTTGGGGCGTTCACCGTCTTCGCCGCGGCGTCCGCCGTCCTCCTCGCACTCGTGTTCTTCCTCTTGCCGAGCACGCCATAGCGCGCTGTGGAGTCCGCCTTCCTCGCCGCCCACTTCGTTGCGCACGCTATGGTCGCATGGTCAGTCACTTCGGAGAAAGGGACCACCACTGCCACCCAGTCTTTGCACCTCCGTGTCTTCTGAATTGCCACCGCCCTCGGTGCCATGCTCTTCTCCTCTTCGGCGGTGGTCCGCTGCGCCAACGGTTTGCTACTCTTCCCAGATGACCCTCTCGCCTTTGCCGGTCTACTCGTCTCCATACCTCTGGTGTACCTAGCCATCACTGACTTCACTGGCCATGACGCCAGAACCCATGAAGGTGAACCAGAAAACACCAGCGCCGAAGCGCATGCCACGTCGTGCACCGCCGCGTCGTTCCACTTTCCCGTGACGTTCAGCTGGATCAACCCGTTTATCTTCAAGGGGTATGCCAATAACTCTCTCACCACCGACGACATGCCACCAGTGTCACCGGGTAACCGCGCTTAAAGCGTCAGACGCTTTGTTCACGGCAGACCGGTGGGTGTTCTTCTAAACGTCGCCGGCGCGATTACTCTTGACCATGGCGCCACCTCCTCTAGCGCCTCGTGGGCATGTACGTCGGTCCGTCACTTATTGATCAGTTCGTTGAGTTCATTCGCCGCGACGGCACGACATAGGAGATCTTGAATGAATTCCCTTGATTGATTCTGTGAAAATGTACAGCATATGTAACATCCCAATTTTTCAGTTTTTAATTAATTAATATTATTTTAATGCCATTTATGATTTTTGTGAATTTTCTGGATTTAATTGGATTTTCTGGGATTTATTTGCATTATTCTGAATTAATATATATTGCCTTTCGTTAAGAAATAATTATTAAAAGAAAAGTTTAAAATAAATTTTTGCTAAAAATATTTTATTTAAGTCCTAGAATGTCTCAAAATATTTTTGAGAATTTTCTTGGAATTTTTAGAGTATTTTTACTACCCTAAATAAATTAGTTTATTTTCTAGAATTAATTTAATTGGAAAAACCCTGGAAATTCGCGTGAGCAGTGTTGGGCCGGCCCAGTCGCTCAGGCCAGCCGAAGGGGTCGATCGTCGACCGTCGGATCGAAATCCAACGGTTGACATTATCCCACGTCATTTATGAAACCCTAGAGTTTGTAACCGTTAGATTTTGATCGAGCAGCTGATAGCTATCGGTACCGATTCGGATGTGATCTTCTATCGTGGCCATCGGATCGAGATTGCACGGCTGTGGCTCGTCGTCTCCAGCTCGAACTCGGAGTCCTGTTCATCCGCGCCGCCGCCGCCGTGTCCGAGAGAACCTTCCATGTTTTCGCACCGGCCGCGAGGTATTTAAGGCCAGGAGACCTCTCTTGAGAATCGCCACAACTCGCCTCGTCTCTTCCTTGTTGTGTTATCATCGGAGGAGCACTGAGGAGATTGCGAGAGCTCGCCGAAGTCCGAGAGGGTAGCCGAGGTGTTTGCGCCGCGGATTCGTCGTCGCCGGAGATTCTTTCGCCAAGCCGAGGCCAGCTTCGAGTCCATCTCGATGAGACGCATCGGATCCGTTACCTCATCCTCACCGGAGAGCACCGGAGCGCCGCCGAGTGCGTCATCGTCTTCAAGTCCGGCGGGATTCCGACGTGGCTTCGCCATCACCGGGTTCAAGCTTCGGGAGCCGTAGGATCATCAGCCGACGGTTGCGATCAAGCCACAACGCTTCGAACCGGTAAGTGTCCAATTAAAACGTAGCCGTAGGATCTTAGATGGACGGTTAGATTTGAGCCACGCCATTTAAGTGCACAGTGCATCGTAGGGGTAAACGTCGATCATCGGATTTGGATCGGACGGTTGATATTAAGCCACGTAGTAGATTTACTCGTAACCGTTAGATCGATAATTAATGGTCCAGATTAGGCCACATCACATCCGTACAGTTCGGGGTGGGAAATTTCGGATTTTCTTTATGAAAATAATTCGGTTAAATCTGGAAATTCAATTTAATTTATTTTCAAACTTCAAAATGCTATAACTTTTGCATATGAACTCCGATTGAGATGATTGAAATTCTTAAAAATTTGTAAAATTGAGATCTTTCCAATGGTGATTTTTATTTGAATTTTTGAGTTTATTTGTTCTTTGGTTTTGGTGTTTATTTGCTATTTCTTCTCGATTCGCGTAGACGTTGAATTGTGCGAGGCTTCAGAGGAGGAATTTGCAACTCAAGAATTATATTCAGACCAGGACCAGGAGCTTAAGCAAGGCAAGTTGAGCTTTGATCATGTTGCACCCATGTTTGCAAAATTGCTATTTTGATTTACTTTATTGCATGATATTTTATGAGTACAAATGATTTCAACTTAATTTTGGGATTAGTTAATGTACCCTTTTGAATTACACCCTACCTTGTTATTTGTATGCCATAATCCACTTGTTACTCTAGGTTGGTTAATTATAGTTGGTTAATAATGAAATCAACATGGATGGTTAGATCGGACTAGAATGCTTAGCCATGCTACGTCATCACATGTACATGAAATGTTAAGTATTAATGTTGACTAATGGAATATGGAACCATGATGTTAAAGTTGTGTGTCATGTGTGGTCACACAAAGAGATTGAGTTGTTGTGGCCGGGAGGTCACACAACAATGTTGATTTGTGAGTAGCACGTGATGCTTGATAACCAACCGGGTGGTAATCACTTTATGATTGAAGCAAGTGGAAAGGGCAAGTGTGCCAGGGTGGGCTCAGTGGAGCTGAGGGTATGTGTATGTCTTGCTTTAATCAATCCTAAGGACTTAACCTTGCGAGCCTTTGACCTGAGTCAAACTTGCAACCACATGTCTGTTATGGGACAACCTAGCTGACTAATTTGCAAATGCTTAACTTGAGTGCTATCGTGGTGGTGTGAGGCCCGTGTGGAGGTAACCAGTCCTTGCACGTGGTAGCTCATATGGCGCAAGAGGGGGGCTCTGGGTGTGGTAACCAGTCCCTCCAGTGTTTAAACCTTAGCAGGTAGCACTGGGTTAAGAGGATGCATTGTAAAGGCTTTGTTATAATCATTCACCTATGTGGTGCATGGTTGTATCATGTGGGTAAAGTGCATAACCTCTGCAGAGTGTACAAACTATTCGGATAGCCGTGCTCACGGTATTGAGCAATGCTCGGGAATTACAGTCAAGGGGTAGTTAATTAAAATGGACAACTGTTAAGGGATGGCAGGATGCCATGTGAACAATGAAACTTGACTTAGGATAAACACTTGGGTTTGATTTGAGAAACAATGGAATCTATTTATTGTTATTATTTGTTTTACCGTCTTTTCGATCTATGGAATATACGTGTTCTTGAAAAGCTGCTTTACTACAAATAAACCATAAGCCTTCCTTTGGAATAAGCCTGCGTATAGCTATGTTAGAATTGCATTTTGTGCACAACTTGTTGAGTACGTGTTGGTGTACTCACCCTTGCTTAACAACCAACAACAGTGGAGGAATCATCGTCATTATTGGAAGAGGACTTTCAGGTGGACGCGTGTCACTAGGCCAATCCTTGTCAGTCGCCTGTGGTGTGCTGATGTGACATCTACGTTTTCTACTACTTTCCGCTGCATTTGTCTCATTGGTTTTACTATTGCCTTGTGAGGCTGAATATTGTAAGTGATCATAAGATCATACACTAGTTATATTCAATAAATAAAGTCTTACTATTCTTATCGTTGTGTATGATTTGATGCTTACCGATGTTAAGCTGTGTGCACTAGCGATTGATCCTAGGACTAGTGCGGTAAAACACAATGGATTCGAATTGGTGAATTCGGGTCCTTACAGCATATATAGAGTACAAAAGGAATGATTGGCCGGCATTTAATTACCAGCAATAATTAGGGATTTTACTATAATAATCAATCATATTTAGAGAGATATGACTGGTTGTAAATTAAGAAAGAATAATTAGCTATAATGACTGGCCATTATTAGAGATATGGCAGAGGGGGGCTAGGAAGAATGGACCGCTGCCACCAACTGTAAATTTATATTAGTAGAGATACTATCAAGCATATGTCGTTGCTGTGGACATGAGATTTGTTCAGTTGGTGGTGCTACAAAGTGGCAGAAAGTTTTGCAGGAACTCTGGTAGATTAATCTGAATATCCATAAATCTTCTTCTACTAGCAAAGAGGTGCCACAAGGAAGAGATGGGCAAGCAACTGGTCGCCTCTACAAAAGTCGTTTATCCCCAAGACTTGTTGCAGCACCTACACGGATGTCACAGTTGAGGAGATATTTAAACATCATGGTGACAGCAATGCTCTGCAGTTCCAACCGTTGGGCTGCCATGTCAAGATTGGTGAGGGACTTATCTACACTAGCATGAAGAGCGTACAAGGGATAAAGGCTATCACCTTCGTGATGAAGAAGGTCGAGTCATTGCAAGTGCACGACAATTTTTCCATCACCACTGTTACCCCTAAACGAGGTCGAGAGGAGAATATCAATTGGTGTCGTCTCAAGCTATGTCATGTCGAGATGTCTCAAGCTAGGTCAAGATTTCTACACCCATTCTTGAGACAATCTGGGTAAGGGAATGCTGGTGCGTCAGGCGCCTCCTGGCCATCGGTCGCCGTCTTTGAGATAGCCGCCCTGCAATGGACTGCAAGAAGGACAGGTGGGAGAAGACGGAGTGGGACGGGCTCAACCTCGGCCACCACCCGTCCCTCTTCGACCTACGCCACTCATGGTACTACCGAAATCCTCTGCCCAGAGGCTCAATTATCTAGTGAATCAGCATGAGCTGTTCAGGTACTCATGGAAGTTCTTGAGTTCCTCGTGAAGCCAACTAGTGCATTTGTGAAATTTGTTTCTTTTCTCTTCTTTTTTGAGACAAAATTTGTGTTTGGATCCCTCCCATTACACATACTAGATCATAACTTGATGAAATTGTCATACATGTCATTCAAATGCCTGCCAACTATGATAAGTGAGCACGCAAAAAAACATACGAATAGTATAGGAGAAAGTAATGGTACTAATGGCTACTTGTGGCCTGCTGACTCAGGCGTTTTCTTAAAAAAATTTTCTATGAAGCATTTTTGTCTTCTATAACTACAAGAATTAGAATATCTGAAACTGCACGGATAGAAAAGTACAGTGTTATTGTTTCAGTGGGAGTCACAACCTTTTCGAAAAAATGTCCATACAACAATTTTGTCCTCTATAGTCTATACCAGCAACAATTGGATCCTACAAATTTGGGCATAATCATTCATTACATAAGAAACATTTCATACATCATTCAAATGGAACATGCAAAGGAGATGCTCAGCATATACTGATATTCTTGTCCAGATAAATCTTATGATCTATTGTGATCTCTGCCTATGAGTTGGATCGCAAATGCACATTCAAATACAAAAATTGTTAGAGGATCGCATACTTAAGAGAGGCTTACTGGCACCTGCATATTGTTTTTTTAAAAGAGTGGCAGGACCTCTGCCATGCAATTAAGAAGATTAAAGCAAGGTGCAGCAGTTAATGTTTACACAACAGAACCTTAGGACAACAATAAATTTGAACAACGGAAACAAAGATAATAGTGGGCCGAGAAGCGTTATATCCTAAGACAAAAGCGCCGTCGCCGAACTGCCTGTGCAATGGGGATATCTCATGGGCCAACACGTATCATGATCCCTAGCCGAAGCGGTCACGGCTAGGAAAGGTTGTGGTCAGGTTCCTGCTGAAATTGCACCCGAGTTGCCACCCTTCGATCAGTGACGTCTTGTGTAATGCGATAAAAAATGGCCTGAGGTGAACTGTACTCGTTTGAGAAAATTCTTGTGTTTCTCTCTTTCCAAATATTCCACAAGGAATAAATTAGGATGCCATCAGCCTTTTTGTGAGAGCGATTAGAAACCTGCCGAGATATGGATGTCCACCACTGCACCGGTTGCATGTGCAACTGCGGAAGTTGCGGAGGGAGATGCATAAGGGTGAAAACCTTCCTCTATACCTGCTTTGCAAAAGGGTAAAAGAGCAGTAAATGAGCTGCCAATTTTGTATGTGAGCCACAAAGAGGGCAGCACCCGCATTTGGCCATCCTCTGGCCGCTAGCCTGTCAGCCGTGAGAATCCTGTTTTGGAGGAAAAGTTATGTGAAGAATTTGCATCTGCTGACCGCGCTGGCTTCCCAAATTAACCTGTAATTGCTGTCGGGCACAGACCCTTGGAACTGGATCAAGTACGCTGATTTTGCAGAGTATTGCACGTCCGTTGTCCATTTTCATATGATGGTATCCGTAGTGTCTTGCCTTAAATCGACCTGTCGAGTGGCCTACTAGAAGGTAAAGAACTAATATAACTGTGTGGTGTGCGTGATTCTGTGGAGCAGTCTAGTCCATGCGCTCATATGGAGCTCATCGAAGACCGATCTCAATGTCACCCGCGCCAGGAGGACACACTGTGGTGCAATGTCCTTTGGCGAAACCCCATTAAGCCATGGTGTCGTCCAGAATCTGGCTGTCTTACCATCCCCTAGCAAGACAGAAATACTAGCCCAGAATAGCGCTCTGTCCACTTCATTACAGGGAGTATGCATTCCAATCCAACGTCTTTGACTATCTTTCCACTCATGCCATAACCATCTGAGTCTTAAGGCCCTAGCGAATCGCTCCAAATCCTTTAAACCAAGGCCCCCACCTCTTTGGCCAGCAAATTTTTTTCCAGTTAACTAGACAGTGGCCAGCTAGGCAGGATGTGACCCCTCTCCATATAAAGCTCCTCCTAATGCTGTCCAATTTTTTGATGAACCACTTGGAAATTGGTAGCGCCGTAATATCACTACTACAGAAATGATTTTCCTAGACACCAAGGATTTCTTTCCACAGGCAGATTAAAAGGAGAGCCGCCTCAAATGATCTGGGCGGTCCTTGGGGTTAAGAACCGCTTTGTGTAAAGGTATCTTCACAGTGCTCTCTAAGAAACCTTTGTGAAAATATTGATCTTGTCACAGGCGGTGCCCTTTAGATGCCGCCTGTGGAAACTATGCTCTTCACAGGCGGCTCTCTTAAGGAACCGCCTTGGGAAATTGCGATCTTTACACAGGCGGCTTTCTTACGAAGCCGCATGCGGAAAGCGCAGTTTCCACAGGCGGTATGTTAAGCAAGCTGCCTTAGTTAATTATATTGATGGCCTAATTAATTAACGAACCCCCTGTGGTGATTTTCAAGTCTTTAAAGGCGTAATTCTTAAACAAACCGCCTGTCCAAATTTTGTAAATGCTTGTCTGCAAATTTTGTGCGAAGGAGATGCTTGATATGCGTTTTCATATGCGTCGGAGCATCCTTTGTTCTACAATACCTACAAAACACAGAAATCCAACGTCCAGACAATACTCCGGTATGAGTTTGTATTGACGTACCGGATCATCCGTTATGTTGCAACAGCGGCACTACACAGAGAAATTCAACATCCAGAAAATACTCCGGTATGGTTCTTTTGGCCATTGACGGATCATCCGGTAGTGCTGTTTTGCTTGATCGTTATTATTTTTCTGCAGGCCGTTGTTTTAGGGAGCCGCCTATGGAAACTTCGCTTTAAAGCTCCGAACAGATCGTTCTCTGCGGCAGTTCCAGGCGGCCCCAAAATTGTGAAAACAAGGGGGGAGCTAGGTTTTGAACTTGAAATCCTTGGAATAGTTAACTCTCTAAGGTAAGAGCATCTCATTTCTGACATTTGTAGAGGTTTATATATCTTGTGGAGAGGAAGATGTAGTGTAGATAGAATGTGCTGCTGGAGAGGGGTTGAAGCCCTCACCTTCTAGATCTCAGAGACAGATCTTGTATCCCTCCCTCTCTCTAGAGGAGAGAAGATCCCCTCTCTAGATCTAGAGGAGAGGACCTTACATTCTTTCGTGATTTTAATAAAATCATTTTATAGTATTTAACTTAGGGTTCTCTTGTTAAAGTTCTATCTAAATAATTGATATTTCGATCGATTTTCTTTGGAGTTCAAGATGGAAAGGGCATGGATGTACAATGCCCCAAGATGTAGAGGAATGTGAGACCCCGTTCTGATGAACAGGAACCTCCATGTGATTACTGTGCTATTCCCTGGATCAGTAGCTAGCACTCACATGTTTACAACAATTGGAAATCACAACCATACATTTTAATAATTAAGCGGAAGCGATTATACAAATAATATTACAACTCAGAGAAATATAGCGACAAAGAAGCAAGCACATGGTTTGCCCAACAGACCCATGAGCAATCGACCGAGCATAAACTCCAGATAGAACACACTGAAGGAGATCCGCAACTTACGATGGACAACCTCGAAGCTTCACTTTCTAAACCACCTACAATATAATTAAGCAAGGGTGAGTACTTTACGTACTCAAGCAAGACTTAAACAAATCCTACAATACATGCGAGCCATTTCAAAAGAAGCTACTACAGTTAATTTGCATAAAGCGAATTTGAATTTGTAAACCAAGTTATTTGCAAACGGAATTTATAAAAGCGAGATTTAATTGATAATAAATAAGTAAAGCATAAATAACACTCACGATCCTCCATGGCGTGAGCGGCGAATCATTCACATTCACGAATTTCCATCAATGTCGGCCCTTCGACGAAAATCACAGTTTGCAAAACAAATGATACCAACCCATTTGAAAAATGATAAAACATCTAGCATTGGAATGAAATCACCAAGTGCTCATGATCATGAGCTGACTAATCGATTAGATTTAAACTGCAGAGGTGTACAACTTTACGCAAGGAATGATCAACTTTTGCCGACACACTTCCTTAGGTGTGGCGTCAAGAAGACCATACATAGTCATTACATTACCTAGACATGGCTTTGACCAGCCGGGGCGTTAACCCGCCGTAGAACTAGAAACACACCCAAGTGTGGATCCACATTCACACACCCAACACAACGTTTCTAAACACGGCAGGGCGTACACCGTTGCATTAGCAAGTAGAAACCCCGTCAGGCAGACCTGATTGGAATACCTGTGCTAGCTCCCGCCTACCAATGTACAAAGCCATGTCTAATTAACGTAACAAGCTATGGCTAACCCATCCTCACCCTTGTGGTTTGTGCGAAATCTCGGATCAATAGCGTCCCATTGCTCGGTCCTTAAAGGGACAGGCGACCTCCACCCTACACTACGTGCAGGTTCTGTTGCACATCCGGCTATTGCCAATAATCGCGCATCAACACATAGTTTTATTTTGGGTTTTTAAATCAAAGTACCCACAACCACGGTGACATTTTCAATGCTTCGGAAAACAAATATTGATTTGATCATGTACATTCTTGATGCTAAGGCATGACTAAGCGAGTTAATATGATCGTATATACCCAAGATGACATTAAGTAGTGCCTAATCAAGTAACCTATGGTTATCAAGGTTCACATGTTCATAATCATCAAAGGAGATTCATGTGACGATGTGTATATCTACCAAACCACAAGATAGCAATTTACATAAAGTAAAGCATGCATAAAACAATTTGATGCACAAAGGAATATAAAATCTGGGCTCAATATGGTCAAAGGATGCTTGCCTTGCTTAATTATTGCTTCTGGCGAAGACGAGGATTGCGGTTGGCAGCGGCGGCACGGAAACAAAGGCGTCGGGTTCTACGTCGATCAACGGAAATGAAACAAAACAATAAACTCAATAAGAGCGAAAAGAAATAGATAACAAGAACAAATAAAACTCTGCACGAGAAACAGGGATTGCTCTTTATGAATTTATTAATCTTAATTTACGAATTCAAGATGCAAAGATTGATTAGATTGATAGAATTAATCATTAGATGCAAGCTTTATACTTTAATATTAAGTAATATGAGTTTACGCCAATTCTTATTACTTACAAGTTTTGCTCTATCGGATTTAGATTCAAAGCAAGACGAAATAAGAATATTTCCTTAGATTATGGTAGGTTATATCTTAGAGATCATTTCTAGACTATTCTTTACTAATTTCAGATTTAGATGAGCTGCTGCGAGTTATTGAATAGGCTTAAGCAATCACATTGGACTATGAATGATTAGTTCGTTATCTTTAATTGATTTAAGCTTAGAATTAGTTTCTGTGAGCTAAATCTATTGTTCAGGCTATTGGCCTAATTTACATGATATTTAAGAAGGTTACGGTGATAAAAATAACTCAACTTCTGATTACTCATTGAAACTACAATTCGTTCATTCATGTTACGGTCTATAGTAATGTGATTACTTAGGGTCATTAAGCTATTAAGATTAATATGTAAACCTTAGCAAAATGAGATTATCTTTTATAATAGGGTAGTCTACACTTTAAAGAACACTACTAAACTAGCTCCACAAGTTTTAGGATTTTGGGTGAGACTATAATCTTATCGCTAAAATGGTTCATGCTATACTTAAGGACTATACTATTTCAAATCGGCAAGAAAGGAAATAATGATTAGCGCTTAAGGGTTTTAAGCTATTTGGATTCATGTGCAAACCTTAATGAAATAAGATTCTTTTTATAGATCATGGTAGTATAAACTTGGTACAATGTTTCTAAACTAGTTTCTTGATTTCGGTATTTAAATGGGTTATTTTATCCATCATTGAAATAGCCTAAATGATCATATTTGCAAACCTTAAATCGGCCAAGTTTAAATCTTAATTTCCAACTAACCTATACATGATTTTGGATTCATTTTTGAGCATCAATGAATATCATCCTAGAAATGTTATAAAGTTGGCTGCACTTCTTCAACCACACAGCGCTGGCTCTTGGCCCCTTGCGCAGAAAGGAGAATAGAAAGCTTCTAGGGCTTAGCGGAAGGCACACCGTGCTCGGTGGCGACCACACCAGAGGATCAGCCACGGCAAGGAGCATCGAAGCTGCGATCAATCCGTGAGGAGCCACCGGGAGGTCGCCACGAGGTGGGGTAGCGGCCATGGCGGATGCTCACTAGAGAAGAAGAAAGACGGTGCCTCGATTGAATCGATGGAATCTTGAGCATCGGTGAGCTCATCGGTCCCGATTTACTAATCAATTGAGGTGGAGACGGCTGTGGAAGCGCCACCCGTGGCCGCCATGAGGAAGAAGGGTGCGGCGTGGCGGCACCGATCGGCGAAAGAACTAAAATTAAAAGCTAGATGGGCTCGATGATACTCGAGACGCCTTACGGTTGCGAGGAATTTGAGAATGGCTTCTTGATTTGCTTGATCTTCTACCTCCCCTTTCTCACTTGGACAATGGAGGGAAAAAGCTTGATCTTCGGTGAAAACAAGAAGGAGCCTTGGGCATTTGTTCGGTTCGGGGATGGGCAAATGGCCAAGCTCCACACTTGCTCCTCTGAAGAAATTGGCATGAGAGTGCTTGAGCTCCAGGAGGTTCGGCACAAGGTGAGGATGGGGATGAAGTTACAGCGTTTTGGGCGTGGCGTGACCTCGAGGCATCGATTTCTTCTTTGGTGAGGAGGAAAGAGAGGTAGTGGAGGGAGGAAGTGGAGCACTACCTCTGTGATTCCCAAGGTGCAATGTGTGCAGTTGAAGCTGGCGTGTGGGACACTGGGGCTTCTTGGCACCGACAGAAGATCTTGGAGAAAAGAAGTGGCTGCAATCTGGGACCCATAAGGCGGTGAGGAGAGAGAGCAAGAATTCAGCTTAAGGATGGACTCGGGCAAAGGCATTGAACTTGCATTAATTTCGCCTGCTAATCCTTGTCAGCAATTTTTTCATACTTTTTGTGTAGTCTCTTCTGGAAGTAGATGATCTCCAGTAAAAAGTTTAGATCGAAATAATTGGTAGATTATTTACTAAAATTCTGATACTGTACAATGCACAGGATTTCAAATTCTGCTTTTTGATTTATCAGACAATTCGAATATTTTTATAAATTTTTGAAACTTTGTTTTTCAAATTATCTTGAGCTATTTGTTCTAATGTAAAATTTTCAGCTCAAGATATTGCTCCAGCATTTTATAAAAGTTCTGACATTAAGATTTTCAGAATTTCATAGCTTCTGTTTTTGAATTATTTCGAGGCTTATCCCATCTGATAACTTTCTGAGATTTTTACCTGAGGTAATTACTATATCAAAGGTAACTTGGTAAATTTTTCAGCTGGAGATAAGCTCTGAATATTTTCCACGAATCCGGAAGGTGCACTGTTTCTAGTCAAACCGACCCTTTGTTTCATTTTAATATTGATTGATATTCATGTATTTCTATTAGTGCATACTTTGGTTTCTCCACAGATTTGGATTCAGAAAATAAATTATTGCCAAGTCTTATTTTGTTCTTTTAATTTCTCCCATTTCCTTTAATTGTCTTTGCAACACTAAATCCAAGAAATCAATCCACAAAGTCATAAATTCCATAAAACTAAAAAATACTCAAAACACAAATTCACATTATAGCATTTCACGGTTTTAGAATTTTCAGGATGTTGCAGATCTACCCCCTTACAGAAATCTCGACCCGAGATTTGGCGAGTCTAAGGAAAGTAATTCTAAAGAAGTTAGAATCTCCTTCTTGAGTCGGTCTTCTCGTTTCCAAGTGCCTATTCTTGTAATGATTGCTTCGTTGAACCTTGATCAAATCAAGCGAATTTATTACGAGTGTGGCGTTTACTTTCTCTTAAGATTTTTAATCGATGCTCCCGATAGGTTAAATTGGGTTGTAGATCGATTTCATTTAGTGAATGAGCTCGAAGGAAGGTGAAAACATTTTCTTAATTGCGATACCTAGAAGATATGATAAACACTTGGAGCTAGGATGACAACTCTAATTTATATGCCTTTTATCCCATTTTTCCGCGATCGATATGGCCTAATATATCGTGGCACCGAGTTACCGGATGTGGAAGCGGTGAATACCACAAACTTTACAATTCTCGAGGATGAGATAGATTTGGGAATTCTTTATCGAAGGTGACTTTGTCGTTCTTGTTGATCGTCGCTTTCCTTGCAATTGCTTCTTTGGATCTTCATCTTGCGATTCCAAGTGGACGTCTGAAAAATAGAAAAGAATTCTATTTGAGTTTTAGGTAGCGGATGAGAGATACTAATACTTTCTATATATTTCTTTTGGTTGAATAATTAGCATTGTTTATAAGGATAATTCAATTTAGAGAGTGGTCTGCGATATATTTGGAATTCTTGGGGCGAAGGAAAAGTTGCATTGTCATTCGATTCGGTCGGGAAAAATCGAATGTTTAATATCAAGGAAGGCATTTGATTACAATGATTGACTTGTATAGTTCGACAATAGTGGATGAAATGAGCTGAGTATAAATGTCATTTCAAATTGACTTTAAATTGAAAACAAGGTAGAGGTAATTCAAGCATTTGGTTGGGGTAGAAGAACTAATAAGTGATTCTGATGACTTGATTCATTTGATCACTTTGGTAGACAAAAGGTTTTGATTTTCTTTGGATTTGACAACTAGGGAGGAATAAAATGTACAGGATCAAAAGATTAATTGCAGGGATTGAATACGCAAGGAACATACTCAATACCATATTAAAAGTCGATTACAACCATATAAGGAATATGTTTACATTTGGAGTCTGACGACAAGGCAGGGGTGGACATGAGCACTTAATGTCTTCTAGGTCTTCAAAATAGTTTAGAGATTACTAATATCTTTCTTGACAAGGGGAAGGGGAACTTTTCTTGGATTGATGTTGGTGAGGTATCCAAGTCCTTCTTAGCTGATGCGGACGACGCTATCAAGTTGATACTGCATCTGGTAGGTCTAAGCTTCTCGAGGCTGGAAAAGTGGTAGAGCTTTCTTTTTCTTTGGACAACCATTTGCATAATGCCCACGCTCACCACAGCAAAAGCAAATAATATTAGCTTTCCGTTTTTGAGTACCAGAGAATTGCTCATTGGTTTGGCTAGAGGATGGACGGATGGAGGTTGAAATTTGCCGCAGAGTTGTGTAGAATTCTTCTCGAGGCAAGCATTTTCATTCCAATGCCTCATCTTTACGATCCTTTGGGCAATCTACTTGATTTTATTTCTTCCATTCTTGGAGCTATAAACTTAGGTGATGTGACTCTTGGCATGTTTATGATGCTAGGAGGTGTTTGTTTTCTTTGGGGGCACCGATTGGCAACATGATCCTTCTTGCAACAAATGTAGCGCTTTTGTTTCTTTCAGTGACGCTTCGCTATGATTAATTGCATGACTAATTCCTTCTTCCTTATTAGCCTCATTTTGTTGTTTCTTGGGACATTCTCAAGCACAATGACCTTCCTCTTCACATCTGAAACATCTTGATAGTGATGGCCATTTATCGCTTTACGGGCGGAAGTTGTCATGATTGAAGTGTTTTTTCTTTGGTTCTTCAGCGACTTCTCTTGCATAGCTTTTCTTTTATTTGCCAACTCTTGGCGACTAAGGCTCAAGTTTTTCTCGTTGATCTTTGAACTGCGGCGGTGACTAATGGATCAAGGGAACGCTGCGGTGGATAATGATCTCGACCTTCACAAAGGAAACAAGTGATATTGTCCATAGGACATTTTCCAGGAGAATGATTTCCTTCACAACTGGAACAGTTGATTGGGAGCTCATCATCAGTGTGACCTATTTCTCCACAGCGAATGCAAGCACGGGCTTCGGATTTGCTGGGTCGACAATACTCTAAGGAGCAATGCTTAGGTATTAAATAGGATGCAGGAGGGACTTTTTGATCCAAACAATTTGTTCTCTCGGCAAGAGCTGGAATATGATCTTCATTTCGAGGTTGAAGGCCTGGTAGGATTTTTCTTCCAAGCTTTTTGCTAAGGGATCTCGTCATAGGCATCCTGCAACGATATTTATTAAGATAAGTTTATTTAGATGAAATTCTGTTGGGTTACAAGCATTTTGCAACCACATTTGATAAGATGTTGGAACCACAGAAAAATGGTTAGATAAGAGTTATCTATACTATGAAGTAATATCTGATTCTTTCCAATTAACTCCAGTTGCGGTTTCTATGCAGATTATGAAGTTTTTGGTTTGGTTTACAAGGCAATGTTTCGTTCTTTAAAAGTTTAATATATATTATTATTATCATTTCCAGGGATTGGCTCATTGTGAATTTCGACCGAAAGGTTTTTACGTACATGAGGGTAATCTAAACAACAATACAAGGTACTTTTTAATCAAGGATTCAAAAGAACACCAATTATAATATCGATTATCATATAAGGGTTGTAGGGTTTCTAATCACATTTTGAGGATTCATGTGATGGTAAGGCAACTAATTATTATCTGATTGGAGAAGTCTTTTATTTAAGATTCTCATTTAGATTTTTTTAAGGGATTTTATTTCTTCTGGTTTGGAATTTCTATATATAACTCTTCACGACGGATTGATAGAAGAGACGGTGAAGAACTTCTTATGGTAGCGGGTTGTAAACACTTTTGTTTGTTTGTTGATGTCTCAATCCGGTTGCTGAAGATGGATCTTGAAGTCTTGTACAACTTTATATGCATGAACATAGGCATCAATATCAATGCTGTGAACTGCATACTTAGTGAAAATCTTACGTCCAGTTTCTCGGATAAATGTTGAATTTTGTGTCGTTATGATGTTTCACGTAGTGACATAGAGCTTGACCTTCCAATTGAATGCTAACATAGCTATGATCTTATACTCATTTTCTCGGTTTACATGGGTTTAGTGCATAGTTTCCATGTTCAAGGTTTGTAGCAAATTCTTTTACAGTACTACTCTAGTTTTCTGACTGCCCATTAACAATTGTTCTTAAAGGATGTCAGAACGATAATTTGGATAATAAAGGGATTTAGAATGAAAGGAAAGGTTGTACCATAACCATAGTTGTGCAATATACAGAAACTTTCGAAGGTTTATACTTCTAAAATAATATTTTATATTTTGATTGCTTCATAACTATGGGTTCCTTATATGGTTTTGGGTCATCTCGCTATAATTCTTTAACCTATCAGTTAAGCCTTACGAGAGTTTCCCGTAATAATAATATAGACTGAAATTTTAATTAATCAAATTGCAACACACTTTTATTTATTATATAAGAACTATACATTTTCTTATGTCATAACAAAGTTCTATTATGCTAACCTACTACTTTATAGTCATGTCTTCCATTCTAGTATCGAGGGGTTCAACTAAAAATTCTGCAGTAGATAGTAGAGGTAGTTTTTATGGCATTAGTTTATTTGAGAACTTTGAGGGCAAGAGGTGCCGGCATGTGGCATGAACGAAATGAGGATATTTATTAAGGTCTGACATACAGACTTGACAAGATTGGTTGGCATTAGAATTTATTGATTACAGCAACTTGTGGTGACATTCTCTTAGGTAGTCCTTGTTATTGCCATAAAAAGAGTACGAGGAACAGGTGATTTTAGCGTAGTTGAGCAAAGGAAGTAGAAAGAGTGGGTATTAGCTATGGGGAGAAAACAACAGAGGTTGTGCTGCTGAAATAGGGTATTCAGCAAATGAAAATTGGGACGGCCTACTACGTTTTTACTGCGCAACTCTGATGATAATGTTTGTCCAAGGCTTGTACTAATCCTACGAGGTTACAATAATTTCATTTTGAATATCGTCAGGATTTTGATAATAACTCTCTTTTTTTTTCTTTTTTTTCTTTTTTTTTGATTAAAATTTCTTATTAAGTAGGGTAACACATCGTAAATTTCAACCTAGTGGTTTAACATTCACGAGAGCAACCCGAAATAACACAAGAGATTTGCAACAAAACTTCAACAACACAGAAATACTATATATATATTTAACTTAGTACATAGGAAGGGTATCTATGGTTCTTCTTTGTACTGGCCATATATATTTATGTATAAAAGGTGTACTATATAGCTAGAATAATATGTAGCTCGTATACTGCTATGTTCCAAAGTAGACTATTCAGTGACGGGTTTCATTTAATTTTTGCACCACTTGCTGTGTTAGTCTTCCAAGGCTTCTGTGAAGTCGAAGAGGTGGTGACGCTTTGTTGCTTCTATTTTCTTCAAGTTGTTGATGTAGACGTCATGATGTTCTTGACTTGTTACCAGAATTTCTTTCAAAAGACTTGTTGGTGTCTTCATTTTGCAAAAAGACAGTGAGAGAAATATTGCTAAAAGAATAGCTTAGGAGTAGAGAAAGAAAATCCTACAAAGGAGGAAATGAGTGTACAGATGAGAAGATGAAATTCTATAGTTGGGGAAAGAGTATATGTATAACCAATACTATCCTTTTTATATTTCTTTTTGGAAAGTAGGACTTTCAATTCTTCCTGCTTTCGTTTCATCAACCATTCGAAAGTCTCTATCCAAAAGTATATGACTTTCCTAGTCCTAGTTCTGTTTCATAGTGCATAATTGCGGCAAAGCAATGGGGTGAGTTTTGAAACATGATCAAGAGTTATCGGTGAAAAAGATTATGTTTTAATTAACCTAAAGCAGCTTAATTTTGTTTGGTGTTTACCAATATGGTAATATCTTGAACTTGGTTTATATATGCATGGTGTGATCTCAAGCAAAGCTAAGAGTAATAATAGAGACTATATTACTAATCTTGATGAAATTAAATTCTAAGAAGGTTAATGACTATAATGGTTACATAAGTGAGAATTTCTACAAAGAGAAGACAAGTCTGTAGAAAATTTTTATAAAAAGAAGAGATAAACTATTTTATGATTTCGTATTCATCCTATGGTTTAAGATTTCTCCATATTCATACATGAGGACAATTTATTGTGAAACTTCAACCTAGAGGTTAGGCTCACATATAAATCAGTCCTGACATTCAAAATAAAAACCAATTTCAAGTAGCACGACAGAACAACAACATACTTTGCTCTTTATAACTAGAGCGGAATAATATGCTACGCGTGAGAGTTCTTACCTTAAGTTTGATCCTAATATATTTTAATCTTCTACCTTTTTATTGTTGGGTGATGCTAACTCTTTATGACGTAGGATCTTCAATCTTCATTTCGGCCTTGTCAGATGAAGCGAAGTATTGTCTGACTTCCTTGAGATTGCTGGCGTAGATTTGGTAGTCTTCATCGATTGGCAAGAAAGATGACAGTAATAAGTCTCGGACATCTTCAGAATCAGTAGCGAAGATAACCACTAGCGACAATTTCTTTTTCAGGAAAGAAGAGTTTGTTTACAAATCAAAATGAATGTAAAGACAAGAGTAGAGTCTTATGAATGAGGAAAGAATAGCAAAGTCTACATTTTGCAAATATAATAGCTTTTGAATGTAAGATTTTGAATTCTCATATTCCAATGCTAACGACCATTCTATCTAAGGTTTATCCTACGGTCAGTATAGCTCTGATACCAACTCTGTGAGACCCCGTTCTGATGAACAGGAACCTCCATGTGATTACTGTGCTATTCCCTGGATCAGTAGCTAGCACTCACATGTTTACAACAATTGGAAATCACAACCATACATTTTAATAATTAAGCGGAAACGATTATACAAATAATATTACAACTCAGAGAAATATAGCAGCAAAAGAAGCAAGCCTGTAGTTTGCCCAACCGACCAGCAGTAATGACTGCATAAACTCCAGATAGAACACGCTGAAGGAGATCCCGCAACTTACGATGGACAACCTCGAAGCTTCACTTTCTAAACCACCTACAATATAATTAAGCAAGGGTGAGTACTTTACGTACTCAGCAAGACTTGAGCAAATCCTACAATACATGCAGGCCATTTCAAAAGAAGCTACTACAGTTAATTTGCATAAAGAGAATTTGAATTTGTAAACCAAGTTATTTGCAAACGGAATTTATAAAAGCGAGATTTAATTGATAATAAATAAGTAAAGCATAAATAACACTCACAGTCCTCCATGACGTGAGCGACGAATCATTCACATTCCTGAATTTCCATCAATGTCGGCCCTTCGACGAAAATCACAGTTTGCAAAACAAATGATACCAACCCATTTGAAAAATGATAAAACATCTAGCATTGGAATGAAATCACCAAGTGCTCATGACATGGCGCTGCTAATCGATTAGATTTAAACTCTGCAGAGGTGTACAACTTTACCCGCAAGGAATGATCAACTTTGCCCGACACACTTCCTTAGGTGTGGCGTCAAGAAGACCATACATAGTCATTACATTACCTAGACATGGCTTTGACCAGCCGGGACGTTAACCCCGCCGTAGAACTAGAAACACACACCCAAGCTGTGGATCCACATTCACACACCCAACACAACGTTTCTAAACACGGCATGTATACACCGTTGCATTAGCAAGTAGAAACCCGTCAAAGTGCACTGACCGAATACTGTGCTAGCTCCCGCCTACCAATGTACAAAGCCATGTCTAATTAACGTAACAAGCTATGGCTAACCCATCCTCACCCTTGTGGTTTGTACGGAAATCTCGGATCAATAGCGTCCCATTGCTCGGTCCTTAAAAGGGACACGGGCGACACTCCACCCTACACTACGTGCAGTTCCTGTTGCACATCCGGCTATTGCCAATAATCGCCCGCATCAACACATAGTTTTATTTTGGGTTTTTAAATCAAAGTACCCACAACCACAGTGACATTTTCAATGCTTCCAGGAAAACAAATATTGATTTGATCATGTACATTGCTGATGCTAAGGCATGACTAAGCAGGTTAATATGATCGTATATACCCAAGATGACATTAAGTAGTGCCTAATCCGTAACCTATGGTTATCAAGGTTCACATGTTCATAATCATCAAAGGAGATTCATGTGACGACAGGTATATCTACCAAACCACAAGATAGCAATTTACATAAAGTAAACGCATGCATAAAACAATTTGATGCACAAAAGGAATATAAAATACTGGGCTCAATATGGTCAAAGGATGCTTGCCTTGCTTAATTATTGCTTACGACGAAGACGAGGATTGCGGTTGACGACGACGACGACGGAAACAAAGGCGTCGGGTTCTACACGTCGATCAACGGAAATGAAGCAAAACAATAAACTCCAATAAGAGCGAAAGAAATAGATAACAAGAACAAATAAAACTCTGCACGAGAAACAAGGATTGCTCTTTATGAATTTATTAATCTTAATTTACGAATTCAAGATGCAAAGATTGATTAGATTGATAGAATTAATCATTAGATGCAAGCTTTATACTTTAATATTCGTAATATGAGTTTCTGCCAATTCTTATTACTTACAAGTTTTGCTCTATCAGGATTTAGATTCAAAGCAAGACGAAATAAGAATATTTCCTTAGATTATGGTAGGTTATATCTTAGAGATCATTTCTAGACTATTCTTTACTAATTTCAGATTTAGATGAGCTGCTTTGCGAGTTATTGAATAGGCTTAAGCAATCACATTGGACTATGAATGATTAGTTCGTTATCTTTAATTGATTTCGCTTAGAATTAGTTTTACGCAGGCTAAATCTATTGTTCCAGGCTATTGGCCTAATTTACATGATATTTAAGAAGGTTCTGGTGATAAAAATAACTCAACTACAGATTACTCATTGAAACTACAATTCGTTCATTCATGTTACGGTCTATAGTAATGTGATTACTTAGGGTCATTAAGCTATTAAGATTAATATGTAAACCTTAGCAAAATGAGATTATCTTTTTATAATAGGGTAGTCTACACTTTAAAGAACACTACTAAACTAGCTCCACAAGTTTTAGGATTTTGGGCGAGACTATAATCTTATCGCTAAAATGGTTCATGCTATACTTAAGGACTATACTATTTCAAATCGGCAAGAAAGGGGAAATGACAGATTAGCGCTTAAGGGTTTTAAGCTATTTGGATTCATGTGCAAACCTTAATGAAATAAGATTCTTTTTATAGATCATGGTAGTATAAACTTGGTACAATGTTTCTAAACTAGTTTTTGATTTCGGTATTTAAGCGGGTTATTTTATCCATCATTGAAATAGCCTAAATGATCATATTTGCAAACCTTAAATCGGCCAAGTTTAAATCTTAATTTCCAACTAACCTATACATGATTTTGGATTCATTTTTAGGCATCAACAGAATATCATCCTAGAAATGTTATAAAGTTGGTTTGACATTATTTTAACTTAAATTGCAAAAGATTATCTATTCTTGATTGTTATCATTAACATTTTCTTTCATTAAGAACATGCAATTGAATCTTACTTTATATATATTTTCACATACATGGGTCCTTCTTTGTTTCCGGTATTTAAATACAGTTTATTTCATCCTTTTATGAGTTATTATGCACTTACTCTTTTATATGGTCATATTAGGGCTTACTAATGTTTGCAAGATAAGTAACTTAAGCACAGATCAAAAGCTATATGTTCTTGCATGGTGAGCTTCTCATAATTCCAGAACACATACTTATTTATTTTATGACTTATAAGTTATATTCTTCATGAGAGCAATATTGTCCATACTAGTGTGTTCATCCCACTTTAAATTTAAATGATTGTTACGTGACTCAAGAATTGAATATTTGTGTATGCTTGAATTCATCTGATCTTAGCATCATATAAAAATTCATTTTATTGTTTTATGACTTATTGACCACAGGTTTAATATGGAGAGCATATTAAGGCTATAAATCAAAGTTTAATCCAACTAATTGTTTTGCAGGTCAAACTTTTAATATCTTTGCATATCTATAATCTTCACGATATTAGATAAATATACAAACTTATTTCAACGGTTTGTGACTACAAATGCACAAGTTATTAATATCTGAATGTATTTCACCCAACATTTGATTGCAAATCAAGAATATGCTTTACTATCGAGAAACACCTTACGGCTCGCTCTTGGCCCCCTTGCGCGAGAAAGGAGAACAGAGAAGCTTCTAGGGCTGAGCGGCGAAGGCACACCGCGAAGCTCGTAAAGCGACCACACCGGGAGGATCAGACGGCAAGGAGCATCGAGCTGCAATCAATCCGCCGAGGAGCCACTAGGGAGGTGCGCCCACGAGGTGGGGTGACGGCCATGGCGGATGCTCCTTTGGAGAAGAAGAAAGACGATGCCTCGGTTGAATCGATGGAATCTTGAGCATCGGTGAGCTCATCGGTCCCGATTTACCAATCAATTGAGGTGGAGACGGCTGGAAGCGCGCCACCGGTGACCGGCCATGAGGAAGAAGGGTGCGGCGTGGCGACTACCGATCGGCGAAAGAACTAAAATTAAGAAGCTAGATGGGCTCGGTGATACTCGAGACGCTACGGTTATGAGGAATTTGAGAATGGCTTCTTGATTTGCTTGATCTTCTACCTCCCCTTTCTCACTTGCGCAGCAATGGAGGGAAGAAGCTTGATCTTCGGTGAAAACAAGAAGGAGCCTTGGCATTGATTTGTTGGTTCGAGGGATGGGCAAATGGCCAAGCTCCACACTTGCTCCTCTGAAGAAATTGGCATGAGAGTGCTTGAGCTCCGGGAGGTTCGGCACAAGGTGAGGATGGGGATGAAGTTACAGCGTTTTGGTCGGGCGTGACCTCCAGAGGCATACGATTTCTTCTTTGCCGAGGAGGAAAGAGAGGTAGTGGAGGGAGGAAGTGGAGCACTACCTCTGTGATTCCCAAGGTGCAATGTGTCTGGTTGAAGCTGGCGTGTGGGACACTGGGGCTTGCTTGGCACCGACGAAGATGCCGGAGAAAAGAAGTGGGCTGTCTGGGACCCGCAAAGGAGGAGAGAGAGAGGCAAGAATTCAACAGGATGGACTCGGGCAAAGGCATTGAACTTGCATTAATTTAGCCGCTAATCCTTGTCAGCAATTTTTTCATACTTTTGTGTAGTCTCTTCTGGAAGTAGATGATCTCCAGTAAAAGTTTAGATCAAAATAATTGGTAGATTATTTACTAAAATTCTGATCTTGTACAATGCATGTGATTTCAAATTCTGCTTTTGATTTATCAGACAATTCGAATATTTTATAAATTTTTGAAACTTTGTTTTTCAAATTATCTTGAGCTATTTGTTCTAATGTAAAATTTTCAGCTCAAGATATTGCTCCAGCATTTTATAAAAGTTCGACATTAAGATTTTCAGAATTTCATAGCTTCGTTTTTGAATTATTTCGAGGCTTATCCCATCGATAACTTTCGAGATTTTTACCGAGGTAATTACTATATCAAAGGTAACTTGGTAAATTTTTCAGCTGGAGATAAGCTCTGAATATTTTCCACTTAATCCGGAAGGTGCCTTTGTTTCTAGTCAAACCGACCCTTTGTTTCATTTTAATATTGATTGATATTCATGTATTTCTATTAGTGCATACTTTGGTTTCTCCACAGATTTGGATTCAGAAAATAAATTATTGCCAAGTCTTATTTTGTTCTTTTAATTTCTCCCATTTCCTTTAATTGTCTTTGCAACACTAAATCCAAGAAATCAATCCACAAAGTCATAAATTCCATAAAACTAAAAAATACTCAAAACACAAATTCACATTATAGCATTTCACGGTTTTAGAATTTTCAGGATGTTACAAGGAAATGTTATGCCATGCCGAACCACGTGTTTTAAAGGAGATGACAGGTTTAGATAATGTCGTCGTTACACAAAGCGTGAATGATCGTTATATGAGGAATCAAGGGTTGTCCTCCGAGTTTACTGGTGTTGCATACGGTCTTGATGCTTCTACGGTTGAAGGCTAGCAATGGATGGTCGACAAGAGTTTCAACGATCTGTTGAGGCTCTTAGCGTAAATACTTAGAAGGCTAATGGATTGCCCACCTTAACGATGAGCACTTATTTAGCGAAGAAGCTTATCACTCGATGTCATTGGATGTGCAAAAGATACACGCATGTCGAACCATTGTATCCTCTTCCGTAAAGATTACACGGACTTGGATCAATGCCGGTGTGCAAGGCGAGCTGGTATAAGAAGAATGATGACTCCACGACGATGATGATTCTTGACCAAGACTACTGAAGAATAAGAAGAACAAGAATAGTACTCATGGTAATAACGAAGAAGACACTTCTTCAGCACGGACAAGAAGAAAAGAATCCTGCATTGGTGATGTGGTACTTGCGATTATTGGCGCTCAAAGCGTTTGTACTCGAATGAGAGGACTCGAACTAATGGGTTGGCATTCCGACAAGTGCAGAAAAGATAGAAAGATTCGACACCCAACCGATGGTAGACAATGGAGAAATTTTGATCGCATGTATCCAGATTTCAACAATGAACCCAGGAATGTAAGGTTCGCACTGAGTACCGATGGTATGAATCCTTTCGTTGAATGGAATGCCACACATAGCACTTGGCCAGTAGTCCTGTCCATCTACAACCTTCCTCCATGGCTATGTATGAAGAGAAGGTACCTAATGTTGTGCATTCTTATCCAAGGTCCGAGACAGCCTGGAGTAGATATTGATGTGTTTCTCGAACCACTGATGGAAGATATGGCCATGTTGCGGCACGATGGGGTCCAGGTGTGGGATCAGTTCCAACAATAGTACTTCACACTAAAAGCCATTATTTTTGTTACCATCAGTGATTACCCCGCCCTGCTAGCTCTATCAGGTCAAATTAAAGGGAAGACAGCTTGTGTAGTATGCATGGATGAAACTGTGTCGACGTTCCTTCCATGCTCACGAAGTTAGTGTACATGCGGCACGCCGTTTCTTCTCGAAGCTCACAAATACCATAAGATGGGCAAGTATTTTGACAATACGGTTGAGAAGGTGTGGCTCCAAAGCGCCAGAAGGGAAAAAGTGTTTGAAATGGTCCGAACATCAAGGTGGTTTTCGGAAGAAGCGGTGCAGGCCAAAAGAGGGTCGAAGAGGAAGAATATCGATGAGGAGGTTCCTCCGCTTGTTGTCCTGTTCAAAAAGATGTCAATTTTCTACAAGTATTTGCCCTACTAGAAGGACTTGGAAATTCGCCATAGCATCGATGCCTTGCATGTCATAAAGAATGTCTATGAAAGCGTGCTAGGTCTCTTGTTGGACATTCAGTATAAGACAAAGGATGGTCTTAAAGCTCGTAAAGACTTAGTAGTACTTAAAATCAGGAAAGAACTACACCCTCAAGAAAGAACACATGGAAAGTATTACCTTCCCCCAGCAAGCTACTCTCTAACAGCTGAGGAGAAAAGATCAGTGTGCAAGTGCTTACGTGGGGTCAAAGTCCCGTCTGGTTATTCATCCAACATCAAAAACCTAGTATCGATGAAAGATTTAAAGATAAGTGATATGAAGCTCACGATCGCCACGTCATGATGACACAAATGCTCCCAATTGCAATCAGGGTATCAACTCAACATTTGTAAAGGTGGCCATCACTGCAATTTGTGTCATTTCGCAATGCGATTTCACGAAGGTGTCGATGATGAGCAATGAGCTATCTCGAGAACTACATAGTGGAGACTATAAAGCAACTTGAGATGTGCTTCCCTCCATCCTTTTTCGATATCATGCCGCACCTCTTGGTTCACCTTGTCGAGGAGGTAAAAGTCTTGGGACGATATTCTTACCTTTGGATGTTTCCATTTGAGAGGTGGATGGGCTTGCTTAAAAGCTTACAGCGGAATCGTGCTTACCGAGAGGGTTCCATTATTGAGGGCTACAATCTTGAGGAAGTCATTGAGTGTTGCACCTTGCACGGATTACTTCATGCCCTTACGGAAAGGCCGATTGGTGTGCTGTCCCTCGACATGAGGGAGGTTGGTAGTAAAGAGACTAAGGGAAAGAAAAGATTCATCGACCATGAGTACAAGAATGTGGACCAAGCACATTTCACCGTCTTGCAATGACTAAAGATAAGCGGAGCCGTCGTGAGCAACACACGGAAGAGCTTGAAAGAGAAAATCTAGGACACCAAGTTGATTGGATCACGAAGAGAATAAGCGCATGTTTACCACATGGTTCAAGAACCAAAACATACCAGATGGTGAGGGCGAAGATACATAAACATTGAAAATGTTGGCTCATGGCCCATCAAGTCGGTAACATCATGGCTAGCGTATGACATCAATGGATACACGTTTTATACCATTCAAAAGGACAAGAAGGCGATGGCCCAAAAGCAGTTGGCGTTCGGGTAGAAGCCATAGATCACGACAGGAGAAGAACACCTACTATAGAATCATTGAAGAAATTTGGGAACTTCGACTATGGAAGGAATATCCAGATCCTCGTATTTATTTGCAAGCTGGGTCAAACATCCTAATGGTGTGGAGGTGGACAACTATGGGTTCTGGCTATCGACCTCAACAATCTTGGCCTAAAACCGACCCTGGATACTAACCGAAGTCTATAAGTTTTCTACATAGTGACCCGATAATAAGAAAAGGAACATAGTTGTTCTCGGAAAACAAAGGATCGTTGGAGTTGACAATGTACTGTGAGGCAAAATACAATCGATTCGACGACCTACCGCCTTTCGGAGATCCAGAGAGGATCAAACTTGTAGAAGAAACCCTTGATATTTCAATGATGCCATATATGCGTGATGATTGCGTCGGAAAAGTTGTTAAAGGCAAATAGGAAAGCGTTGTGTAAAAACTTAATATGTAATAGAACTTATATTTTTATTGGACTTGAGTAAAAGCATTGCGTGAAAGTGCGAGGATAATCTGGTAGGTAATTAGCTATTAGGCCTGTAAATTGAAGCCAACAAAGGCCCAAGGAAGCCAAGCACTATTCGTTCGGACAATAATCCGGTACGGTTTTTTCTCGACTTAACGGAACGTCCGGTATGTGAATCTTAGCTTCGAGGCCTCCGTCGTCCGCATTCGAGGCGTCTTTATCTTTTCCTATATGGATCGTCCGGTCTTCGTATTGTCGCGCGCCATGTTATTGTGACTCTGCTAGGTGCTAGCACACCGCTAGACAAGATGATCCGATTCTTTTTTCCTCAGGTGGCCAGACCATCCTCCCACCGAGTCAAACAGAGGCATCGATTCGGTCAGGTGATGTTTTCGATAACGGATCATCCGATATGTTGATCTTAACCTTATCCAAAAACACGCTTCAACATTCAGAGAACCGCCTGTGGAGCTTTAATATCGACCGCACCTAACTACTCCTCTCTCCACGCCTCCACGCCGCCTTGTGCCGCAACCCATTTTCGTGCCTTGCGACGCCATACTCCAATCCTCAACCCACCTCGGCGCCGCCACACGCCAGTTTGCGCCACCCGTTTTGTCGCCGCCGACAAATCCGAGCCCTCAGCTGGCGATCGACTCTCCTTCTCTTTGTAAGCGGTGAGATCCACATCCCTCTGGTTTCTTTGGACTCCATTCAAATGCATATGAATACGACGCAAGTTCTTGACACTCAACCGTGCAACTTGCGGATGGCGAGGAAAAAGGAAGGAAAAAGAAGTTGTTGTCTTGGTGAGAAGGCTAAGAAGTCCAAAACCTGAAGGCAACCGAGCGAGTGAGATGCTGCAGATCTGAATTTGGCTCGAGCATGCGGGCATGGCCGCCAATTGCAGATTAGAGACACCTGAGTCGCAGCAGAGGGGTCGAGAGAGGAGGGGCACTCAATTCCACAGAGGGTGGTGCGGCACCTCCTCGTCGTTCTAGCAGCGTTACTCGTGGTGGTTCGACATCTTCCGAGAACACTTGCTAGGCGGTGCGTGCTCGTCCCAACATAGTTCGCATGAGGAGCTGGCGATGAAAAGGAAGAGGATGAGGAGTACCATGTGCCACATCGTGACCACGAGATAAGACTTAGAGACCTTGAACCTCTCATCCCGAGATAAAGAGCCTTCGTTTCTCGATGTCAATGTTTGGTTTCCGCTAGCGAGAATTTGGAGTTCATAGGAGGTTCGGGCGGTTCTTCAATGAGCTTCTATGTTACGTCTGAGAGAACTTCGGGGTCGATTGAGCATGCAGGGGCGCTCAAGCTGCGCCTCTTCTTGAGGGGCCGTGGGTGGGGTGGGCGTTCAGAGACACTTGACCATTTGAAGGTCTTACCGGTATTGTGTGAGTTCGACACGGTAGTGGAAAAGTAGGTCAGAGACTTCTACGCCACAGTTTGAATCGACCCAGAGCACAGATACATTCAGCTCATGCATGACGAAAGAACCCCGAGAGGTGTCTACAGTCAACTTTGCTTGAGTTGTTTGGTTTTGAGGAGGAGGCGAACTTTGCATCGGTGGTGTCGCAGACAAAGACTGCTTGCCTCGTCGTGCTATGGCCGGAGGGTGTTTCCCGACAGATGACTAGATTCGCTTTCTGTTCTAGCAGTCGTTCCCCGTTGGATCCCTTCGCCATCCAGAGCGTCTCACTCCTAAGGCAAAGGCGGTCCACATGGCTTTGAGGAAGTCACTGTTGCCGAGGATTGGGAATGCCGAGACGATCACTAGTTTGCAAAGCGATGGCTACTTTATTCGATCCTATCTCACGAGCCATTCGACATTCTCGACTTTATCATTTGTGAGATTGAAGATGCTATTGCAGATGCTATGAGTTTGGCGGACAACAACCATTTGCACATATAATTTCTTACATATCACGTACCTTCGCTCCCGACGAGCATCGTGAGGAGTACCTAAGCGAGTTCGTCTTCGTCGATACATGCCTCCATCTCTTGATGATGACGCAGAGGCCAGCGTTCCATGAGGAGGGCTCGGGGAGCGGATACGAGGAACCGAGAGAGACCGCTCAAGGGAGGACCGAGCACTAGCAGAGGTGAGGAGCATCTTTGGGTTGGCGCGGATCATTGATATTGATGGGATAGCGATGACGACGAGGAGGAAGACCACAGTACTTTCCACACCCAAGCCCGACCATGAGGCGGGTGGATCAAGCTCAGACGAGGACCGAGATGACTCAAGCTGCACCGTCAGCAGCTCTTGACGTGACACCGGTGACTGTGGCTTCTGTTTCTTAGCCCTCCGAGCTTACTCACGTACTTGCTTCGATTGTTGAGTTGTAGAAGTCTCAGGCAGCTTCAATTGCCCAACAGTGGGAGACACAGACCCAATTACTAGAGGAGATGAGGTTGTATCAACAAAGCGACCAGCGGCTTTGCTACGGTTAGATGCAAATGGCTCGGATGTTCACTTTCTTCTCAGTTGCTTTGGTCGGTTGTACAATGCGATTGGTCTTACCTGGCTGAGTTGCAGCTCGATTCCACCTCTCACTAACGGCATTCTTGCCCCACTTACATTGGGGCTTCTGCCCCTCCGTGTCCACGTTCAACCAGCACCTCACGGTCTTGACAGGATGTTCTCGAGACTAGCGGTGATAAGGCATCCGCTCCGTTGTCCACTACTCACCTACTTTAGCGGATGCACCCACATCGACCATGCTGGCCCGTGCTCGACTGATATCGAACATACGTCCGTGCATGCTGACATGACTGACGAGATGGCCGCTCAGAGTGTAGTATCGTTGAGTTCCGCACCTATCGATGCGGTGCCGACTCCTCAAGTTGACGACGATCCAGTCATTGCCTCCGAGTGTGCTCCTGTGAGTTCACCTATAGCCCTTGAGGCCCTTGATGAGGATAACACTGCGCCAACATGTACAGAACATCAATCTCCGGACTCAACACACACTACTGTGATTATTCAAATCACAGAGAATATTGCGTCACGGGTGTTGTGGATCTGACCTCCAAACTGACAAGGCGGCCTGACAGGCCCATCAGACCCCCTTGCCGGTGACCAAGCGATTTCTTCGACCCCTTCACCAACAGGTTCACAAGCCCCTGATGAGGAGACTACTAAAGCTACAAAGTCACATGAGGAAAACCTCGATGAGCCTGACGCCGATGGTGTTGAGCACGAGGCTGATAGGGAAGACTCCAGCTCTGGCTCCGATCTTTTTGGTACTAGTCCAAGCACGGACGAGTAGTTCTTTGCTTATTGTGCCACTTGTCTTTTCGGTTGTTATGCACTCTAACTTGCTTGATATGTCGTATTTGATTTCGTTGTGTTAGCCTAGATTGGAGCGATGCATTTCATGACAATTTTATTTAACTTTGTACTCTTTCATGACAATCATGCGAAGCTTTTTGCGGTAGGATGGTCGATATACATATATTTACACATCTGGGATCATCTGATTTGTAGTTCCATTGAAGCCCATGGCGAAAGTTATGCGCGTGAGAGGATGATCCGGTGCGTTATCTAACCAACACGGATCGTCCGGTGTGTGGAATCGGCTCCGTGCTTGAGGAGAGCACCTAGCTAGACAACATGTGTAGAGCTTTGGTCTCCCGGCCAATCACTTACTGCTATGATTGTTATGATCACAGAGAATAAGGCTGCTATGGGTTTTTAGGGTCCGAGGGTGGATCCTGTTAGTGCGGCAGAGACAACTCCGGAGACCCCCAAGCCCATGACCTATAGCTGCTCCTCGACATCACCGCTATCACATCGGTCCGATGGTGGCGAGTAGACCATTTCAATATCATGACCTCCACGAACTGCCGGCGACTCATTGCGAGCGAGGTGATCCACTCGGCTCGATCTTTAGGCATTCCCGGCCGAGAACGCGTCACGGACCGTAGTCTTTGAGTTGATTTTAGTGGTGTTAGCTCTTGTCGGATCTTCATGTAAGGACGAAGTTATCGAATGTTGCGCCACTCGTAGTTGTTCCTTCGATTATGTCGATCGATCCATGTGAAATGTAGCACCCCCATGACGATATGAACATTTAGGACCGTGCGGGTGATTAATTACTTCAACACTAAATCTGTACGAACGGTATGGCCATTTTACGTTGCACTCTTTAAGCTTGGAGTTCGGCACGCAAGATAACTTCAAAGGCTTTTTGCGGTAGGATGGTCGGTATACATATATTTATACATCCGGATCATCTGATTTATAGTTCCGTTGTAGCCCACGATTCTCGCATAGAGGATGATCGATGTGGTATCTAACGGGGCGGATAAATGCGGTGTGTGGAATTGGCTCCACTTCCGAGGCGACGTTTCGCCTCACGCATAGAGGATGATCCGGTGTAGTATCCTAACCATGGCCGGATCGTCCGGTGTTTGGAATCGGCTCCCCTCCTGAGGCGACGTTTCACCTCCCGGTGGTTATATTTCCTTGTTTCCGCCAGCGGTTCACAAATTCTCCGTTCTCTCCCTCCCCACAGCCAACAATGTCGTCGTCCTCGTCCTCATCCTCCATGGGAATCTCTGCTGAGGGCGAGCCCGCCACTAAGCGAGCTCGACTCGGTCGCCGTCGCGATTAAATGCGCTTCATCAAGCAGGAGCCCGGTTACTAGGAGCACCAGGAGGAGGAACTTCGATCTGCATGGTGGAGGAGGCCATCCGTGGAGGCAGCGGCAGCGACGGCGGCGGCAACGGCGGCGGCGGCGGCAGCGGCAACAACAGCGGCAGCAAAAGAAGCGGCGCAGTAGCAGCAGAGCGGCAGCGGCGCGAGGAGGAGGAGGAGGAGGAAGGATTCATGTGGGTGGGGAGCTATGGCGACGGCGTTAGCGGCGAGGGCGCCGGCGACTACGACCCGTCCTCTACCAGCAGGACACCTCCTCCTCTCGCACCTCCTCGCCAACATGTTGTTATCGTCGGACGAAGACGACGACGACGATTTCTGGATGTAGATAGAGTAGTTTAGCTAGGTATCTAGTTGGCGCATAATTCCGATGTACTACTGGCGCCCCTTTTGGATGTACTGAACACTAATTGAACATTTACATTTTGTGTGTTAGAATCTGTAATCTATTTGTTTTGAAAATGTTAATGTTATCTGCATTGCATTGTTCCCATGGACCGGATCAGTAATGCTTTTCACATTGTGTGTTAGAATCAGTAATGCTTTTTGTGTGTTAGAATCAGTAATGTTATCTACATTACATTGTGTGTTAGAATCAGTAATGGTTTTTGCCAGGACAATGGTCCGGTGTACACATATTTACAAGAATCAGATCATCCTGTCTGTACAATCCGAGGGTATCGGGTAAGCAAGATACTTCGAAGGCATTTGGTCGAACGGATTATCCGGTGTACAAATATTTACACAGATCGGATAATCGTTTGGAGATGCCCGCCTGGTCTCTACTGACGCCGCCTGAAGAAATCGTTTGGACCGCCTGTGGAAATCTTATGCACCGCTGTGCAAATCCTAACTCCTAATATCAATAGGCGAGATCGAGTGCTCCTCGTCCAAAGCCAAATTTCCCCATCGCGCCTCCGCCTCCTCCCTCGGTGACATCCCCTCGGGCTCGCGCCTCCGACAACCGTTCCACCCCGCTCGGTGACCTCTCCGCGAGCTCGCGCCTCCTACGACCATTCCGTCGCGCCTCGGTGGCCGCAGCCTGACCCTTGTTGACGCCGACGCCTCTACGTTGCCTCACTCGGTGACCTCTCCGTGGCCTCACTCCTGCGATGAACTTTCTGCCGGGCCGTCAACTGCCGAAGCCTCACCCTCATCGACGCGGATGCCTCACCGACGCCAAGCAAAGCCCAAGACCAATGTAAAAATTCCCCTGCCGACGCCGCCCCGCCGCCTCGCTCGGCCTAGCAAGGCAAGTATTTTGGTTCAGGCATTTGCTCATATAATCTCACTAAAGAGGTCTCTTTTTTCTTAGTTGTTTCCTTCGAATTAACCATCCATATTTCTTGTTTCCTTCGATGTAGAAAGCATTCCCTCATCTCAGAGAAATCGATTGTCGTGATTGATTCGGATAGAATTTTAACCAAAGAGTTTGGCGTGCTAATTAATAAAACCGTAATGAATTCCCCGTAAATATTAATAGGCTCAAATTGATGTCATTGCAACTGCTTTTGTAGTAAGATGGGAGATAAAGAATTACTCGCCAAGAAGGCGCTTAAGAGGAGCTTGCTTGCGAGCTTCGGTGGTATCTGCTTATTTGAAGAGGAGGCGATGCCGAAAGCAAGACTTGGCGAGAAGGATGATGCAGACCTTGTTGGAAAGAACACCGAGCCCATCGTTGTCCTTGGGCGATGATGGTTCCTCATCATCGTATAAGAGCCCAAGCCGGATCCATGCCTATGACGGAAGCAGCGACATGGGGAAATCGACTCGACTCGATCCCAATGAAGAGGTATTAAGAAGAGTGAGCTTGTTTTATTTGTAGCTTGGCATGGACATAATTGCATTTCCTTATATTTGCGTATTCCTCGTGTTTATTTCTATGAAGAGTAGGAAAAGCGATCACGCCGACTAGGCTGCGATTCAAGAGGTAATTGAAGATACCTCGGGCATGTTCAAGTGGATTCCTTTGCTGCAACAACCACGACCTCGCATAAACAAAAACGGGGGGAACAAAGTAGGAACAAGTTACCGGCAGATGTCGGCGTATTCCACCTGACAGGCCCGAATCTACAGACCGGGTTTGGTTCAGTAGGAGGGCGTCTTCGCGGTCGGCAAACCCTATCGAGGGGAAACCCTAGAGACTCCCACACAGAGGACTTCGGTGCCTATGAACTATGTCAACACAAAGATTTTTACCCAGGTTCAGACCCCCTCAGCCAGGGTAATAGCCTTACTTCCTGCTAGATTGATTATAGAGAGTATGAAGCTAGTACAGAGCTTTTGGATTACAAGTTCTTCCTTAAGCTCTAGTGCTTGAACTCTTGGTTGTCCGTCCCCCCTCCCCATGCACCAGAGTGCCCTTATATAGGCCAGGCTAATGGGGGTAGGTAAAAGGGGGGTCATCATGCTGATCTCCATACATTTATTACTCCTTCCCGTCTTTGTCCGTTCCTCGGCCTCATTAAATGCCGACATGGCTTTGCGGTCCGCCGGGATGTGACCCCTTATGCGACGGGTAGGTGATAGGCGTCAGAGGAATGGGCTTGTTAGCAGGATTCATTGTGTCACGAACGACCTGCAGACCGCCTCTGACATAGTATGGTAGGGTAAGGAGACTTCGGAGCGAAGCCACCACTTCCCATCTTTTGCATTGCTTGGCGAGGCAGCGGGCATCCTCGCCCACCTACTCGCCGGGCGCCACGTGGGCGGCACTGTGGTGGTGGGCGTGCTCGCCGCCCGCCGCCACGTGGATGGGCACCGAGCGAGTAGGGCGTCTCGCCCACCTCCTCGCCGGGCGCCACGTGGGCAAGACTGGTGGCGGGCGTGCTTCGCCACTCGCTCGCCAGCCACCACGTGGGTCGGGCGCGGGGAGCAGGGCGTCCTCGCTCACCTGCTCGCCGGGTGCCACGTGGACTGATGCTTAGTGGGCAAGGCGTGCTCGCCCACCTGCCCGCCAAGCCGCCACGCGGGCCACACACGTCTTTGTGCGGCGGAGAGGGTACCCCAACGCAAGGTACGCTGACAGCAGGCACTTGGTATATCACGGAAGTCGGTCCTTTAGGAGAGCCCCTAGCACCTCGTGAGGCACTATCCAAGTTCTGAAATAGCTGCGGCTGTCTTGTCAAGAACAATGTCTCCATCACGATTGATAACTGGACAATGGTGGCCGACGCGACAAAGGCGCACATTTGGACCGAGCTGCAGAAAATCATAAGGTTCCCCCCAGAGTATGAGGCCATCGCTAAGAAGAATGCCTTGGATGTGATGGGGAAGAGCTTCCGGAACTAGAGGTATGAGCTAAACAAGTACTTTGTGAAGACAGAGCAGACACCATTCCAAAAATATGGAAAAATCACCGCGGGTGAATGGGCGGAGTTTGTCCCAGAGAAGACCTGGCGAAGGCTGTAGCATTGAGCGAGGTGTACAGTGCCCTCGCGAAGAAGAACAAGTACCCCTATCACCTGGGCACAGGTGGGTATGCCCCTAAGATTGTTGAGCGGAGGAGTAAAGAAGAAGAGGAAGCCTATGCTGGGATAGAGAACCCATTGACGAGTCAGAGTAAGAGATAGAAATTGGGTCCTAGCTCGCCAACCCAGCAGCAAGAAGGGTCGCAAAAGCACGGTGGACCCTGCGGTCCTGGAAGTTTTGGCCAAGCTGCAGAAGATCTCGCATGAGCAAGCGGAGGGATCTTTCGTGCCAGACAGGGATAATGACGACCTAACGATGGTGTTGGGAACCAAGGAACACCCAGGTCGCACTCGTGGCGTCGGAAGTCGAGTGGGCTTCAAGCATGGGTACTCGGAATATCAAGACTAATACAAGTCGCGTCAAAGATATAAGAGGACCATGGCGATACAATAAGACAATTGGCCCAACAAGAGTTTTAAGACTATGGGAAGAGAAGGAGGCGGAAAGAGGCGTTACAAAGCGCGGCCGGATGACAACCCGAGCCCGCCCGCATCCGAGTAGCGTCGGGTCGCGCTAGTCCCAACGCCTCGATATCCTGTGGATGATATCACAGAGGCAACCATGTGCAAGCTCTGTGCACATCTGGAGCAAGGGGGCTTGGTCGTCGAGCTTGCGGAGGGTGTGGCATATCCGGGCACTGTGATACACAACCAACCTGTCCCGATTGGTCACGTAAAGGTGCAAGTGGACATCGTGCTTGTTCCATGCCTTGGCTTGTGGAAGCTACCATTCAGCACCCCTAATGACGTAGAGACCATCCAAGATGCAGTTGGGTCATTTATTGTATGGCCCAAGGAAGATATTGCATTGATACAAGAGAGGTCAGAGACGCCAGCAACAAGTCAAGACGTCCTACCTCTTCCAAAATTGCCTACACTACAAACCACATCTTCTCCGCCGGCGGCGCCTTCACCACAGCGCGCATCTCCATCGCCGGCGCCTTGTGCACCGCATGCACCACCTCCGTTGCCCCAACCGTCACAACGCGCCTCATCTTCGGCGATGTTCTTGGTTGCAAAGAAAAACAAAGAAGTAGATTGCAATCAACGAAGTACCACCAAGTCAAAGAGGAGTGCCAACTCCACTCGGTCTGCACCATGCCTTCACTAGAGACTTATGAGCATGGCAAGCCATTTCTCCCCATGGAGCAGATCAACGAAGGACCATGGGAGTTGAAGAGATTCCATGATTGGTACTTGAGGGCATCTCGTCTTGGGGTGAAGGGCATTCAAGCCGCCGTCCCTCCAGATGTCTACAAACACGAGGATACTTGCTACGTCTGGATCGATTTTGGTGACTTACAGCAGATGTTCCGTTTTGAAAAACTCGACATCAACTTGATCGGCGTGTGGTGCCCGTAAGTTGGCCATTAACCTACCCTACATTGTTATATCGGATCTTGCGGTAGCAAGTGCCGATATAACAAATATAACAAACATATCATTATATTGCATTACGATAGCATAATAAAGAAAACCCAAAATGTATAGCAGTTGAGTGCCAAGTTGAGTTCCTCTTTATAGTAATGGCTTGTTAGATCATTCAAAAATTGGCAGAATCCATATAATTTTCACTAAATCGTAAGTTGGCCGATTTTAGTGGTTTTTTCCTTTTAAATAAAATTAACTTCTGCCAGATCTGTCGAACAAGATGCATTTTGCCAAAATCTGATATTTGCCAAAATGTCATGTTTCCCAGCATTGAGCATATAAATTGGCGCATTGACCATTGTCTTTTGTGTAGAATGCCATATAACAATGCTAAAAGATGGGAAAACATGTCGGGTTCCTTGACCCAGACGGATTAGCCACCGAGCTTAAGAGCAGTACTCAATGAAAAGGAGTTGAAGGATAAGGGATGACGGAAGCAGAGATAGAAAAGCGGCGATCCCTAACCCGAGATCGCCAAGTAGATGTGGGGCTATACATATCAAAAGCAATGCTCGGATGCAAGACAAGTACGTCATAATGGCTCCTATAATTTTAAGTAATCTTCTCATTAGTCAATCGTTGCTAAAAGTTTAGTTTGCACCATAATCACTCGTGAAACTTACATAAGTTTTCGTTGCAGCGATCACTTCATTTGTTTTATGCTGTACCCGAAGTAGAACAGATATATGGTCCTTGACTCATCCAGAACCCCACCGAAATCTTACATTGAATTCACCCGTGTCTTAAATGCGTAAGAAATATATATACACAAACATACATAACATAACGTAATTTGTTTTATGATATGATAGTTACTTGTTGTTGTTGACATTCGAGTAGGGCTTTCAAGAATTACCACGACCAAAAAGGGGGCAACATGATCCTGCGAAGGGTCAAATAAGATGCTTTGCTATGTCCACCCATGGGTAAGAAGACACTTGTAATGCTTCAACATAATTGCACTAGTAAGGAAGGGTATTACCAACTGTACTAATTCCATACATTATTATTTGATTTGAAGTGCCACAAGCAACCTCCAGCGGTGTTCTTTGTGGATACTACGTCTGCGAGTTCCTCGGGATCAGCGGAGGTCTGAAGCAACCCCGGGACATAAGCCTATACAAATTGGTGATTCAAGATTATTTATTATCCGATTCTCGATTTCACTATTGTTTAACCTCTTTATTGTCTACTTTATTATCGCGGTGAAGATTGCAAAGACCACTTTGGCACTCATCGATGATGACCTTTGCAATGTGCAAAAGGACATGTGCCAGTTCATTCGTCGTGAAGTCATCCATGAGAGAGGTAGTTTATTTTACTCGGGAGGTGAAGTGGAGAAGCATTCTAGACTTTGTAATTGGGAGGCGAGGATAGGCAGGCGTGAACACCGATGTATATATTTTTTTGAAAGAGCAATGAGGGCTGTAATTTATATTAGATAGAGAATATCGAGGAGTACATGGCACGAGGATCTGCACTGGAGAGTTTTACAAGGAGAATATCGAGGAGTATATATAACCTTGTGTATATAACCTTGTATATATATACATAATGCAATTATGATTTATATGTGCTTGGTATATATAACCTTGTCATTGTGTATGGATTTGTCTTTGAGCAGTGATGTGATTGATAAAATGTATGCATTTATTAATATTATAATATAATTAACATAACATTATTAAAAAGATTCTCTAGATATGTATGCAGTGACGGCTTAAGCGGCATACTGTGAAAATCTTATTTATGCGGCGGGTGCTTAAGCCACCATTGCACAAAATCATTTATGCAGGCGGCTACTTAAGAAACCGCTGTACAAATAAGCATTTGTGCGGCGGGTTCTTAAGCCGTCACTTTATACAAATATCATTTATAAAGTGACGGCTTAAGAACCCTTTGCACAAATGCTTATTTGTACAGGCGGTTTCTTAGCGACACTTTTACAAATGCATTTCTGGCGGTGCCAAAACACTCATGCAAATATACCGATTTACAGACCTTCGATTATAGGCGGGTGCAAACTTTGTGAAGATGGGTTACCAACGCTTGTACAAATGATTTCTGTAGCAGTGTATGATAGGTCGCTATCGCTGTGAGCACTGAATCCGCTAATATGAGCCGCGCTGCCTTAGAGAGTAGATGTCCTTTCCACCCTGCTAGTCTCAAGCTTGCCTTATCTAGGATAGGCTGGACATCTGATCTTCTTATTCTGGAGGGGTGTAGAGGAAGCCATAAATACCTGCATGGGAATTCCAGCAACGACGCTGGGATATTGTCAAATGTCAACTTTGCATGGTGGAATCAGGAAATGAAAACTACACTAAAGGAAACATCATCTGGACCATCCATTCTTATTCTGTCAAACTACATCTCAACTGTGCAGAAAAGTCTAGGATGGTATATGAGTACTTTTGCCATAATTGTTCACCTCCTTGTGAAACATTAGTTGGGATTTAACATAATTGTTCGATGATAACCTAATTAAATAAAGTCCAAGCCTATGCTACTATAACTATTCCAATAATAATGAAGTGCTAACAAAAGACTAGAAAATGTCACAAGTAATATCTCAATCATCTTGTAATTTCCTGTGCAAGCTCATCACGAAATGTGTCCATGGATGTATCACTCTTATCCGATGTTGACGCATCCGATGCATCTTGAGAAATGACATGTTTTACATATCTTGATGGTATTATAGGCACGAAGTTTGGATCCCAATCAAACCTTTGAAAATCCCTGTCTGGTGCATCATGGTCATGTATGAAGTTGTGTAGTCCTATAGTTGTGGCTACAATCATCTTTTGCTTTGACATTGGATAGCTTAGCATCTTCATAAGAATTCTCCATTTCATCTTCCATACACCAAAGCATATCTCAGTGATATTGCATAAACTTGAGTGCAACTGGTTGAATTTCTCTTTCTCACCACTTGGTGCAGAACCTCTTCGAAACTCTGGCACATGGTGCTTTTGACCCTTGTATGCCACTGTACCCTAGATGGTTAGAATAACCGGAATCCACAAGATAAGACTTACCTGAAACATGCAATGCAGATGTCATTTGAGTACTCAATGTACATAAATAAATAGTAACGCAGATTGAAACAAACAACACATAAATAGAGTAAAAGCTAGTTAAACATTACATAAATAAAGAGTAACGCAAACCGGTTTAAACATTACATAAATAGAGTACTAGCTAGATAAATTGTTATTAAATAAAGAGTACATGCTAGTTTAAACATTACATAAATAGAGTATAAGAGAGGAGATAAATTGTTCTCAAATAAAGTAGAAGCCATGTTTATCTACTTGCCATACTTGACTTCATACTTCCTTTTAAGCCATTCAAAATGTGCTGAAGGGCTACGCAATGAAGTCATAAACATATCTCTTTGTTCCTTCTTGACAAAAATTTCAATTGCAATGAAGTGCTCATTACTCCCTTCAACAGCTTCACACTCATCTACCAAGTCCATCACATCTTTAATAGTATAGCCCGATGATTCCTCTCTCTTTTTCTTGCAAATGATTTGAGTGATGAAAATGACCTTTCACTCAACTGGACAACGAGCTCTCTTTTCTTTTCTAGTGCTCATCGGTGACTCATCCTTCTGTTCATTGTCTTCTTTGTTATCATTGTCACCTTCATGCTCATCGACATCAATGATAGGGGATGGGTACAAACTGATCTCAGGAATGGTACCCATAGCAAGAGACCAATGGTCTGCACCATTGTTGCGAATTTTTTCAAACATTCTAGATAACAATAGCTCATTTTGCAGTCCATCCTTCTGAAACTTGCCATGGCTAGGCAACTCCTAGAAAAACATCACATATTAGAATATGCAATGCAAATTGGTAAACTAAAAGCTAATCCAAAAGAAATAATGACTTACTTTTTTAAGTTTTTGCCACCGCTCATGTGAGCACTGCACTGTTTTCTTTTTTTTCATCCTAACCTAAACCTGACTGTTTCATTAGTTTCTTCCAAGTGTGGTATTCACTTCTCAGCTTATCCCATTTGTTCGTAAATTGTCACTTGGTGTAACACAGACCGGTTCTCTCTGCAAATCTCTCTATGATAGCATCATAACTAGGGTTGTATAAATGGGTATTAGGATGATTCTCGGCCACTACCTATTCAACGAAAAGCTCACACACTATCCGAGTGTTGTAGTTATTCCACTCAGCACTGTCCATGTGCATTGTTCCATTTTTAGCAGTTAAAAAACCTAGACTATGGTTAAAACATAGTTGCATGCATCCTCCAATGATCATTGCTACTAGTGTATATGCCACTACAAGCTTATCTTACTCCTACTGAGATACTTGAATTATATGGTCAACCCACCTTATCCAAAAGAAAGATGAAACAAGAGGAAGCATAGCATTAGTTCATTAGATTAATCAAGAGACTTGTGAAAGGTCTAATGCCCTTATTTTTGTAAGTTGTTTAGGTGAGTCTATTCCATGGTGTCAAATGAAATAACCTGCTTATGATTAGAGGCTACTGCCAGAGTTGTGATGCTTAATGCTTCGCTACTAACTTAAGTTTCTTTTGAGCTGAACACAATGATAAGTTGGCCATGCAATATTTTTTCCCCAACAAGGATTGTTAATTGGGTGTATCATTCATTGCCCCTTTTTGTATTTTAATAACAACATGCATCTTGAATATATCATACTCCTAATTGAGAACATAAAGTAGTACTATAGAAAACTACTAAACTCCATGTTACTATTGTGTCCATTTCACAGGCCATAACTAACTAAAAATAATCACACTCCTAACTGAGAACTACTACTAACATGGGACAACTTGTATGAAATCTCTCAAGAGAGCCAGAGACAAGTAATTCCAGAGCAAGCTCATCAGCCACAACCACAACCATCCAAGTGCAGACTTTTGCCCAGTCCTAACTAGCAACCATTGATTGCATTTTCGCTGTATCATGAAACCACCTTAATTCATGCCAGATTATCACTATGCCCCGTAGGGGATCACAAATTCAATACCATACATAAGGGAAAATGAATTGAAGAAGAGCGAAACTTCTAGTTGCGTTACCAAAATACTACACAAGAAACCAAATTAGGGATTAGGGTTTACCTTCTACTTGCACGATGTCGAACCGCCGCACTGGAAGGCCACTGTCTACTTGGGAGATGCTCTCCCTCCTGGTCGCGAGTTGACGTAGCCGCTTGGGGTTGCGCTAAACCTTAGATTCCGTGGGGTGCTAGCTGCAGGGTACATCACATTACAAGTTATTTAGATATTTTCCTAGTTGAGGACTAGCACACGAACATCCATTCCATCTATCGGACGGTCCCAAACCGGCGTAATAAAATGCTTCAACATGTGCAACAAATCATGGCAATATGTGCGAACACTGCAAAAAAAACTCAGGCAACATTAGGAAAAGATTTGAAAAACAAATTGCACTCTTGAACAACCTAGACAAACTTTGATAGTATTGATACCTGAATTGGTATTTGATGAACCTGTATTTGAAAATGATGTAAAAAATTTCGAAAAAAACAAATCTATCTTTAAAAGATGTTGCCATCCTACAACATTTTGAAGATTCATATGCAACATTTGAAAATATTTTCAATGACATCTCAATAGCCAATTGCAACAATCCATTGCAATAACAATGTGCAATGTAAATAAACCTTATTTACGTCGGCACCGACGTAAATATGGGCTATTTACATCGCTCGGTTTGCGTCGGCCTATTTACGTCGGTTTTTGACCTATTTACGTAGGCTTTTGGCCGACGTAAATAGATCGGATTCCTGTAGTGAACATGACAAGTACTCTTGTGCAACATATCAAACCCCTAATAGATAAACAATGAGCATCAAGACAACGGTGATGAAGGTGGTTGCGATGCTTTGGCTTCCATCCTTTCCATGGTGACGGAGAAATTTTGCTTGAGAATGGTGAGAGAGAGTTGAGTGTGAGGGAGTGATGAGTTGAGGGAGGTGCACGTGAGGGAGGAGGAGGTCTAATTGTATCCTTTGGAATGAGTTGAATCGTAGTCCAATAATTTTTATTTTAGACCGTTCTGCCATTTACAAACATTACGGCAAACATGAAGTTTTAGTCTGATAATTTTTATTTTAGACCATTCTAAGCCATTTACGAACATTATGGCAAATATGAAGTTGTGTGACAACTACAAAGTAGGAATTCAATAAAATATAGAATAAGGATTCCCTTGTCTTCTATTTAGGACATCATCCCCATACTCTTTTTTAAAGAAAAGGGCAATGTATCTATTTATATTTAATGCTCCCCAATTCTACCAGAAATCCTATAAGAATTTGTTAGGAGTAAATTCTTTGAACTGATTCTCCATATACGAGCTGTACCACCACTTAGGGAAACAATAATTTACTGTAGAGTAGTATTTCTAAAAAAAATCTTTTAGCTACTAGATTTGAGAGACACATTGCAACAAGAAAAACACTTCTTGCAACAATAGAGGAATCAAGCTATATAAATTTGAAAAACTACCACAGCAAGCCTACAAGCGAAGAAGGCACATGGACAGTGACGAGAAGCATAGCTCGCCGAAGGAGGTTGTGGTAGCACTGGTGAGAATCCTGCGGTAGCAGAGCTCTACTTGATATAATAGGGTTCACGTGCAGAAGGCTACTACCATCGATGGAGCTTAAGATGCTGTGGGAGCTCGTTGGGAGTCTACAGCTGACTAAAGCTTGGTTAGTTCTCGTGTGTCTCATTGCGATGACCTCTCGCAAACATGAATGACACTGAGGACTCCTTGTAGCCTCGAATGGGACATCAACATATCATCATGCAAGGATGAGAGACGTTGGCTTTGGAAGGGGAGTGCTCCACATGGGTTCTGGCCACGGTGATGTCCAATGAAAGATCTGAGAGGGAGAGTAGGAGGGAGGAAAGAAGGGGCATGGACTCACGTGTGTGTGAGAGATCAGAATGGGTGGTTTGTGCTTTAGGGTGATGTGGATGGATAATGTCAAGTAGGAGTAGTGATATGTTGGCACTCAATATTAACATATTTTTTACTCAATTTTTCATATTTTTTGATATAGTTACTGAAATTATGTTTATCACCGCTAACCACCCTCAACAAGGAATATTTTGTTTGGATCCCAATTTCGTAGAAAGTGCTAGAAATCAAGTCAAAACACATCGAGAAGCCAAAAAAAATAATTTTTGAAAACCATCAAGGAAGGCTACCAAAAGGCAATTGATGCGGATCCCATGGATTCACATTGGCACCACCTGAGGTGCCCACCAGCACCGTGAAGGCACTGACCCTGCCACTAAAGGAGAGAATGTAAAATATATTCTAAAAATATGTTAGAATCAATCCTTAAACTCAAGACCTTGTAGAGAAACAAGTAACCCGACTAACCATCTCATTCTGACATCACAATTTGCTTATACTCATGTTGTTGTTCTTATGAGTAGTACACAATATGTCTTAAATGTCTAAATGAATGTCTCTATAGAATTGAAAAGGACTCGAATAACGTCCCATAATACAAGATCAATTTAAAAAGTGTTTCAAAAAATATCTCTATATGTTTTTTGTTTTCACAATTTAAAAAGCCTCAGAAACGCCTCTGCGGTCCACATTTTATGTTCTTTATCCAAAATATCTCAAAATAGTGTTTCTATATTCAAGGCACCTTATAAAATACTGCAAAATTGTCTTTACAATATGTTATGGTAATTTGTAGAGGCAAATAAAAAATATCTATAAAAAGTGCCTCTATGTGAGTTTTTTTGTTTTAGTCGATGCACCATTGGCCTTCCCCTATTTCTCGAAGCCTCCAACTATCTGTGGAAAAATGCAAAAAAGGAAAAATTAAAATAATATAAAGAAAGAGGAATTTGGAGGGAAAACACATAATAAGGGAAGAGAGAAGGTTATGGATGCCATGACACGGAGTCAGTCAGCGCCGGTTGGGGCGCCTGCAGGTGCGGACCCTAGCACCGACCCCTATATGACTTAGCCCCCTCCCCCTTCATTTAGTGGGAGATTTGCGCCATTGACACTCTTTAAAATTCGTGATTCACTATCTGCCACCTTAGCCCACTGTTATAGACTCAGATGGATCCACATGTCATAGACATATCACTTAAAGCCAACGAATTGAGTGTCACTGGACTAATTTTTCCTCATTTTAGGGATCCAAGTTTCGGAGTTTTAAATCCAAATTTCGCCGAGAAGTTGAGATTTTGAGGGTTCTTCTTATAGTAGATCAGACGAGGATTACTCTAGGTTTAGCATAGTAATTAGTGCTCTAGTTCAGATTATATCCTCTAAACCCCTTCTAACAGCCAACTAAGGTCAAGGTTCCACAGCCTTTCTTCTTCGTCCCGTTGTGGTTTGTGTGAATAGTCCCTCCCCTCTCTTCCCCGGGGTGTGGGAATCTTGTTGTAATTCTTAACTTATGGATGATCTATATTATTAGTACTCTTTTGTACTATGGTTGTAGATTATCAATTATTTAGCCATAGATGTTAGGCCGATTCATGTCAAGTAGTGCAAATCTCGTCGATGGTGATTAAGGTGATGGTGTTGTGACAAGGATGAAACTCTGTAAGGGTTGGTGTAGATTTGTAAGGTGAGAGCGAACCTAGTACGTACGAGAAGTGATACTGTATACTACCCCTCATATTTGTTGAAGAGTTCGCGCCTCCTGGTTCATTTGAGCCGGCCGGCCGGCTCGGCTCGGCTCAAAAAAATTTTCGCGATTTAGTCCTTTTGTAAATTATGAACAGGTCCTTCGCGATTTTTTGAGAGAGAAAGATTTTTCCCTCTAAATTCGCGTTCAGGTCCTTCGTGCGCTATTTTATGAAAAGAACCTCCTGTTATATTTAAATCGTGAACAAGCCCTTTTCTAATTTTTCAGGATAGCGGACAGGTCCAAAAACGTAACATTCAGGTCCTTACTCTTTACATCTAGGTCCTTTCTCCGTTTTTCCTGGAAAAAATGTTTTTGTCACTAGAAATACGTATTCAGCTATATCTCTAGACTTTTTCCCCATCTCGATTTCCCATCTCGAACTCTAATATTTTTTAAAGCATATATTATTACTCTACGAACGCATCGGTCTCTGATATTTTTTAAAACATGTATTATTACTCCGTGAACGCGTAGAGTGTTAAGCTCGACAAAAGAAGGTTGTCATCTCTAATAATTTTTCACCTTTTTCCCTCTAGACTTTTTCCCCACCTCGGTTTTCTAGCTCGGTCTCCAATATTTTCCAAATAATTCGTCAAATGAGATATTTCTACAGCTCTATCTCTCTGCTTTTTCCCTGTTTCGCTCATTATTTCAACGATTTTAAAAATAAAAGGCCGCCGAAAAAAGAAATCCATCTGAAAAAACGACACGCGACGTGTTACTCGTGAGTCTCTAATATTTTTAAAACATATCCTTTCTCCGTTTCCTGAAAAAAACGTTTTAAATGCGCCAAAAATATTTGTGCGACTCTATCTCTAGACTTTTTCCCATCTTAATTTCTCATCTCGATCTCTGATATTTTTTAAAACATGTATTATTACTCCTCGAACGCGTAGAGTGTTGAGCTCGACAAAAGAAGGTTGTCATCTCTAATAATTTTTCACCTTTTTCCCTCTAGACTTTTTTCCCTTTGCGGTTTTCCATTTCGGCCTCCAATATTTCCCAAATAATTAAATGAAGGAGATATTTCTACAACTCTATCTCTATTTTTCCCCATTTCAACGATTTAAAAAACGTCGTAAAAAAAAGGAATTTTTCTCTACGGTTACGCATGAAAATTTTTTGTCCTTTCATCCGTTTCGCTCATTATTTGACGATTTAAAAATAAAACTTAAAATTTCAACGAAAAAAAGGCACGCCTTGTGACATGTTACGCCATGAAAAATTTTAATGTTCTTTCGGTAGTTCGCTCATTATTTCGACGATTTAAAAAATAAAACACCGAAAAAAAATTCTATGAAAAAAAAAAATGACCTACCAGAGTATTACGAGAAAAATTTTCTAGTACTTCTTATTAAAGCGGTGAGGAATGCCGGTACCTCAAGCTGCCACCTCAGCGTATTCGTGAAAAGGCCCTTCGGAAAATGCAAAATCGCGTTTAGATCCTTCGGTCGGTTTTTAGCAAAAAAGACCCAGAAAAAATAAAATTACGTCTAAGTCCCTCTACGGTTTACATTTAGATCCTCCCCCACAAATTCACCGACAGGTCCTAGCAACCTTTTTTCAAAAAAAATGAAAATAAAAAATACGTAAAAAAAAGGCAACCGAAGTTTTCTAAAAAAAACACAGATTCGTCGAAACTTTATAGCAGCCCATAAATTCACCAACGGGTCCTAACCGCGGTTTTCTAAAAAAAACATCGATTCGTCGAATGCTTACAGCAGCCGATAGATTCGCCGATGAGTCCTAAGTCCTAACAACCCGTTTTTTTAAAAAAAATACAAAAACTGAAAATACGATCAAATTTCCTAAATTTTACACATTTCATCGTCGCATACGACGCAGCGTAGCACGTTACCCTGGCTAGTTATTATTATATCAAAATTATTTTGAATTGTAGTACGTGAACCTAGCCCAGGGAGGATCGCAATTAACTTGGATAATATTGCTCCTTCTATTTTAGGTTATTAAATCATCTTTTTGATCATCATTTTAGTAAGTAGTAAGTTAGGTAAAGTTATTCGCACAAGTCATATGCTGCTGAACCTTGCTTCCAACTAGGGGTGCAAGCGGATCGGATACGGACGGATTTCGCTCATTCCGTATCCTATTCCAAATTTTTCTCGGATATAGAATCGGATCACGGACGGTCCGGATTGAATCTGAATCTGGATTACTTGGTCGCGAATCAGAGCGAATCTGGATCGTTCGGATACGGTTAGTCTCGATTCTGAATAGTTAGTCGGATAATGCGTAAAAGCGAAACTATATATGTCGCGCATATTAAATACACAAAACTTTACTAGAATCTTGGAGACATATAAGTGTTTCAAATTCAATAATAGTTGCCTTCCTATATAAGAATAATATGCGACCAAGTATAATTCCAATCAACATATGACCTTATATGATGTAGAATGTTTATGTTTATCGGATCATTATCGGATATCTATTGCACTCATTTACACCGATATTTTTCGGATATCTCGGATATGCGGATATGGATCGGATACGGATCGGATACTTCTCTTCCCATATCTTACCCCATATTTTTTCGGATAGGCAGATTCGAATCCGGATTCGAATCTGGATATAATCGGATATCATTTTCTCGGATTCGAATCGGATTTTAAACAAATTCGGTCTTCGGTCGGTCGGGAATTATCCGCTCCGTTTGCACCCCTACTTCCAACTAGCAATGTACGACTATTCTTCTGACCCTTGCATTAATACCCCTCCATGAGTCACAGTTAGGCTTAGGCATTTATATATGGAAACATACTCTTCCTCAAATTAATGTATGGAAACACACAACAAACTAACAATTAATGGAATGACTTGTACTCGGACGTCCGAAATTTTCGAACGCACTGCAATATTTTTTTCCTTCATGTGCAACATTTTTCTTCGACAAACAGTAAAATTTGCTACAGTAAACGGATGTTACAAGCGTTTAAAAAATGTTTCACGCATTGACAAAAAATGTTGTAAGCGTAGAAAAAAAATATTGCAAGAGGCGTCTGATAGGATGAACAGAAATCGGACGTCTGAGCGCTAGTTTCTCCCAACAATTAAAGCTCGCGCAATTAACATGATCATCATTTGGGAATTGGGAGTATGGAAATAAACATACCGTCACTAGCTCCGATCGTAATCGTGAAGAATAAAGTTGACTAGTTCAATGCCCGTGCGTTGCTACGAATAATAAAATTGGTAACGGAACATAAAGATCAAGTAATAAAACAAAATTTCGCTACAAGATCAAACATCTATATCTCTCAATTACAAAAGTTCAATGCCTGTGCGTTGCTACGGAAAAATAAAATTGATAGCGAAACATAAAAGTTAAGCAATAAAAAAAAATTGCGCTACAAGGATCAGCTGGATCAACCCGTTTCTCTCATATATCATCATTACGAATTTGATCTCGTCTTGTATGACCATAAATCTATCGCAACATCCACATTTTTGCTACGCTTGTCTTCTATACATGTTGTCTTTTTATCATACTACATTCCGCTCCATATATCATCCTAGGTTTGATCACCATCCTATATAACATACCCTTTAATTTTTTATGGATTTTTCTATCATATAAAACAAACAGATGTGACACTATTTCATCCACCCCACCTATATCCCGTAGCTCACACTTCATCAATCTCACCGCCACTGTATAACATTGATCCCAAATATCGAAACATTGAGCTTCCTAACCCATAATTACTTATTTTCCGGTGGGGCATGCCCACAGTTGACTACTAAAACAAAAAGATGAATCAATTGGTCTGCAAATGACCCAAATCTGAACAATTCACACTATTCCAGTCCAATTCATCCTTGAAAACGTGCCAAATGAATAAGAAGAAAACAGTCTTCATAAGACAGAAAATAACAAAACACAGTTGAAAATGATACAATGCATCCGACGTTTCATTTCCCCAACAAGCTGCAGTCACATGCACACCGCAGCATTTTTTGGGTCGTAAACAAAAACTACAGCCAGTCAGAGATGGTGATTACAGGAGACAATACAAGGGGCGTGCTCAAGCTCTCCTCTAATTAATTATTTGCCAATGGAACGGTTCAGGTATGTGAATTCAGCTCAAGATCAAGCATACGCGGACAAACCTCCTCTTCTGTGAAGTTGTACATCTTGCCAAGAGCAGGAGTCAACCTCAGGACATAACCATACTTTACATTAGGATCAGTGACAGATTCTTCCAGAGACTGCAATATCTTCAGAGGTGCAATGATGTAATCAATCCTACACATAAGAAACATTAGTTCCCTACATGCTAACACCCACAATTATCCATTCGGAGATACAGTCTACCAAAAATAAGTATCAAAGATTTACCCTAGAAGGCTAAAGACATCTTGCTTGTTGCGTACAGCAACAGCCATCAACTTTGTTTTGTACCCATTTTTGTGAATGTAGGCATACACTTTCTTCACTGCATTACAGTTCAGAATTATACTGAATACTGAATCCTAGTGAAGTAGCAGAAAATGTAAGCCCAACATAAACATGCATAAAGTAAACTTGCCAATGTTAACTTCAGCATCTAATTGGACACAGCTCTTAAGTGTACTGCTGTTTATTCCTAGTTCCCTTAATAATTGTCACCAATTTTTCAGTTATATTAGTTTCATTAATTACACTATAACATGGGCATCACGTCAAACCAACATGTGATGTGCTCAAAATAGTTGATGATGAGAATCAAATGGACTTTTAAAATAATGTCGAATGCTAAAATCAATCAAAGGGTAATATTACTTACTCACTGTTCAGCACAAGAACTTTGAATCTTTTAACTTGTTTTGCTTTTTAGCTAAATAGTCAGGCACCAATTGCAGTACTGGGAAAAACAACACCAGGTACCAAAACTTTCCAAGTCTGTTAAGTAAATCAGCTCTGTTTCCAGATATTGGCTTATGCTGATAAATTTCTCCAGAAATAGCCACAAAAAAACGTATTCTAGAAGAAAAAACAGCCACAAGATTAAATAGTAACTGATGCTAACCAAAGCAAGCCCCACATCTTCTCCCTTCTTCAAAGCTTCATCTATCTCTCTCGCTGTTCAAATTCATATACTTAGCATAAAAATATATTGTTCTCTCTCGCTCTTCAAATTCATATGCTAAAAGATTGACAGTTAACACAAAATATATATGCCTCAATATTACCATATCACAAAAAATGCATAGTTTTTAACATTATGATTGTCCATTTTAGACCATAATACCATATGAACTTGCATATACACTCAAAAGGCAAAAAAGAAAAAAAGAACAGTAATTCATAATTTAGGAACCTAGCGTATGTAAAATGCACTATCCAACACCTGCAAGTTGCAAACAAAAACAAAATGAGTTTTATTAGTTAAGAGTAGAATAGAGAATTTACTTCTCAATAGGAGCAGGAAACCTTGTCTTTATACTTCTCATGTGGAACAGGAACTCCCCACTTAAGATCTCTGGTGATACAGCGTGGCTTTAACCCTTCCTTCAGCCATGCATTGGTTGCTTGAATAGCATTTTGACTCCACATGCCATCTACTGAAGTATTGCTGATATAGTTCACCAATTTATCTCTCAATAGAGGAAGCTCCAAGAATAAGTGATCTGTGTCACGAATGCGTGGAGTATTCTTACAGACCTACAAAAAAAAAGGCAGAAGACAAAAAGGAAATTTATACTTCACAGTTTCATGAACAGAAAACTTATGTGTTTAGTATTTAGTCAACCATAGTGATACAGCAACAAAAAAGTCATGTGTAGTTGTGTACAGTATCTGATATGCTTACCTTACACTTGGGATCAATCAGCTCAGTTGGGTTCAATAATTTGCTGCACTTTTCACACTGATCACCTCATGCTGAAACATAATTACAGCCTTCTGTTGGGCATTTTCCTTCCACAAGCCTATCGGCTAGGAATCGTTGGCATTTATCACAGTAAAGCTGCAAAGCAGATAAAGTTTGCATAATGGAAGCAACATTGGAAGATGAATATACAGGTACAAGACCAAGAATTAGCTGTACCTGCTGCATGGTATTTTCTGTGAGCCAATTGTTTTCCATCAATTTATGGAAAATTGCCTGGCAGACTTCTGTTTGTTGAGGACAGGACGTCCGCCCAAACTTGTCAAACTTTATGTCAAACCACTTGTAAACCTCATTATGGATAGCATGATACCTGCATTTTCAGCAGGGAAAGCTTCCTATGAACACGCTTCCATTTTTCATATAAACTATGTAAACTATATATATAGCATATCACAGGTTGATAACTGAAACTTTCAAGTGTAAATTAGAAGTCAAAGAAGTATTTGATATATTTCATAAAGGTCAATTGTAACTATGGAAGGTATAATTGTCAAACTCTAACCAAATTGCAGCATTAAATTCGTTCAATGCATGCAGATCAACTAAGCCAAATCGAACAGTCATTAACCATCTATCGCAGCATGAAAGCTCCCGTTCATTGTGATTTAGGAACAACGAAATCTAACCAAAAAAACAGTTCTCGCAAGCAAATCAACTAAAAAGAAAACCGATTTTCTTAGCTCCATACATGCCTTCGTATTCACGGTTAGCTCTCAGAAATCATCACTAAACATTAACTATACTAAACACCCAATCCAGCTAAGTACCACCACAAATCGCCACACTTGAGGAGTGCCGCGCGAATTTACGTCAAAACTCAAGCCAAACCTACTGCCCCCAAACAACTCACCTCTTCAGCACGTCTTGTACCTAAAATCCCCAAAATGAAACAGCTCGAGCGCACCCACATAAACTCAAAACGAACCCTCCATATCAAGTTACCAACAAACCATATTTAAATAGAAACATCGAAAGGTGAGTGCTCTCTCACTTGTCGCAGATCTCCTTGGGCGAGCAATTCTCCTCCATGGCCTTGGTCTCGGTAGCCGTCCCGTACTCGTCGGTGCCGCATATGTAGATCACGTTGTACCCATGGAGCCGACAGTACCACGTGAACACGTCGGCGCTGAGCACACCTGTAACACGTGATCAAAAAAGAATCCATCAGAAAAGACGACGGCGAACAACGAGAGGTCGAGGGGAAAAATTGAGGGGAAGATGGGGCGGTAGAAGGGATGCGCACAGCCAATGATGTTCCCCAGGTGCGGGACATTGTTGACGTAGGGCAACGCGCTGGTGACGAGTATGTTGCATCGGCTGGGGATCGGCAGCTTGGGCGGCGATGGCGTCGCCATGGAGACGAGCGAGGTTTAGGGTTAGGAGGCTTAGTGCAGGAATGTCAGTACTAAGAAATCGAAAATTAGGAGGCATATAACAACAAGGCCCTAAAAAATTAAACGCAATTCATGCACGCATTGAAAAAGATAAGCACCCAAACAAACATGAATTCTTACAAAGGCAATAACGATCTCACATCGGCGATGTCTCGGTTCCTGTCGAGCCCTTCCCTCCACCTCTGGGCTTCTTCCTCGACGGCCTCCGCGCCGTCCCCGTCAGTCGGGTCGGCGACAATGCGGGCCACGGCGTCCTCCAGATCGGTGCGGAGGAGGTTTCCCCCCATGATGAGCCCCATGTCGAGCGCCCGGAGCGCGGCGCGGCGGTCGGCGGCCGCCGGCCGGAGACGCGCGACGTGGAGGCACGCGAGCGCGTAGGCGTCCCTCCACGCGCTCCCCACCTCGCTCCAGGGCCCCGAGTGGAGTTGCTCCCACGCCATCTCCCGCGTCGCCTCCGCCGCCTGGAGGTCGCCGTCCGCCGCTTTCTCCACCGACGCCACAAATGTGAAGAGAGGCGATAAAAGGAAAAGAGCAGATCGGTGGGGACGCGGGGGTAGATCGGTGGGGCGTGGGCGGAAGGGAGACGCGGGGCGAGGAGGGGGCGACGATCTTTTATTGCGGCGCGAGGAAGGATGCGGCCAGGGGCAAGGTTGGGGGCGGAGATTGCGGCTGTGGGGAGATTGTGATGGGGGAGGAAGGAGTTGCCGCTAAGCCGTGCGAGAATTTCGGGGGAAATATTTCGCACAAGGAAGGAAGGAAATCGGGGATTCGGGAGAGGATTAGGGGCGAAGAAAAATGCACCACCGCCACCAACTGAAAATTAAGAGTAGTAGAGATAACAAAGTAATGTCCTGGACTAAAACATTCCTAGTTTGCCTCGGCAGGCAATGATACATTCCTTTGATACCATTATTGCTTCGAGAAAATTCCTTATCTGCCACCAAAAGTTAGGAGGATCTTTAAAATGTCATCGTGAAACTATTATTTCCTTCATTGCCATTGGATCTTAACTCTTTAAACTTGTCAGAATTTTCTCTCTTTTGTAACTCTCGATATAATGAATTTGAACCTACAATTTTATACATAGGTAGAGTAATCTATGAAGTGCATCTACAATTTTTTTCAGAATTTTTCGTGACTTTTGTTATTTGGTGTCTTGGTCTATATACGTAGGCTCAGATGCACAAGATCGTTCTTTTACCACTCTTGTCACTCTGCCGTGGGTCAACTGTACTCATTTGCCCCTTGACTTGTCAGAGGTTTTAGAAAATGGCAGTCCTACCCTTGGTCAAAGCCCTTCCTCCTCTTTTCCTCCTCACTCATACAACTTTTGTCAAGTTGTTTAAGTTAGAATATAATTAGGATGAAAATAGGCAGCAATCGTTTTTTTACTTACAGCCAAGTAACGGGTGATTGCTAGAAGTGGCAAAAACAGGATAAAAGTTAAGATCCAATGGCAATGAAGGGAATAGCAGTTTCACAATGGCATTTTATGGGCTGTTTGGTTCCCCACTCAGCGGGCTCGCTCCCTTCGTGCGTTGACCGCCGCTCGAATCATTGTTTGGTTCATTGGCTCCCTCGCGAACTGGCTCCATCGATGCAATAAGGCCAATTTTTCCGCAAGACTGCAGACGCTGCGGAGACTGCCGACGCTGGCGCGTTCCATGGGCGAGCTCGAGCGAGCAAAGCCACGCCTGAAGCTGGGAACCAAACAGCCCATTAGAGATCCAATCAACTTTTAGTGGCAAATAATTTTTTTTTGAAATGCTTTCTGTTTGCTCAAATTCTTTGCAAGAGAGAAGCTGTGAATTGTTCAGCCTCTGCATTCAAAACTCGAGGTGCAAGCACAAGTGTTACATGCTGGAATTTTCTTTGGAAATTGAGAGTTGGGATCACGACGACACTGATAGCAATCCTGCTGATATGCTCACAAAAACACTTTCAAATACCAAGTTCAAACATTGCTTGTACTTGCTTGGTATTCATAGTACTTAATTACCCTTTTGGGTTTTTCGAAGACAATATATCATTATGGATTTTGAAGGGAAGGTTTTTTTAGAGATAAGGTTTTCTTAAATATCCAAATAGGAGTCCAAAACTCGTAAGATTTGAACTCATCCGGCTATATAAAACCAACCTCATGTACATGTAAATTAAACAAAATAGATTTCCTACTCAAAGAAAATACCATGAGTTTGTCCAAAAGCTCGTCTGGCCCGCCTCATCCCCAAGCGATCTTGCGTGCATCAGCACTGATCGATTGATTGATGCAACAAGATCAGACACGTCAAGAAAAGAGGATTAGGCGGCAACAGGATCAGGATGGCTTGAGAAGAACTATGATGACAGGGTCTATATATATATGGCATGCATCGGTAATATGAAACGGAGGGAATACATGACAGATATGCCCAAAACTATGGACACTAGCATTTTCAGTGGCACGGGGATAGCATCCAGTGTTGACGGAAATTCAGAGGTGGCATGCGTGGACAGTTCATCTGATCATCATATTTCTCCGTCCCACAGCTCCTCCAACGACTTGTAAGGCCCGTTCGGCGACACAAAATGCTCCCCCTGACATGCCCTCCTCTGCGGTGTAGTGCCGATCATCTCCTTCTCGTCGTCGCTCAGCTCCCAGTCGAAGATCTCCATGTTCTGCTTCAGCCTGTCCTTGTTGAAGCTCCTCGCCACAAAGCACACGCCCTGCTCGTACAGCCACCTCAACGCTACCTGTATATGTGTAGAGATATGTACATTAAACAATCACGTTACAAATTCATCAGGTTTAGAAACTTAATCCAACCAACCTAATTTTTCTTAATTTTTTTAAAGGAAGATTCTAATGTTAATTTCAGTAGAACAAAAAACTAAATGTTGGTCAAATGAAAAATATATATATATATTTTTTGGTTTGGTTTACCTGAGCAACCGTCTTGCCTTTCCTTGCAGCGACGTCGAGGAGCACGCTGCTCTCCATGACGGCGTTGGAGCCCCAGAAGGTGCCGTACGCCCCGAGAGGCGAGTAAGCGGTGACGACGACGCCGCTCTTGGCGCACACATCCCGCACCTTCTCCTGCCTCCACCCGACGTTCATCTCCACCTGGTTCACGGCCGGTGGCACGGCGGCGAAGGAGAGAAGCCGGGACATCTTGGCCGCCGAGAAGTTGCTCACGCCGATGGACCTCGCTAGGCCCAGGCGGTGGCACTCCTCCATACCGCGCCAGACGCCCTCCATGTCGAACGCCACCAAGTCGTCCATCGAGAGGGCGCCGGCGGGGTCCTTCTTGGCGACGGCGACTGGCCAGTGGACGAGGAACAGGTCCAGGTAGTCGAGGCCGAGGCGCGCGAGCGACTCCCGGAGCGCGGGGACGACGCGGGCCGGGTGCGTGTCGGAGATCCAGAGCTTGGAGGTGACGAAGACTTCGGCGCGGGAGGCCACGGCGCCGAGCCGGACGGCGTCCGCGACGGCGGCGCCGACCGCGCGCTCCGTGCCGTAGAAAGACGCGGTGTCCAGGTGGAGGTAGCCGAGGCGGACGGCGTGGAGGATGGTGGCCGGCAGGTCGTCCGGCGTGCTGGACGAGCCCGTGCCGAAGCCCAGCACCGGCATGGCGTGGCCCGTGTTGAGGGTCACGCACGGGATGGCCGCCGCGCCGCCGCTGTGCCCGTCGGCTCCGGCCATCGGGGGTTCTTGGGATCGGGAGGTTGGGTTTGGTTGAGCGTTTGACTCGTCTCGTGCTCTGCCTCTAGTCTTTGAGAATTGCAAGAGCTAGGGGTGGAGGATTGGTTAGCCTTATCAACTGTTCCATGCGTTGACCAGCACAGCGCTCCACATGGTAAATGCGTTGCCCCATAAATTAACCAAGATTTGAGTTAGTTAGACGCGAATATTTAAGGGGTGTCTAGGGAGCACCTGAGTGTTTTTTTTTTGCTAAAAATATTCAAATTTTTAGATGTTGCACGCGATAAAAAAAATATTACACACGTAGGAAAAAATATTATACACGTAGGAAAAAATGTTGCAACGCGTCTGAAATTTGGAAGTCTCTTGCAACATTTTTGTTCAACGCTTGCAACATCTGAAATTTGGAAGCCTATTGCAACATTTTTGTTCAACGCTTGCAACATTTTTTTCCAACGCGTTGCAACATTTTTTTTCAACATGTGCAACAATTGAGTGCTCGCAGATAAAAAAACACTCGAGTGTCACTTAGCAATTCTCAATATTTAAATCAAACCGGACCTTGTTTTTGCTTTCTTTTTTTTTTAAATCCACCTAAACAAGGTGAACGAATTTATTTTTATCAAATCTGAAAGTTTTTGAATTTAAAATTTTCAGAGTGGAAGCTTTTCGTTTGGAATTTTTTTGAGGTGAAACTTTATAATTTGAAATTTTTGATTTAATTTTTTTTAGTTAAACTTTCCGATTTAAAATTTTCTGGTTGAAGCTTTTTTGACTTGAATTTTAAATCAAAACTTTTGAACCAAAAGTTTTTTGAATCAAAACTTTTTGAACCGAGAGCTTTTGAATCGAAAGTTTTATGAGTTGAAACTTTTCCAGTAGAAACTTTTCGAGTTTAAACTTTTTTATTTGATTTTTTTTATTTAAAACTTTTCATGATGAAACTTTTCGAGTTGAAATTTTTTGATTTGAAACTTTTCAAGTTGAAACTTTCTAATTCAAGTTTTTGGAAAAACCAAAATTTTGAGATATTTTATAAAAATAATAAAAGCATCATCGATTTTTTTATAAAAATGTACAAGCTTAATTATACTCTAAAAATTTATGGTACTATATCTAGTAGTCTAGGATCATACAAAAAAAATTCTAAAATAATTGAACTTCATTTGTTATGCTTGAAAAATCAAAAATAGAAGGAACATAAATGAGAAAGTAACATAATCAAAATTTTATAAATTCTATCGAGTATGATCACAATCCAAAATTTTTATGAGAGCTTAATAATTTCCTTAGAACTCTTCTATAAAATTTTCAAAAATTCTAAAGCTTTTTTTGGTTGCTTAATCAAATATATGGAAACAATACATATACTCAACATGGCTTTAATGAGGATAGCAGCACTGCTAAAATTTTTAAAACTTCCTTAGGCCTGATCATCATCTAAAAATTTTATAGAAATATATGTGATGTGTCAGGAAAATTTACAAAAAAATTTAAAATTTTATAACATAATTTGAACTATTTTTCATTCGATTGAAATTTGCTGGTAAGGATTTGATCAGAACAGTAGCACTTTTAGAATTTTTGAAAATTACTCATGATTGATCATCATCTAAAAATTTTATGAGAATATTATTGATCTGTCATAACCATTCACAAAAATTTTTAAAATTGTCTGTACTATTTTACATTCGGTTGAAATTTGCTAGTAAGGCTTTTGTTAGGACAGTAGTATAGATAGAATGTTTTAAAATTTCTCTAGCCTGATCATCCTTTGAAATTTTTTTGAAACATTATTGATGTGTTAGGACCATCCATTAAAATTTTTAAAATTTTCTAACATGATTTGTACTATTTTTTGTTCAGTTGAAATTTACAAAAAAATTGGCAATTTCGGCTGAAATCTTGAAAATCCCAGTTCAAACAATTTCAGATTTGAATTTTTTTTCATTCAATTTGAAATTCTGAAATCTAATTAAAATTTTGAATTTTGAATGCCTAAAAAATATAGTCTAAAAACGAAATTTGAAACGTTGGAATTGACCCTAAGAAAGGTCAAGTCCACAAAAGGCTACTAAATCCAATCTTTGTTTAAAAAATAAACTCATTTGACTAATTCATCTAGGTGCATTTGGTTACTTGCACCAAGTGATACATGTATGAGATAGTTTAAGGAAAAAATAATCCTTATATTTGGTTGCTTAAATGGAACCATCCCATCCTAGATGATGAGATATAAATTTAAGGAATATTTCCTATAAATATTGAATCATTTCTCATCCAAAACAATAAAACTAAATAGTACAAGACCATCCCATCCTATTCAATCTCATCCTACCAACCAAACATACCCCTAATGTTTTTGTCAACAAGCAGTTCATCGAATCTGCTTGTCACTTTCCGAGATTGGAAGCAGTGGGTTCATCAAATTTGCTTGTCACCTTCGGAGCTTAAAAGTAAGTGGCTTCTTCTAGTTAATTGTTGTTAGTTTTTGTTCGGCTTATGCAAGATAAGCAATCTCAAATATCATTATAGAAAAATTGTAGATGTACTTCATAGATTGCTCTACCTATGTATAAAATTGTAGATTCAAATTCAAGTTTAAACTCTTAAACTTACAAAGAATTTTCTTTTTGTAACTCTTGATATATAATGAATTTGATCTTGAAATTTCATACATAGGTAGGGCAATCTATAAAGTACATCTACAATTTTTTTCAGAATTTTTTGTGACTTTTGTTAGTTGGTGTGCACGGTGTGTACACGGGAAGGCCTGTGTGCACAGGATACATTGCCGGTCTTGGTTTGGTCAATTATTGTTGGACTCCATGGAAGCGGTCCAACTCAGTCATTTGGAGATGTGACTCAGATGGTCTCAGCCAGAAGTGATTGCTTCAACCCTGTGCACATAGTAACACACTAGTATTGTTTTCCCTCCCCCAGTGCATAGCAAAGCACGAGCAATTACGACACAGCTGTGATGGTGCCTTGGTAGTGGAATGGCTGCAAAGAGGTGAGCATAGCATGTTCCCAAACACGGGAAACCCATTTATGGAGGTTTTAGACAATGAGTATGACTACAATGGCCAGAATGACATGAAGAAGCGGTGGCAGCCACAAAGAAGAGGAGTTCACCGGCGGTGGGCTTTGGTGTGGAATTGGCACCGAAAGCGCATGCACAAGCACAACGGGGTTGTGGGTGTTGGTGTTATGCCCTTGAGGCAGTCATATAGATGATTGTAACATGACTATGCTTATGAATAATAATATGATTATTGGTCCAATGAATGTATATCATTATATTGATCAGCAAGTATGTGACTTGCTTATGAAACTCTCTACTTATTGATATAATTATGTAAGTATCTCTGATCGGGTATCATCGTATAGGACAACGATGAATAGATCAGCACATGTATTGATCGATGATTATGTTTCATAGATCATAGGATATGGAGATATCATCAATACATGTGAACTCATGATGAAGAACATGGGTTAGATAGACCCGAAATGGGACACTGCGAGAATGTTACATTCTTATGTGTCATCAGTGTATCTCATACATAGTGGATGTATGATCCTTAGACTGAGATTGTCACATTCCTACATGTGTAATAGTTTACCTTGGGGCCACCAAACGCTATTCCCTAACCGGATAGTTATAAAGGTAGCTTTCATGTTTGCTATGAAATGTGCGAGAGGAAGTGGGCAATCAAGATGGAATTTGCCACTCAAAGGTAAGCGGAGATATATGTCTAGGCCACTCGTGTGATATGATTAAGGAAGTGCATGGCCATGCCGTGATTGAGAAGTCAATCACAACTTATTAATATATCACGGATACGAGATGGATTGAACTATCAAAGGATGACATACTTCTCGCCTTGAGTTCGATCTTCATATAGTTTGGCAAAGGATTATTACATGAGTACTTTTGAAAGGTTCTATCCGATTTGATCATATGCGTTTGGGAGTTGGCATGCTCGCAAGGAACCTGCCGACTATTGGATTGGAAAAAGGGTTTTCGAATCTATGTCCAAATGTACATGAACCTCTGGTCACACACTTAACGGTGGGACGCGTGGTCGGATTGGATCCGTAATTAATGGACCTCGTGGGCTTAACGCTACCGATGGGCCCGGCTTAGGGTTTCGTCGCGTGGCTATATAAGGAGAGGAGAAGGGTGGGCGTGCATGCGATTGCTCACGTCCAGAACCCTAGCCTCCACCTCTCATTGCCCTTGCCGAGCGACGCGGTGCTTGCACGCCGACGCACGGCGTTCCATCCCGGGACGTGTGGACTGCTGTGGTGACGCTGCTACTACTGCGGCGTGGTGAGGACGATCCACGGTGAGGACGATCCGCAGCGAGGACGATCCACGGCGATGACGATCCGCAGCGAGGACGATCCGCAGCGAGGACGATCCGCGTGAGGACGATCCACGGCGAGGACGATCCACTACACCAACGCGCGAAGGATTCCGCAACTGCGCGTCTAGTGGTAATCCAATCTGTGATCCCTTTCTTGCGAGTAGCTTTTCTGGTTATGCGGTAGAAATTTTAATTTGTGCTAGCGTAGCATACCGCGTTCCCCGACAGTGGGGACCCTCTTGGTGGTGGTAGCTTTGCTCGAGGTAGCATGAGCTACGCTGTTAACAACGGCGGCCATGGTGGGGAGGTGGAACTCGGTAGTGCAGGCTACGGTGGAGGGGATCACAGGAGAAGGTGGGGGATAGCTTTAGCGTGGTGGGGTAGACCTTGTGAGATGGTTGGCTCAATAGGTAGATGATGGAGGTGAAGAATTGTTAGAGGTGTAGGGAGGGCGGCATCATAACTTGACTCCGGTGAGCTTTGACAGCAAGAGTGGCATTGCGAGGATAACTAAAAAATGACGAAGGCTATAGTGTAGTCAATTTTATAGAATGAAGAACCTAGAGAACAACTTTGGGTATACTATCTTAGGTGGTCGCGGCGGTAATGGCGGTCCACCGGACATGGGGATGAGGATGATGCTCGGCGATGGTGCAAGTGGTCTTAGGAGGTTGAGGAAGTGCAAAAAGATTGGGGAAGTAAGTTGCTACTGCTAGCTTTATAGGTGTGGGAGGAGCGGCGAGGTGAGTGGTGGCAAGGGCTTTCACTCGGACTCCTACTCTTGGAGCTGGACATGGTAGGGGGCAAGGTGGCAAGGTTGGCTCCTACCTATTTTGGCCATGAAGACTTGATGAGTGGGCACGCACAACTCACAACTTACAGGGGTAACATGGGAATTTCTGAGAAAACCTAACATGTTTGAGCTAACTACGGCACATTATGCTAACAGCCACTGACGGGAGTGGCAAATAAGATATACAAGTTGAGATGGAGTGGCAATGAAGGAGGAGCAATTTCTAGATGGCAAATAAGGAAAACGATCAACTTGTAGATAGAGAATTTCCTTCTTTAACAATACTTCAAATTTCACGTGACTAATGAGCCATGGCTAGTAGTGCAAGTAGTTTGGATAGGTTCCAAAAGACCAACCGGATATGTTCGACTCGAATTCGGTTACTCATGTCAGATAGTTGTTAGATTCGATGTTAGTTTTGGATTCAGCATTGGATTTAGGAGATCATTACGTCGAAGCAAGATATTTTGGTTATATTCTCGAATAATTCCAAAAAACTCTGGTCAAATATCCGGATATTTATAGCCCTTATTATAGTAGCATATATCAAATGGGCATAGCCAAATAGCTCAAGCTAGGCCATCACTCCATGGTTCCACCCTCCTACCGCCATCACATCTGCCATCCCGCCGGTCAGTGTCAGCCGCCACTAGAGTTTGACATGTAAAAATTCATTTCCACTTGCCTATGTGAATACATGGTATTCTTTTGTAAAATATAAAGGAATATTTGATACTTTTGCAACTTTATTACACTACATAATTGAAGGACCAAAAAGACGATTAGAGGGGCATGAATGATCACAAATAAACCCTTCCCTAAAAACAAACCACAAAGAGACCAAATTGAATGACTGTACAATCCAAACATGTGCTTGGATGAACAGTACCGCGACCAGAAGTTCGGAAGAACAGTGCTTTAGATAAACAAAGAAAACTCACTGATCGGATGAATAGTAAATAGCAAACTAGTTAGATGAACAGTGTTCAGATGACCAGTAAAACTGCACTAGTTGGATGAATAGTAACTGCAAATTGGTCAGATTAACAGTGCTTGGTGAACAGTGTTTGGATGAATAGTACTGTGAACTAGTTAGTAGCTCTGGTCGGATGAATGGTGTTCGGGTGAATAGTTAGAATCAGTACGATCTCAAAAACAAGAATCAATGCAACTTTTGATCGGCTGATCCAAAACCCATGAAACTTGATATGCACCTTTCTATAGATGTTAGGAATCTATTCCAACCTTCAATTATAAAGATTAATGTCAAAGTTTTGACCTTTTTTTTCAGTTTAAAGGATGCTACACCAAAATGGGTCAAAAACACAAACATCACCCTTAGTTTGCTTGTAGGAATTGATGATCAGGATGATTTTAGATGACCTTTCACAAATTACAGCAAGTGAGAATACCAATGAACAACCCTTCAAACAAGCAAGAACACGATCTATAAGGATCTTTTCTCTTTTAAAGCATAAAATCGGTTTCTTGCAGAAACTAAAAAGAAGAGGTTGTAGATTGCCTAGATAATTGGGATATGAACTATATAAGATTTATCTATCAATTTTTCATCCTTGGCACAAGATCCAAAAGCACTTAGAAGGAGAGGAGACAAAACCAAATGTGCAAAAAGTAAATTGTAAGAATTTAAATACTGAATTTAAAGCATAATATAAACGATGAAACTTTTATTTCATAGAGGGAATACTTATAAAGCCTCACAACAAAGTAAGCAAAACTTAAGGGAGCACCAGAACCTTCAAAGAAGAGACACCCCTCTCCTCCTATATTTATAGCACACTAGGAGCAACCTTCACCCTTGGATAACTTTCTTCTACCACAAGGAATCTTATCAAGGGCTGGGATTAACTCACTCAACTATACATGGGCTGACCTAAAATCCAACAACATAACGGTTTTTGACACACACCTCTTAGGGTACCACTAACTCAACCACTACTCCACCCACGAACCTACGATCCAACAATCCTCCTTCGTATGAGTAGGGCTTAAATTAGTATATGCACCATTCACTTATCTTCTCGGCTTGCAGCTTCTCCCTGTCTCAGTCATCTTTGGCAACATCTTGATCTTCTAGACCTCACAGTTCATAACCAGTCTCAACCAGTTTACAAACTATCCCGACTAGTTCACAGCCAGTCCCAACTAGTTTATAAACTGATCAAACTCAAACTTATGCACCACAAACTCAGCTACAATCAATCACTCATCACAAAAACGGGTAGACCTCTACATGGTCTTTCAATCTGTCCCTTGATCAGTATATTAACAAACACATGAAAGGCACAATTTTGAGTTTGAAGAGGAAAGAAGGGAACAATTTGATTGCAAAGCCTCACTTGATCTAGAGCAAGAAAAAATAAAATCATGACCAAGTTGACAAGGAGAATTTTAGAGCAAGAACAAAAAAGGGAGCAAGTTTTCCACAAAAGCTCTAAAAATCCAATAAAAACTCACAAAAGCTCAAATATGCTTATGATCTTAAGAATTAGCAAATTTTTATCGTGATCATAAGAACCAAGATGCATTCACATTTTTATATTTTAATGATGCCTTTTCCACAATTTCTCCCCCTTTTGGCAATATAGGCATCAAGAAGGCATTTCTCCCATTTCTCCCTTGTTGAAAATGCATGCATGAAATGCGTCCTAAAACAGCTTTGAGAATTATCCAAGTGACCACATAGACAAAATATGATACCAAACTACTCAAGTTTAGACCATGCTAAACTAAGACATATTCAAGAGCAAATGTCAATTTTGCTATCAAGCACAAATAAAACTGTGTCATTTTTTGCATGAATTGATAAGTGCAACACTTAGCATAGTTTCCAAACTAGAAGTAGAGCCATTCAATGGAGCAAATAGAAAACCTAGAGTTCAACATACCCAACACTTTGAGAAAGCTAGATGTGCATACAAGGTCCTTTAGGCTCAATTATCTTCAATGCAAATTGTTGCTTTAATGCTTCAAAGGATATAATGAGGTGCAAATGTTTGACATTATTTGCATTTTTTACCCACTTATATTTTTTAGTTGCATTTTCAAGTGTAATTGACTCAAACCGTAGTTTGAGTCGACCATCTCAAGAAAAACTCTTAAGAGGATAGTCTTGATCATACACAATACATTCTAAGTTTATCTCAAGTGCATAGTCTTGATCATACACAATACATTCTAAGTTTATCTCAAGTGCAATGGTAAGCAGTCTTGTAAATGTATAGTGTTGAGATCAATTTGCATAAAAGAGTTAATTTTTTTAATTTCTATTTTAGCAGATAGATTGATGAGCATGTGAAAGACTCGAGTATGAAACAACCTAGCTTCACCCAAGTTGCTACAGGGACTCTAGTAGAAATCCAAAAATTCACAAATAACAACATACGCACCTAGAGAGGAACACATAGCAAGTAAAAACAACATGTTTCATTGAGTTTTCATTTAAAGCTTTAGTTTTCAAATTTTAATAAGCTTAGCAAAATAAATCAAAATGAACTTAAACATATCTAAGAGCTTATTCTTCATAAAGGTTGCATGGTGCATAGTATGAATAATAGTTCATTTGTGTAATAGACAAAACTCGTAAAAACAGAAAATAAAGTCTACATGCATTGCTAATAGAGAACACTATGGCTCAGACTCGCTCTCATCTTCCTAAATGACTGACATAGGGAAGCTGACTCTAGATCTCAAGCTAAGGAGTGCACCCAGAACTTGTCTACCCGTAAGACCCAACACCTGCTAGACTTATAAGATTGTAAGGGAACTCAACCTAGAAGAAAGAGAGAACAGCTAATTGTGCATGATAGCAATCTATAGCATAAGATGAGAGGTCCATACAAAGCATACCAAAAGTCTAAGTGAAGTGAAATTAAAACTCTAGAAATAAGCCCAATATCACCAAGAAAATGCAAAAGAAAGGAAATACTAGAAGAAAACACATATAATATGTAGTATATAAATCAGCTCCCCCTCAAGAGATGCCACAAGGGCACACAACTCCAAACTCTCCTCTCAAAGCCACAAACCTAGAGCTATCTAATGGCTTGGTAAATATATCGGTAATCTGGTTGTCGGGACCCGGATATGTAAATCCAAAACCCTCTGTGTATTCTGCACTAGTCCAGAATCATGCTAGTACACACAGTGAAAACATAGATGACATATCATTCCATACATCGAAATAACTAAGAAGAAGCAAATTATTATTGAATAAAGCAAACGACCTTATGGTCAAGGTTCATACACCAATGCCTCATGGCTTAAGAAACAAATAAAATTGTTGCAGCGAAAAAAAGATAACTTGGGCCATTCGACATGTCACAGGCAATCGTCTGGGGAAACGCCTTCCTAGTCGACGTAGTCTTCATAGTACTGCCCCTCTTGATATTCATTACCTGGTCCTTCCTCAGCAACTGAACAACAAGGGCGTAAAGCCGTCAGCACAAAACATACTTAGCAAGCCGTAGGGAAATGATGCAACACATTCATGCACGGCTTGACAAAGGATAGTCATATGGTTCATTTGCAGAAAGCAATAACTTGAATATAAATACAATAAATAGATCGAAGGCACATTGATGAAAACAATAATAAATAACTAGTAAATTAATGGAAGACAACATGAACAGAATGGTGAGGCATCACCCTACATCATTCGAAACAAGTATCAACCACCAAATTCAACAGTATAACTTTAGACAACAAAACAACAGCGAACTCCCCGTTCGCATCCCAACAATTCCACATTTCATGAAACACTCTATACCCCGTGTGAAATCCCCGAGCTTGTTCATGACCGCGGACATGGCTATTCGAATAGTTTTACACTCTATAGAGGTTGTATAGCTTTACCCACAAGACATGAACATCTCTTGGTGCAATCGATATTAACATACTTCCTTTGGTGTGTTGCAGAGATATCATGACAAAGCCTTTACAATGCACGTCTAAACTCGGTACTACCCTCTAATGTTTCGCCCCTCGGGGCCCCCTCTTCAGCCATGTGAGTCTACCCGTCCATCCTAGAACCCACACCAACACTTGGCAGTATTCAAGACTAGACATCGCAAATTAATCAGCTAGGTTTGTCCCATACCAGACTTGTGGTTGCACGGTTAGGCCCAGTTCAATGGTGCACAAGATTAAGTCCTTAAGCCATCTCAGGCAAGATAGCCACATCCCAATGTGCTAGACAGCATCCCCTTTACTGCACGATCACTTGCCCGAGGGAAAACATTTTGTTCAACCCAGCCCAGTGGCATCCTCTGCCATGGTACAACAAGTTTTACAACAGTGGCCAACAACCATGATTCAATATCTCATTAGGTCAAGATTAGCATTAGTTCACGGTGATATGAATCCCAACGTACGACTAAGCAGGTCTAAGCATAACTACGTTAACCCAATGTTGGTATTATGATTATGTCCAACTAGTAATGTCCCAACCTAAGGTTAACCATGGGTATATGGCATTCCAATAATCAAAGTGGCACAACATCAATCAGGTGAATAGCTACTCCTATAAACTAGCATTGATACACAAATAGCATGTAGTTGTACAAAACAAAATAACTTTGCAAGCATAGGTTCAACATGATCAAAGGTTACGACTTGCCTTGCTGATCAAGCGCTGAATCTTGGTCTTCAAAGTCTCCGTTCACTCCTTCGGGATTCGCGTCTACTGGAAAAGAAAGCAACGAAACCAAATAAATACAAAATAGAGACTCAAACAAGATCAAAACTCAAAATAAATGCCTCTGGAAGATAGAGCTCAATTTTACAAAAATTTAGAAATTTGAATCGCTTCAATCGGAGTTCATATGAGCGAGAACGAGCCTCCGAAAGATTAAATTCAGAGAAAAAGGCTGAAAATGAATAAACCCAAATTTCCCGATTTATTTTTCTATTGAAAAATCAATTAATGACGTAATGTTGATGTCAGCAAATCAATTTCCCAAATAAAAATAAATCAGAAAATTTTTATTTCACTGACACGTGGGCCATCGGTCCATGGACCGAGTCCACGGCGCAGATCTGGTCCACGGTGGACCAGGCTCACGGGAATAGTGCTAGGACTGACGCGGCGGCTCGACTAACGAGGCACTGACATGGCGCTGACCAAACGCACACGCGGCGACACGTGGACACTGACGCGGCAGCTGACCTGGCGTTGCACGCGTCAGGCATCCGATGGCAGCGATTGGATCGAACGACCAAGAGGTAATGGGGTTGGGAGGCGGTGACGTGGCCAGATCTGGAGCACCCGATCTTGATCGGACAGACAAGGCCTTGTGAAGTCGGATGACGGCGAGTGGCGGCGTTATTTCGCAGGAGCCGAAGAAGATGACTCGAACGATGGCAAACCAGTACTGGATCGGGTGGAAGACATAGCGGTTCTGGAAGAGCACGACGCGACGAGTTCAATCGTGCAAGCAGCAACGGCGAAGATGCACCGAAGATGAAGAACCGGGTAGCGGAAGGGTTCGGGCAGCGGTGTAACTTCGGCGAGCTCGCACGGCGTGACGGCGGGATCTCAAGCGACGCGAGATGGACCAAAAGGAGCAGCACGAGGTGGGGAACCCCGAGATTCAGGTTGGCTAGAGAATAGGCGGGGAAACTCGGACTTCAGACCTTCTTCTCGCTCCCAAGTGGCTTCATCTTCTGAATGATTGCTCCACTGGATCTTACAGAAACAGATGATCTTGCTTCTCATGATGCGCTCTGCAACATCCAAAATCTTCACTGGCTGGTCCTTGTAGGTGAGATCCTCTTGCAAATCGATGGCTTCCAACGGCATCTGTTCCTCTAGCACTCGCAAACACTTCTTCAACTGCGACACGTGGAACACATCATGGATTCCAGCAAAAGACTGAGGCAACTCAAGCTTGTAAGCAACTTCTCCTCTTCTTTCCAAGACTTTGAACGATCCAACATATCTAGGGGCAAGCTTTCCTTTTACTTGAAATCGCTTTACTCCTTTGAGAGGGGTGACTCTAAGATACACATAATCATTGGGCTCGAAACTCAAATCTCGGCGACGATTGTCTGTATAACTCTTCTGTCTACTTTGAGCTATCTTCAACTTGTCTCGGATTAACTGAACTTTCTCTTCGGCTTCTTGTAGTATGGCAGGACCAAATAACTATATTTCTCTAGTTTCCTTCCAATTGAGAGGAGTTCTATACTTTCTTCCATATAAGGCTTCAAAAGGAGACATTTGTAGACTGGCTTGATAGCTATTGTTGTAAGAAAACTCTGCATAGGGCAAACACTTGTCCCACTTGGCACCATATGTCAAAGCACAGGATCTTAACATGTCCTCGAGAATCTGATTCACGCGCTCAGTCTGTCCATCAGTTTGAGGGTGATAAGCAGTACTGAACCTAAGATGAGTTCCCATAGCTTCATGCAAACTCTGCCAAAAATGAGAGGTAAACTAGGACCCTCTATCGGAGACTATCTTCTTAGGCACTCTATGAAGGCTGACAATCCTTGACATATATAATTCTGCCAATTTATCTCCGGTGTAGGTAGTCTTAACTGGAATAAAGTGAGCTACCTTAGTCAATCGATCCACTATTACCCAGATCGAATCATAACCTGCTTGGGTCTTAGGAAGTCCGGTAATGAAATCCATACCAATCTCTTCCCATTTCCACTCTGGAATTTTCAATGGCTGAAGCAATCCTACTGGTCTCTGATGCTCTACTTTAACTTTCTGATAGACATCACAAAGAGCAACATCTTCTGCAATCTCACGCTTCATGCTAGGCCACCAATACCTTTCCTTGAGGTCTTGATACATCTTGGTACTTCCAAGGTGAATGGAGTATAACGTCTCATGCGCTTCTTTGAGTAGCAACTCCTTGAGTTCTTTCTGATCAGGTACACAAATGCGACTTTCATACCAAACAGTACCCTTTTCATCTTTAGTGAAACCTGGGGCTTTTCCTTTCTTCAAATTACTCTTAATCTCTTTGATATCGGTATCCTCAACTTGGGCTTCTCGAATATGATCTTCCAACATTGGACGTACTTCCAAAGTTGCCAAGTAACCTTCTTGAACCACTTCCAGACTGAGCTTCTAAAATTCCTCATAGAGAACTGGCTGACTTTCCTTAATCATCAAGGTATTGCAATAACTCTTTCTACTTAAAGCATCAACTACAACATTAGCTTTGCCTGGATGGTAATGAATTCCAATGTCATAGTCCTTGATCAACTCCAACCATCTTCTTTGCCTCATATTGAGATCGGCTTGGGTAAAGATGTACTTTAGGCTCTTGTGATCAGTGTAAACCTCACAGCGATTACCGATGAGATAATGTCGCCAAATCTTTAAGGTATGCACTACGGCAGCCAATTCCAAATCATGGGTTGGGTAGTTGACTTCATGTGGCCTTAGTTGCCGCAAAGCATATGCCACAACATTCTTATCTGGCATCAGCACACAACTGAGTCCTTGACGGGATGCATCACAGAATATCTCAAAATTCTTTCTGATATCTAGCAAAATAAGCACCGAGGCAGTTGTCAAACACTCCTTTAGCTATTGAAAACTTCGCTCACACTCTCATGTCCAAGCAAATTTCTTCTCCTTTTTCAAAAACTGAGTGAGCGGTCTAGCTTTTCTGGAAAACCCTTCTATGAAATGGCGATAATATCCCGCCATTCCAAGGAAACTTTTGACTTGGGCTACCGTCTTGGGTGACTCCCAATTGAGCACATCTCTCACTTTACCAGGGTCAACAGCGACTCCTTCCGCTGATATAACATGACCTAGGAAAGCAACTTCTTTCGTCTAGAACTCACATTTACTAAACTTGGTATAAAGTTGATGTTCTCTTAGTTTTGTCAATACTTTTCTGCAAGTGATCCTCATGTTCTGCCTCACTCTTGGAGTAGACCAGAATGTCATCAATAAAGACAATGACAAACTTGTCTAGATATTCCATAAATACTTTATTCATCAGGGTCATGAAATAGGCAGGGGCATTGGTCAAACCAAATGACATCACGGTATACTCACACTGTCCATACCAGGTCACAAAAGCTGTTTTGGGTATATCCTCTTTACGGATCTTCAACTGATGGTAACCTAACCTCAAGTCAATTTTTGAGAATACTCCTGCTCCTTGAAACTGGTCAAACAAATCATTAATCCTTGGCAGATGGTACTTATTCTTAATGGTGACCTCATTTAGAGCACGATAATCCACACATATCCTCTCAGTACCATCCTTCTTTTCAACAAGGAGAACTGGGGCTCCCCATGGCGAAGAACTTGGTCTAACAAAACCTTGATCTTGCAACTCTTTGATCTGCCTCTTCACTTCAGCTAACACATTAGCAAGCATCCTATACGGCCTCTTAGAAATGGGTGGCGTTCTAGGAACTAGCTCAATGAAAAATTCTATATCTCTATCCGGTGGCATACCAGGCAACTCATCTGGAAACACATCAGGAAATTCTCTGGCGATTGACACATCCTCCAAACTTATTCCTTTGATACTACAAACTTTTATCTCTTCAGACTGATCTGCAGCAGCTTGAAGTTTTAACTTAACTCCATCTGGACTGGTTAAGGTGATCTCTCTATTTCCACAATCCAAAACTGCTTGGTTCTTGGAGAGCCAATCCATTCCTAGGATCACATCTAGGGACTTGGTGGCTAGGACAATGAGGTTGGCTAGAAATTCTACCCCTCCGATTAATATCTTAACTTCGGGGCAGCCTTGGTTCGTACTCAAATCCGAACCAAATGATTGCACCAATAAAACAGTTTTCAAAGGCCTTGTCCTTAAGTGATGATTTGCAGCAAAACTCCGAGAAACAAACAAATGCGTAGGTCCAGAATCAAACAAAACCATGGCAGATGCTGAGTTGACTATGAGCTTACCTAGTATGACGTCTGGCGCAGCCTATGCATCCTCAGTGGTGACATGATTCACACGACCTCTTTCAACAGGTGGAGTCCTGGTAGCTTGATTTGGAGTTTGAGATGCTCCACACCCTGCTCCTGGTGCGGGGGTCTTGGCTGGTGGCGATCCCAGGTTAAAACGAACTGGCATCACAGCTTGCTTCCTGGGGCAATTATTGGCATAGTGACCACACTCATGGCAATTGAAATAGGTGACTCCTGCAGCTAGATTGCTGGTCCTCTGGGGCGGATTGCTACTGGTGTTGAAGTTGGGATTTCCTGAAGGAGCTGGGCGAGGCATTGGTGCAGGTGTTCTGAACGCAGAGGGAGAGGAGTCTCGTCCTGGCTCTCTGCAGATGATTCTAATGAGCTCCATGTTGCATCATCTTTCTCTTACGAGATTCTTCCAGCTCACGACGAGACTCCTCAATGAGCATAGCTTTGTCTACCAAGTGTTGGAAATCTGTATAGTCATTGCCAATGACTTGCACCTTTAAACCTGAGTTGAGCCCATGCTTGAACCTCTTCTGGCGAGCATCATCTGTGGCTACGTCTTCTGGGGCATAGCGAGCAAGTTGAGTGAACTTATTGAGATATTCACTCACTGACATCCCTTCTTGCTTGAGCTCCCTGAACTCATTCTTCTTCATCTCCACCTTTCCATCAGGGAAAGCAGCTGAAAAATCTGCCCAAGTGATGATCTGAGGGTCATCATGGGCAGAATGTAGTTATCCCACCATTCAACGGCGGTGCCCTCTAACTGATGAGCGGCATAAAGAACCATTTCATGATCTGTGCACTGAGCAATGGCAAGCTTCTTCTCAATGGAGCGAATCCAATCATCTGCGTCCAAGGGTTCTGAAGAGTTGGAGAAGGTAGGCGGACGAGTTCTCATGAATTTTGCCAACTTGGACTGCGGACGAGCTTGAGGAGGTGCAGCAGCAACTTGATTCTGCTGGTTCAATAGGTTAGCCAGAGCAACTGCAGTCTGGTTCTGCTAATTCATCATATTATTCATGTTCTGCATCATGGTATTCATAAGTTGAGTCTGAGCTGCCAAGAAATGTTCCAAATTCTGATCTGACACTGCAGGTGGTGGTGGTGGTGGGTTGGCACTGCCACTGGCATTGGCATCCACTGGCGAACCGCGGCTGGCTCTAGAACGAGTATCAACCATCTGCGATGCATCACAAGGGTTGACAGGTAAGAGGGAAAATCAGTAGACAAGTGGTAAGGTCATCTTGGGGAGAAGGTAATACTCAAGAACAAAGGCCAACCAAGAATATAGCCGAGAAGGCTACAAAATAAAAAACCAATTAAAGCTTTCAACTTAAGGTATGGTTGTAACACCATGCTTGAGGCAAGTGTACAGCATACTCGGCACACAAGCAGTGAAATTCCTAGTATACGCAGACTAAACGTAACTAAACTGAAAAGAAATGGTATGCCCAAATCCACGGAGAACCACAACCTATCTTATATGATAGTCTTCTCGGACATACTCTTCGACAGCTTGATCAACACCTCCTTTGATTTGATTCCTTGCAGATGCTTTGGGGTTTGAGAAATTTCATGAGATAAGATTAATTTAAATTTTCAAAACAATATTTCAGCAAAGGAGAGGAATAAGAACCTAAGAATAAGATAAGAGTAGATAAACTATTAAATACCAATTTGTTGATTTGATTTAGAAAATAATTTTGAAGACCATGCTAACTAAGAGAGCGACCTACAGTCGATATGGCTCTGATACCATCTCTGTCGGGACCCGGATATGCAAATCTGAAACCCTCTGTGTATTCTGCACTAGTCCAGGATCACACTAGTACACACAGTGGAAACATAGATGACATATCATTCCATACATCGAAATAACAAAGAAGAAGCAAATTATTATTGAATAAAGCAAACGACCTTATGGTCAAGGTTCATACACTAATGCCTCATGGCTTAAGAAACAAATAAAACTGTTGCAATGGAAATAAGATAACTTGGGCCATTTGACATACCACAGGCAATTGTTTAGGGAAACGCCTTCCTAGTCGATGTAGTCTTCATAGTACTCCCTCTCTTGATATTCATTACCTAGTGCTTCCTCAGCAACTGAACAACAAGGGCATAAAGCCGTGAGCACAAATCGTACCCAACAAGCCGTAGGGAAATGATACAATACATTCATGCACGGCTTGACAAAGGATAGTCATATGGTTCATTTGCAGAAAGCAATAACCTAAATTTAAATACAATAAATAGATTGAAGGCAGATTGATGAAAACAATAATAAATAACTGGTAAATCAATGGAAGACAACATGAACAGAATAGCGAGGCATCACCCTACATCATTCGAAACAAGTATCAACCACCAAATTCAACAGTATAACTTTGGACAACAAAACAACAGTGAACTCTCCGTTCACATCCCAACAATTCCACATTTCAAGAAACACTCTATACCTCGTGTGAAATCCCCGGACTTGTCCATGACCGCGGACACGGTTATTCGAATAGTTTTACACTCTCCAGAGGTTGTACAGCTTTACCCACAAGACATAAACATCTCTTGGTGCAATCGATATTAACACACTTCTTTTGGTGTGTCGCAGAGATATCATGACAAAACATTTACAATGCACGTCTAAACTCGGTACTACCCTCTAAGGTTTCACCCCTCAGGGCCCTCTCTTGAGCCATGTGAGTCTACCTGTCCATCCCGGGACCCACACCAACACTTGGCAGTATTCAAGACTAGACATCGCAAATTAATCAGCTAGGTCTGTCCCATACCAGACTTGTGGTTGCACGGTTAGGCCCAGTTCAATGGCGCACAAAATTAAGTCCTTAAGTCATCTCAGGCAAGACAACCACATCCCAATGTGCTAGACAGCACCCCCTTTACTGCACGATCAATTGCCCGAGGGAAAACATTTTGTTCAACCAAACCCAGTGGCATCCCCTGCCATGGTACAACAAGTTTTTCAACAGTGGCCAACAGCCATAATTCAATATCTCATTAGGTCAAGATTAGCATTAGTTCACTGGTGATATGAATCCCAACGCATTTACTAAGGTGTCGAGCATAACTACGTTAACCCAATGTTGGTATTATAATTATGTCCAACTAGTAATGTCCCAACCTAAGGTTAACCAAGGGTATATTGCATTCCAATAATCAAGGTGGTATAACATCAATCAGGTGAATAGCTACTCTCATAAACTAGCATTGATACACAAATAGCATGCAGTTGTACAAAACAAAATAATTTTGCAAGCATAGGTTTAACATGATCAAAGGTTACGACTTGCCTTGCTGATCAAGCGCTGAATCTTGGTCTTCAAAGTCCCCGTTCGCTCCTTCCGGATTCGCGTCTACCGGAAAAGAAAACAATGAAACCAAATAAATACAAAACAGAGACTCAAACAAGCTCAAAACTGAAAATAAATGCCTCTGGAAGATAGAGCTCGATTTTACAAAAATTAGAAATTTGAAATGCTTCAATCGGAGTTCATATGAGCGAGAACGAGCCTCCGAAAGATTAAATTCAGAGAAAAAGGCTGAAAAATGAATAAACCCAAATTTCCCAATTTATTTTTCTATTGAAAAATCAATTAATGACGTAATGCTAACATCAGCAAATCAATTTCCTGAATAAAAATAAATCAGAAAATTACTGACACATGGGCCATCGGTCCATGGACCGAGTCCACGTCACATATCTGGTCCACGGTGGACTAGGCTCACAGGAATAGTGCTAGGGCTGACACGGCGGCTCGGCTAACGAGGCGCTGACATGGCGCTGACCGGACGCACACGGGGCGGCACGTGGACGCTGACGCGTCGGCTGACTTGGCGGGGCACGCGTCAGGTATCCGATGGCAGCGATTGGATCGAACGGCCGAGAGGTAAAGGGGTTGGGCGGCGATGACGTGGCCAGATCTGGAGCACTCGATCTTGATTGGATGGACAAGGGCTTGCGAAGTCGAATGACGGCGAGTGGTGGCGTTATTTCGCCGGAGCCGAAGAAGATGACTCGGAGTATGGCGAACTAGTACCGGATCAGGCGAAAGACACAGCGGATCTGGAAGAGCACGACGCGACGAGTTCAACCGTGCAAGTGGCAACGGCGGAGATGCACCAGAGACAAAGAACCGGGTGGCGAAAGGGTTCGGGCTGCGGTGTAACTTCGGCGAGCTAGCACGGCGTGACGGTGGATCCAACGGCAGGCGCGCACAGGTGGAAAGGAGACGGGTCAGCTGAAACGGGCCAAGGGTGAATAGCGAATGGGCCGAGCGGAATGAATAGGGACTGGGCTGAGGCAGATTCAGCCCGAGAGGGATTTTGAAAATAAAAACCATTTCCAAATTAATTTAATTCCAGAAATTCAAGTAAATCCAAATAAATTCAAATAAATAGCAAATAAATTTTGAAAAATCTCCAAAAATACAGAAAAATTCCTTGAAGCACAAGGAACCCAAAAAAATTGGAAACCTTTGATTTGATGCATATGTTAATTAAATTAAATCTTTCTATTTTTAGAAAAATTCAAATTAATCTTTAATTAATCCAAGAAAATGCAAATGGTTCATTTTTTTATTTTTAAACTTTCGAAAACTCCAAATTTTTGGGATGTTACACTGGTGATCACTCTGCATAAATTGAAATACTATATCACCCTTCTCAACATGGTCTCTAAGAAAATGATATCTAATATCTATGTGTTTAGCCTTAGAGTGCTGCACTGGGTTTTTAACAATGCAAATAGCAAAAGTGTTGTCACAATAAAATGAAACACTCTCTATCTCTAACCCAAAGTCCTACAATATCGATCTCACCCAAGGCACCTGACTATAGCAACTAACTGCAGCAACGTCCTCAGCCTTAGTGGTTGACTGTTGAACTCCGAACTGCTTCCTACAAGACTAAAAGACAAGATAAGTGCCAATGAATTGGCAAGTGTCAGAAGTGTTCTTCCTATCTTTCCTACAGCTAGTAAAAATCTGCATCAGAAAAAGCTCTAAGGGACAAACAAGAAGAGGAAAAATACCAAATATCATAGTCAATGCTAGCTCGAAGGTACCTGAAGATGCGCTTTACCGTTTGGTAGTGAGAGGCATAAGGAGAAGCTTGAAATCGAGCACACAAATATACAGTAAAATATATTTCTAGCCTCAATATCAGTATCAGCTGAAATATATGGAAAAGAAAATTTTGGTTGATTAGTGATTTTTCAATGTTTAGTGCTTTGTCAATTTTTTATCTTTCAAATGCGATTGAGTTTGGTCTTCAAATTTGACAGAGTTGTAGAAGCTCATCTCCCCTACATATGGTAATTTTTTAAAAAAATTTAAAACTTGTACATTTGATTTTCATAGATTTTATACTATAAGGGTGCTTTACATGTGATATAGTAACACCTTGAGCAACAAACAATAAAATGTTATTTTCTTAATATTAAAAAACAACAAATCATGTTGTTTAGCACTTTATCAATTTTATATCTTTAAAATGTGATTGAGTTTAGTCTTCAAAATTTACAAGGTCGCATAAGCTCACATCCCTTACGTGTGGTATTTTTTTGAGAATTTTTCAAACATATTACTGCAGGTCCGACAAACAGAACTAAATTATTATTCATGAAAATCACATGCAGTAGTTTTAAAAAATTCTTAAAATATTACCATACATAGGAGAAATGAGATTCTACAATCCTGTAAAATTTAAAGACCAAAATTAATATCAGTTGGAAGATATGAAAAAGAAAAAATTGGTCGAATAATGATTTTTCACTGTTTGGCATTTTGTTAATTTCATATCTTTCAAATGCAATAAGTTTGATATTCAAACTTTATAGAGTTGTAGAAACTCACCTGCCCTATGTATGGTGATTTTTTAAAAAAATTTTAAATAATTTACTATATGACCAATAAACAGAACTTAATTCTTGTCCGTGAATACCACATGTATATGTTTTTAAAAATTCTGAAAAATTATCATACATAGGAGAGGTAAGATTATATAACATTGTAAAATTTGAAGACCAAAACACATGTCAACTAAAATATATGAAAAAGAAAAGTTCAGCTAATTAATGATTTTTCACTGCTTAGTAATTTGTCAATTTCATATCTTTCAAATGCGATTGAGTTTGGTCTTCAAATTTTACAGAGTTGTAGAAACTTATCTCCTTTACATATGGTAATTTGTTTAGAATTTTTGAAAACTCGTATAAATGATTTTTTGTATTTCATACTATAAAGGTGTTTTACATATGATATAGTAACACTTTAAGTAAGAGGTAGTAAAATATTATTTTTTAGATAGTAAAAGATAGCATATCCTACTGTTTAGTACTTTGTCAATTTTGTATCTTTCAAATACAATTGAGTTTGGCCTTCAAATTTTACAAGATTGCAAAAGCTCATCTCCCCTATGTATAGTAATTTTTTGAGAAATTTTCAAACATTTTACTATGGATCCGACAAATAGAACTAAAATTTTATTCATAAAAATTACGTGTACAAGTTTTCTAAAATTCTCAAAAAAATTACCATACATAGGGAAGGTGTAATAGCTTCAAAATAAAAAGAAAAGAGAATTTTAAAAAAAATTAAATTAAATTTCAATTTGAATTATGGCCTTAATTTAAAACTTTCTCTGTCCATTTTAAAGAAAGCTTTTAAATTGTTAAAGTAGCAAAGTTTCAACTTTAAAAATTTAAAATCAGACATACACATACACATTCAGTTATCAGCAAGGTGTATCAATATTCAAACAAAATTTCCTTGCAATCTCAAATCAATCGAAATAGGTTTCACATTCGCATAATTAAACACAAATCAAGCACTATTTATTCATTCAAATAGGAATCACATTCAGTTAAATGCACTCAAGTCATACAACTGATGAAATCAAAGAGTCTTTAGCACATATATTACATGATAGAATATACAAAAAGGTTTATACTCCCAAAACATTCTATACAAGTTATAATCCACATTTCATACAAAAGTAATTGCATCAAAAAAATCTAAACAGATATACACTGCATGTACACCAATTCAAAACCCTTAAAACTAAGTCCATATCATCCTTCCTTGACCTCCAAGTAGCAACCTGCCCTCGCTAGTCAGTTACCAAGCTACATGTGTGCCAAGCCTTGTGTAGCTGCCACCACAGCCAACCCTTTTACCCACCCCTCAAAGCCAGATGATAGAAGGGCAGCTGCATGAACTCCACCTAGCATCTAGCCCACAGTATTACCCATTACAACCCACAGTTTCATCCTACACAGCCACAGTTTTCACCCTACACCGCCATTCTTTAGTCAAGTCAGTTCACTGTGATATAAAAACAAGACAGTGTTAGGACAACCAAGAACCTCACCAGTGCAGCCATATACAGCCATCCACCCTGGAAGAAAAGTTGTTTGTCAGGATAGAGAAAGAGCAAGGTGTCAGCCACCTGCTCCTTCTCCTGCCACTCTCATCATCACCTCCCCTACATTAAAGAGGTGCAAAAACATTAGCTTTATTGTATTTAACCCCTTTTTAACACGTATAGGCTATAATTGGTAGTCACCCATAGCATCTCAGTACTTAACCTACCTTACTGATAAGCATTTCAACAAATTTGAGCATAGGTCATGGTAAGATATAGGTTTCCTGCAGTGGATTGATGGTATATCCAAATCTTATAGCAAGCGTCATGATCATATTATGCTAGATTGTCAAATACTTAAGTAAACACATAAAGATAGAATGCACTTCACAACTAAATCATCTAGAGACACTTGGTTAAATAAGGACACATTCATTTCAACCCGAAAGAATTCATAATAAAACAGGGACAAGATAACACCCTAGGATGATACACCTAGCAGAATGATTATAACTCAAATCAACCTCACCCCATTTCTATGCCTTCATCATGTACAAATATCACAAACATCATTATCTGTTTGGACATTAGCATATAAACTGCAATCACATAGTACTCATAATCAGCACAGCAAGAATATCACGGAGCCATGTATATTTTGATCGCAAGGAGATAAATCATGATTACATCATATTGACTATTTGACATGCAGTTGTTGTTTATTAACCAAAATTTCACAATCATGAATGCTTATCAATTTTAGCCCCAAAAACCCTAAACCATTTAATCACGAAAGATACCTAGCACAAATCTACACTTCTTATCAAATCACAAAGACATCACATAATACCGTTCCATTTCGATAATCAAGCACACAGATAAAAAATTTAATAAGCGTCATCCATCATTCACAGATCCATATATACATTTCTCCAGATTCATAAGAGAAATTTGGTTGTGTGACACCCAATTCGATGGCAATTCACAGATTGACACTCCAATTCGTGCGGTTCATAAAATTGACACGAATCAACGAATTCTTTGGCCCAATGACACTCTCGGTATTTTTCACAATTTCAAGATTTTTGAAATAATTTCCAATGTGTTTACACCCGTTTTAGCCCTGCTCTTTCCCCTTGTTAACGGCCGTTTCAAGCCCGTCTCCTGTCGTGCCTCCGCACATTGTCACGCCCCGACGCTCTCTCCTCGCTTCAGGCTAGGGTTGGGGAGCAGCCGCCACGGATCGCCCTCCGTTGCTTTCACCGCCTGGTTTGGCACCTTCTCCCCGTCCGCCCTCTGTCGCTCGGCTCCTCCTCCCAAGGTCCGCGCTCTCCGCTCGCTCGGCACCACCTCCCTGCTGCACCGCCCAGTGCAGCCTCCTCCCACGCCACGGACTCGGCGTCCTCATGGCGCCATGGGTTAGGCCTCCTCCCGATCTGCCATGGGTTTGGTAAGATTGCTAATATTTTTACTGACTTTGATCTCTATATTTATCTTGTCATCATGAAGTCTGGAGTAAATTTTACACTTAACATGCTTGACCTTCACACTTAACGTGGTCAGAACACAATTGCTTCAATAACCTAGTTTCAAAAATTTGTCGGGAAACTGAGTTCTGAATTTGAAAACCCAAAAAGATGACATGTAACAACCTTTGTAAACAAGTTTATCGAAAACACCACCTTAGTGTTATGCTATGAACTACCCAGCTTGTTGAATTGGCCCTTTAAGTTATCTGTTAGGAAAACAACTTTGTTTGTCCTGCGATTTCTCACTTTATTATTCCAATGTTTGTCCATGTAATTTCTCACTTTATTATTCCAATGTCTGCGCCTAAGTTGTTTTTTTACTGGAATTGGTAAGATTGGTAATATTTTCACGAGAAGTTCAATTGTTCTTCCTTGTGCAGCCCCTCAGTGAGAATGTCACACGCAAGCTCAGCGCCTAGTTCCGTCGCAGTGGGTCGATGTCGCAGTATGAAGAAGTCGCCATTGGTCGCCGCCTCACCGCAACTCAGAAGCGTGTAATTGAGCTCATTGAGAAGACGTTGTCCAACTTCAGAAAGCGGTTCTTCAAGTACCCGCGAAATCAGCTGGAGTCGAAGGAGTGCAATTTTTTCATGTGGCAAGAGCAGTACAAAGAATTGGTAGGTGCATGGCGTGAAGGAGGAGGTTCAAGCGCATATATGTCATCTGTGAAGGAGGTGCTCCATGGTGTGAAGGCTGACATTGTTTCGGAATTGAAATATAAGCTAGCGCAATTGATGTTGCTTGTCAATCTGAATGTATGCCTTGTAGTTCTAGTAGTAGTTGTCATGCTTGTGAAGTAGGAGATGTACTTCTCTCGATGTTGTACTAATGTGTTTGTCCACTTTGAAGAAATGTATGTATTTGTCCAGTTTGAATGAATGTCTAGTTTGAATGAATGTTCAGTTTGTCTCAGTGTTGTCGTGCTTGTGCATCCATTCAGGCCTAACAAGTACCACCTCCAAATGAATGAGCAATGTGGTCTGCATCTGGTTGTGTAATGTATGATATTCATCTTTTTGTCAACTGCCTATTGTCATGTACTTTAGTTCAGGTTTTTGTAATGCACCTCTTGTTGGAGAACTTAACGGTGGACACTGTCAAAAATTAATAATCAATTATGCTTGCTTGTTTGAAACATTTTTGCTATGAACCACCCATTCCCCACCCTTTTCTTGCTAGAGATCAGATGTTCAATAAGAAACGAATCATCTTGCTGGAGACTCCAGCAGTGCTGCTGACCTTCCCATGGACATGAAAGATAGCCATGATAAAACACTTGCTACTGCTTAGCCACCAAGCTCATGTCCAAGCTCTGGCAAATCAAACTGATTCAAGAAATTGTACACATGCTAATGAGAGAACCCCCTGGCGTTCTAATCTCCTCATGAAGGGTTTAAGAGAAATTGCTGGTTAGCACGTAACTCTCCTCTCTTGCATTCATGTCATCAATATTACATATTTACATTCATCTTATCATTAGCACGTAACTCTCTTCTCTCTGAAGATTCGATAGCAAGACGAGGAGTTGATGATGAGACCTGAAAAATGATCTTTATTTAAAACATCAAGAATAGCAATCTAGAAGGATGGTATAAGACAATTTGCTCAATGGCCATCAAATTAACCAAAATTAGTAGCACCCTCAGATTCTATGCCAAAAGCATACACCGTAGGGATATCTAAATGATAGAAAGGAACATATAAAGTTGGTCATGTAGGCACCATCCATATCATCACTTTAAAAGACAATAATTTTTAAACAATTGTTTACATCATCTATTACAAACTTATGTTTACACCTTTTCATCCCAAAGAAAGTTGTGCCCTATGAGAATAGGAGGTTCGAATCGACAACGAGCCATAGAAGCAACACGACAATGTCAACGACAAATTGAGTATACAAGGAATTAGATAATAGATATATTGTGTTGACTTGCCTCACGAGTATCGACTTTTGGGTTCTCGATCCAATCTTTTAGTGAACTCGATAAATCATATATTCCTCGCGTTGTACAATCCTAAGACATTTCAAGAATAGGATTAGCAACGATATAATTTATCGAGCAAAACAAGTTACAGTACTACAAGTTTTACATACTTGAGTATATGCAAAGCGCCCAAGCTTTGTCTCTGCAAAACAAGGGGGAATCAATTTGTACCTAACACTAGAAGGAAAGGGTCTATTTTGAACAAAATGATATATGTGAATACGCATAAGATGCAAGGTACCTACCAGAGTACGAACTACAAGATGAACTAATTGCATTTTGGTAGAAATAGTGGGAATTAGCACATCTAGAAGCTAACAAAAAGCAAAAAAAGATGTTTTAAATGTATGGGGACATATCTAGTGTGTACCCTAGACCTCCTGTTTTCTTTTTGTGCACCTTTCACTTTTGATTGAATATTAGGCACTTAGTGGAATTATACAAATTTTGCCATAAGACATTGTCTAAAATAAACACCAGACAGCAATATGGCATCCTTGCAACATGCATCTGAAAACATGACACAGTTTGGTAATAATTTTCCAGTGAACGATGAACGAAGAAACTTACATTAACATTTTCTAAAACCTGATCCAATTGTTTGCCGACTACATTGCAGGCATCAGATAAGCCACTTTTCGTCACAAACATCATATCATTGCACCAAAAATCTAAAATGATAAGAACAAACGAATGAAAACTAGCTACTTGTAGGATAGTCTAAGGTGAATTTATTATCCCTGCACCAAGTTAAAAAGCAAAGGTTTACCTTCCATCTTATGTATAAATAGCCAATAGCTCCAACAACAAGAGCTGTTATACCATAAGCACCTGGACCTGCAAAAGAAACAATTTTGCTAGTGTTGGTACAGAGAACAATGAAGTTAGTATGAAATTACATGATAAATAATTTAACCACCAAACATTTTGTGAGCTTGCTCTCCCAAATTAGAATTTGCACATGTACCTGTGTGCTATTTCAAAATCTCTGGACACAAAGGTCACCACAACTGAGCAGTCACGTAAAATGAGTTACATTCATATATTGTTCACAGACATAGTGACAAACACATAAGACATATGAAATATTTGCAATTCTCCAACATAGGACATTTCCATCGTAGACACACATACCCTAACACTTCTAAAATACTAATGCCATAACAGGACTGAGGCACATTTTTAACATATCCAAAATACTTCTACCACAACAAGACTAAGGCAAAACACAGGACAATTCCATCACTTCTTCTTCTTCTTTGGAGTTTTCTTCTTCACTCGCTACGTCGGCTGAGACGGCTGAGACAATAGTGAGCTTGTGCCTTCTCTAGATGCCATCATCATTGCCAGTCTCCTGTCAAAATGTAAAATATTAAATGGAAGTGCAATGTTGATCAATTGAACTTAGCAAAGAGACTAACCTTCTTGTCATAGGGCTTGTAGTGCATGAGACTTGTGGCCTCCCTTTCTTGGTCGTCCTCTTCCTTTTCTTGGTACCATTTAGCACACACTTGGCCGAGGTCTGTCTATGGCCCAACTCTCTACACCTCTTACATTTTACCTTCCATTTTCCTTTTCCCTTCTCTAGGCATCCCTTGATCTTGTTCTTCCTTTGCCTCCCAAGAGTTCTTTTTGTGAGTGGTGGCAATATCTTGAATCCTAGAGGTACCTTGGGCCACTGGGATTTGTCAGACATGGGCTGAATGACACGTGCATATGCTAGCTTGAAGCATCTCACAAAGAAGTATTCATGAACATATTGGTCCATGTTGTGGTTTCTTCGAGAAGTTATATAGGCCAATGCATGAAGGCATGGTTTTCCTGACACTTGCCATTCTCTGCAACTGCACTCCTGAGTACCCAGATTCACCACATGCCTCACCACCTCCAAGTCATCACCTATCTCACTCACTTCTACTGATCCATTACCCCCATCTGTGACTCTGAAGCGTGACAATGCCCTGGTCTGTGCATTTAGTTGCTGAAGCACAGCAGGAAGTACGTCACCTTGCAATTTCTCACCAATTTTCCTCCTCCTTGCAAACAACTGCATTGTCTTTGACCTGATAGTGTCTGCTAGATTGGCAACTGGGAGGTCTTTTATTTCCCTCACCCAATTATTCCATGACTCTGCAAGATTATTTGTGATATAATCACACTTGATTGGTTCACTATGCTTGCTTCTCATCCAACGTAGAGAGTGATATTTTTCCAACCATGTCTTAACTTCAGGAGATGCCTCATAAATCTTGTCCATATAGTGTTCAAACCTCTCTTTAGTATATGCTCTAGCTGCAGGGTACATATTTCCAAACACTGGACCCTGGAATCTCTCAACAAAGTTATCCATCAGGTGCCTGAAGCACTCCCTGCGTTCTGCGCATGGGTAAACATTTTTCACTGCTATCTCTAAACCCTTACATGCATATGAGCTTATTGCCAAGTATGGAATGTAAATGCATTTCTTGAGCTGCTCAAGAAACCAAGTCCAATTATCAGTTGTTTCAGCCTGAAAAAAAACCAAGTACCACAGGAAACATCCAGTTGTGACCATCTATTCCTGTGGCAGAAGCTAGGTGGCCATTCCACCTACCATTTAGAGTTGTGCTATCTATGCTCAAGTACGGTCGACACCCGTTGATGAAACCATCTATACAAGGCTTGAAACAACAAAAGAATCTATGGAAATAAACTCCTTCTCCATCTACCTGCACATCGACCTCTACAACACTTCCAGGGCTCCTCTTCTCCACCTCAGCTTTAAATCTCACCAACATTTCAAAACTTTCCTCCCATTTGCCAAAAATCTTGTCTATTGCTTTCTGCCAACCCATCCACACTGTCCAGTAGCTTAATGTGACATTATACTTATGCTCTATATTCTCTTGTAGTTCCTTTGTACCCATGTTAGGATGTTGCTTAAGAAAAGGAGCTGCCTTCTCTACAATCCAATTGTATGAGGCCATGCTTGACTTAATTCTGCCCGTTGACGCACACAAGTGCTAAAATTTATTTTTAGTTACCTACATAAACAACATACACATTTATCAGTATGCTCTAATAACAAAGGAATTGTATAAACAAAATTATACATCACACGCCCTCATAGATTTCCCGTCTCGAGTGAGCCTTGCAACTATAGCCCATGGACATCCGCAAGCTTTGCAAAAGCTCCTATAGCGATCAGATTCAGACTTTTTTGTATCCGCCTCGAATTGGCCCATAATTGCATGCTGCTTTAGTGCCATTCTGAACTCTTCCATGGTAGGATATAAGCTACTAACTGCCATAGGTGGGTTCTCTTGATCATATTTCACAGCGTCCTCACCAGGAACTGCATCAGTCACATCTTCATCAGATTCAAAACCATCACTGTCTAGCCCCTCCATATCATTTCCATCATGGCAATCAGCACGAGCCCCATCATTCCCACTCTTATCGCAATCAGCACCAGCTCTATCATTCCCACTCTCATAGCAATCAGCAAGACGCCCATTATTCCCTCTCTCATTTGCCTCCTCTCTCAGACCCATCAGTTCAAATAGTTGGTCCTCACTGATCAATGGTCCCCCATGCCCAAACACGTCATCCAAATTTTCTTCGAGTTGTAAATTATCCCAATCAAACCCTCTAGGCTCTTCAACCTGACTACAAGCAGCCGCGTTTGTATCACTGCTGCCATGTGAGTTACTAAAGCAACTACTATTAGCCTGAATGGTGTTAGCATCGTCGTCAGGAGGCCGAACCCGAGCCCTACCAAAAATGGCAAAGAGCGGTTAGTAGATCGTCAAGACAGATCCTAAATATAGCATTTATATTCTCTGGTTTGTACAAACTCATCAAGCTCGACATTTATAATCCTATATCTTAAGGGTCATCAACATAACACCGAAGCAGATGAGATATATCAACCGAATCATCCACTGCTAGAAAACAAAGGCGTAAAGAAATTGGGGAATGCTTCTAAAGATATCTAACCAAATTTCTCAACCAATAGACAGTCACTAAGGCAAAGACTACAAAACAACCTAATAAATAGTCACTAAGGCAAAGACTACAAAACAATCTAATGGAACATCATGTTAGGTACCACATGGCATGGATCATGAAAACGATTAAAAAGGAAAAACAAGAATTGGCATTATTCTTTCAATGTTGTTTGCACTTACAAGCAGAGGGGAGGGCTACCGTTCGGGTGAGAGGCCGAACCAGCCATCTTCGGGCACGCTCGAGCTGCCGAACCTCGCGGTGCCTTCGACCGGCGGTGGACTTGCAGCGGCGCCGGAGGGAGGGCCGGCGGCGATGCCCCAACCCTAGCGCCAGCAACGTCACAAGAGGAGGATCCCTCACGGGAGAGAGGAGGACGGGAGTCTTCATGGGAGAAATTTCGCACAGCACGGGAGTCTTCATGGGCGTTAGCACTCCAGCGACGCGCACTGTGGCAGGGGCAAAACGGGAAAATCACCTCCTAAACAGTGCAAAAATAGTAACAAAAATTTTAAAAAGCTGCAAAAATACCGAGAGTGTCACTGGGCCAAAGAATTCATCGATTCGTGTTAATTTTATGAACCGCACGAATTGGAGTGTCAATCTGTGAATTGCCATCGAATTGGGTGTCACACAGCCAAATTTCTCAATTCATAAAGTATTCTTTATGCATGTGCAGCAGGCATAAAAATCAAGGTAATCAGACATCAAGCTAACAAATAAAATGGGAAATGAGACGAGTAGATCACTTAGATTGTGGGGGTTGAAAACTTGGGAGGTAGTGGGGAACCGAAGCTGAGGTAGAAGAAGCCAGTAGTGGTGGTCGCCGAGCTCCACACCTGCAGCCCGAGGGTTCGGACTTTCCCCCTCCACCTACCAGATCTAGTGAGGATGCCAAGCCAGAGGCTGACCGGGTTAGGGTAACCTGGACTAAAATGAGAGAGAGAAAGGGTGAGGGGGAAAGAAGAAGTAGAGAAGGAGAAGGGAAGGGAATCGCTTCCCTCGGCGGCGCTGATGGAGTACACGGGGTGGCGGTTGGAAATGGGAGAAGAGAAGGGGAATCAAATGAGGTTAGGGTTAGGGATAAGTGGGCCGGTCAGCTGGGCTAGATTTAGATGGGTCGGTTGTACTGAGAAAAACAGGCCGGCTTGGCCGACGAAATAAAATTATATATATATAATGATAACATAAACTAAAATAAATAAATATATATATATATATATGCATAGATAAAGAAACAAGTACATAAAAATATAAAATAATGTCTCTTGACCTAAGCCAAAATAAAGAAAATAGACTGAGAAAACAATGGGTTTGTCGTCACTTGGCTGGTGCAAAGCTAGAGCTAGGCAATGACAGTTATGTTATGATTTCCTTGTTGACACACTAAAGGAAGTGTGTTAATAGCCAGGCAAAAGGGGATGATCATTTCTTATGGGTAAAGATGTATACCTCTGCAGAGTGTAAACCTTTTCGAAAAGCCGTTCTCTGCGGTCATGGGAGTCTTGATGCGCCAGCATGAGTTAGATGTTTTTATTTTTGTAAGACTCTGGTTTCTAACATGTGTTGGTAGGGAATGGTTTGTGGATATGGTCATATCATGCAAGTTTGTTAATTTTCTTATTTGTACTTACATACAATTATTTTTTGTATTAAATTGTTTTTATTTAAATTCCATTTACAATCTACTATTCAGTATTTATATTTTTAAATTGGTTTTATGCAAATTAACTATAGAAGTTTTCCCTTTGAAATGGCCTGCATATATTATAAGTTTTGCAAAAGTCTTGCTGAGTACGAAAGTACTCACCTTTGCTTATTTATTATTTTTTTGGTGAAGAATCAGATTACCCGGCAATATGTACTTTGACACGGGATTTAAGGATATCAATGATGAGTTTTTCTAGGGTTTACCTTGTCAGTTGCATGTGGGGATTATGGGTTAAAGGCATACTACAAGATACATATGTCTTTACCGCAAGAGTTTATTTTAGTTTGTAAGATTAATATGTAAGAACTATTTCCGCTATTGCAATAATAATATGTGTGCAGTTGTGGTATCAATTTATGAATGTGCGTACTAGCCACTAATCATGTTGATATTTATTACCAAAAATGGGGGCCTTACAGAAGGTGAGATTCTACATCCATGTAAAATTTGAATACCAAAATCAATTTCATCTGAAAGATATGAAATTAACAAGCGCTAATCAGTGATGAATAGTAAATTTGTTTTCTTTCATTTTTTTCAAATGCAAGTGAGTTTGGTTTCAAATTTTATATGGTTGTAGAAGCTCATATCTCCTACATATGGTAATTTTTATGAATTTTTTTGAAACATATGGTAATTTTTTAAGAATTTTTAGAACTTTTACATATTGTTTTCACAGACTTTATACGATAATGGTGGTGTACTGCCAACTGACTGTTTTGTAGGAAATTAGTCCCACCTCACTCGCGAAGGTTCATCAATACCTGTTTATATAGCCAAACTGGCATTATTCTCTTGATCAAAGTGATATGTGTAATGTTAGCAAGGGTAAGATTATGTCTGTGAACCCCGCTACACTATGTGCTTGTGGTAATGAGCCCGAGCACCTTACCCTACTACCTTGTAATTTTTTTATGCTACTTCGCATATGCATGATTTTTCTTTCGTGCTTCTTACTTTATACTACAATGAAAAATCATAACTTTACTAGCCATCTTAATTTTAACCAACTAATAAATACACTACAGCTTTGACCGAGTCATGCATTACTATCTTATTTACTACATTTTACTATAAAACAACAAAATGAAATTACTATAAATCAGTAACATAGTTAAACCTACTAATAAATGTGTTTATAGTTTGTACATATATACGTTTGTTATTTATTTTTGCTATAACTTTTTACTTGTAGCTCCGATTCATAAATGGTTTTTATCAATAGATTACTCACGACGAGAGAAATAGCATGATATAAGTCTCGCTAATAAACAGTAAATTAAAGTTTATTTAGCCATAAAATTTAATTTATCCAAGTTTATTACCAAAACTTAATATTGTGATGTTCCTCTCATTGTCAGTAATCTACCGGTGAAATTCGTTTGTGAATCTAAGCTGTGAATAAAACGTTATGACTAAAACAAACAAAAAACAGATTTATAAACAAACTAGAGAAGAGCAAACTCAATCGCATTTGAAAAATATGTATAAATTCTGGAAAAATCTCAAAAAAGTAACATACATAGGGAATTTAAGCTTTTACAAATTCTGTAAAATTTGAATACCAAACTCAGTCGCATTTGAAAAATATGAGATTATAAGCACTAATGAGTGATGAATAGTAAATTTGTCATTTTCATATCTTTCAAATGCGACTGAATTTGGTACTCAAATTTTATAAGGCTGTAGAAGCTCATATTCCCTAGCTATGGTATTTTTTTTAGAATTTTTAGAACATGTACATATAGTTTTCATGAACTTTTACTGTCAAATAACAAAAAACTATAAGTACAAATTCTAGAAAATTCTCCAAATATTACCATACATAGGAGATGTGAGCTTCTACAGCTCTATAAAATTTGAATACTAAACTCATTCGCATTTAAAAGATATGAAATTGATAAGCACTGATCAATGATGAATACTAAATTTTTTATTTTCATATCTTTCAAATGCGACTGAGTTTGGTATTCAAATTTTACAAGGCTATAGAAGTTCACATCCCCTATCTCTGGTAATTTTTTGAGAATTTTTCAAAACTTATGCATATAGTTTTTATAGACTTTTACTATCAATTAACTGATCTGTGTAGGATTTTTCTAATTATACTATATGATAGTAATTTTTAGTTGTAGATGCAGTAATGTCATGTTATAAAAATAGTAATTTCTTTTATCACTCAATAAATTTACTGTTTAATAGCGATACTTATATCATTTTATTCCTTTCGTCGTCAGTAAGCTACTAGTGGAAACTATTTGTAAATCCAAGCTGCTAATAAAAAGATATGGCTAAAATAAAAAAGAAACAGATTCATATATAAACTACAATACACATTAACTAGTTGTGTTGACCGACGCATTAACCGGTAACAGATTTGGTAGTAATTGTATCTGTTGTTGTATAGTAAAATGTATTCTTTCACTATCGGGTTGCATTTCTCAGTATGGTGTTGTTTGTGTGCGCTTCTCAGTACGTTTCGGCTAGCGTGTGGAATAGTCTAAGCGCAGATTAGCGTTACCGTATATGTATGTGTACATATATGTGTAGGATCGGATGGCATCAATCAGAGGGGGGGTGAATGATTGCGCAGAACCTAAAAGCTTATTTTTAAACTTTTTAAACCACCCCAATTCAAACTCAAATTGCTTGAGAGACCAGTTTAGAAGACAGGCACCAAGAGAGCTGCAGGCGACCAAGAGAACACTTAGGCGACGGTTTGAGCACTGGGCGACAAGAGGACACTTGGGCAACCAGTTTGGGCACAGGCGAAAGCGGTAGGGCACTGGACGACAAGAGGGACACAGGCGGCGATGGGACACCGGGCGAGCAGTAGGACACTGGGCGAGCAGGTTGGGCACTTGGGCGAGCAGTTTGGCACTTGGGCGAGCAGGTTGGGCGACCACGCGCACAGTCTGGGCGACCACGCGCATAGTCTGGGCGAGCAGACCGATACACATCCACTAAAATAGAAAATCCTGAAGATCTAACCGTTGGATTGACGTGAAATTTTAACTGTAGAAACTAGACTCAATTACGCAGCTAACACAAAAAGAATCAGGTCAATCAGATCTACAGATCTAAAGTTATGTCCTTCGCAAGATGACTGAATCCGGGCGACCACGCGAGCAATCGGGCGAGCAGGACATCAATCTGGGCGACCACAATTTACCGAAGATCTAACCGTTGGATTGATGTGAAATTTTAACTGTATAAACTAGACTCAATTCCGAAGTGAACAAAGAAGAATCAATCCGATCGGATCTACGGATCAAAGATATTACCTTTGCAAGATGATACCTTTGCAAAGAACCGAAACTCCGTGATGAACTTCGTGTCTGCGCTATGATGAACAAGACTTCAAGCGATCGATCAACTATGTCGAAGCCAAGAGCAAATCACAGACGCAAGAAGTAGCTCTCTGGAAGATTGATTTTTATTTCATTGTCTAAAGTACTCCAACACAAGAGTACAAACCCTCAAAACCTGAACGCTCTCAAATCTTGCTCACCAATAAACAGGGGACACCTCCCTCTATTTATACAGAGCAATCCTAACGAGATAGAATACAACTCCACTTCCAACATGGAAAGAGTCCGTATCTTTCTCAACTTGGCCCAACGTGGCCAAAAACAACTCTTGCACGTATGTACAGCCCACCTGCTGTAATTACGTGACTAACCAGCCTCCATGTGCATGTTCTCTAGCCCGAACGTCCCGCATGACATCCTTGACCACCAAGACCTCGATTCCTCCTCGAATCTAGTCCGAACCTCGCCTCCATGAACCTAGTTCCGGTCCGTCATCGACCACGTTAGCCTCGAGCAACACCTGCACATGAATAAACACACAAAGCGTGCACGAGCACAAGTCCACGACTTGACTCAAGGTCAATTCATGCAACCACTCACACGAAAGTGCATTGCATCAAGGTAATCCATCATGCTATCACCAAAGATAATAATTATCTCAACATAGTACATGCATAAGCACCACACATGCTATAATCAAAGTCACTTTACAATGCCAATTTCATCAATCAACCAATTTTTCATCACATGATCTCACAATCTCCCCCTTGATGAAAACATTGGCAACACCATTTGGACCTGAACATTGGCATTAACCTCACAAGAAAAGATTTTTAAAAAATTCATTTTAGAACAGAAAGCAAAGTGATCAAAAAACAAAGTGAAAAATCTCCACCTAAAAGGAAACCAAATTGTGTGTGAACTCCAAAATTTCCCTTTGACAATAAAACATTTCACTTCTCCCCACAGATGTAAGCTTTCTTCTCCCCCTTTGACAATGATTTCAGCAAGGAAAAACAAAAGAGTGCGAAGACAAGAACCAATGAGCTTAATTGATCATATAACCTTATAGATCACATAATAAGCATAATACATGAACTTAATATTATTTAACAAGTTAGGGAGTGACATGTATCTCAACCTCAATTTAATCAACTATAGCCAAGTACTAAGCAAATCTTGACAGAAAACACTAGGCCAAAAAATGAAGCAACTAACAACTCAGGGCAAGCAAGTAGTTTCAACTCCAACCTAGTAGACCAATTTAATCTTGATAACAGTAAACTGCATGTGGCATGCTTGAAGCATACTTCTTTTATTTTCAATGAATGGCATGCTTGAAGCATACATCTTATCTTTTAGGGAATGGCATGCTTGTAGCATACATCTTATCTTTTAGGGAATGGCATGCTCGAAGCATACATTTTGAAGCTTTTGCACATTTTGATAATTTTGACAAGCTTCTTGCAGATTTGAGCCCCTTTTTTTTTCTTATTCCCTTTTCTTTTATTGTAAACATGCAAAGAGATTAAATGATCTATGAAAGAGTAAAGCTGAAAAACACACATGCTTCATAGCCCAACTTTGTTAAGATGATTCATTATCAAGCCTATAACAGCAAGATATCACAGAGCATGCGCTATAGACAATTAAACTAAGGAATTCCACAATGTCACTTTTAGTTCAAGTAGCACAATTTAGATTATCATATATAAGCTTAATTACATAATATATAAAGAAATATGATAAAGTAAGCTCATTAAGTAACAGACTTGACATACAACTCCCCCTCAAAACAACCATCTTAAAAACCTTCTACAAAATTGTCACCTGAAGGGAATTATTTTAAAAACAAAAGACTGAAAGAACAAACCTCCCAAAAAGGCAACCAAAAGGAATTTTTCACCAATAACCAATAACTCCCCCTCAAATGGATAAACAATGAGATCAACAAAGAGGAGATGATGATATACATGAGCTTGAGTTATCATGGTATGTTCAATTAAGCATAGACATGAATCATGATAAGTGAATTCAAAGCATGAAAGACATGATATAAGATATAACATTATTGAACATGCCAGAGGATACATATGAGCATATGAACAAACATCTCATCTAATGTCACAATTAGATATCTGTGAATATAAAAGACATGAGTGTAAAAATAACTCACAAAGTAGATGAAGAATTATTGCACATGCCTCTTGAAAACCATCTCAAGGGTGAGAACCATCCAAGTCTTGATCCCATCTTGCAAAAGACCAAGATCCACTAAGCTCTGTTCTCCAACCCGCATCCTAAAAACCTACATAGCACGAGAAGATGTCGAGGCCTCGTGATGGGGTTAGAAATAAAGCATTTGGGAATCCAAGATCTTTGAGACACACGACAGTAGGCACAACACGAGTATGCTTGTTCACAAAAACAGATTTGCCCTTTCTGTGTTTCTTGCAACAAAAGATGTTTGCCTCACTCTAGGCACAAAATGAGGAGTGAAATGTGCCTTCTCGAAATTAGACTTAGCCTTAGCCTTTTTTTTTTTTCTTTGTTTGGCTAGCCTAAAGCAAAAATCTACTAAATGTCCATCTTTACCACAATGAGTGCAAGTGTACTTAACATGATGTTTAGCTTTAGGAAAAAAGTAACATTTGCATTCACCATAGTAGAAGATAACACACCAGCAGACTTGAAAACAGGTTTTCTTAGGCTCATTGACAATTTCGAATTTTTCACTTTCAAGTGTCTTCACAACAGTTGGAGCATGTGATTTATGATGAGCATAAGAATCAAAACCTAAACCTTTGTGATGAGTACTGATCCTTGACTTATCTAGAATCATGTTTAGGTTTTTCTTTCCTGTAGTGAACCGTTCTAAAGATTTTTCCAAGTAATCAACCTTTCGAGAAAGAGTTAAATAGTTATTACAAAGAACGTCCACTTTCCCTTTCTGTTTGCGACAAGTTGAGCATGAGAGAACTTCATGAGTGAGCATAGCATCTGTCATTTGAGAAACCCTAGCATTTGCATCATGCAACTTCAATTCCAGTATAGCACATTTAGAACAGTGAGTTGTATCATGCAAATCAACAGTTGAACAGCTAGCATTTTTAACATGTTTCTCATTTTCTTTCTTTTCAACATTGACTTGTTCCAACAAAGAAACATGTTCTTTCCTTAAGGCAATAACTTCAGATTGTAACATATCACAAGATTTGCAAGAATCATCATCGGGAATTAAAGATCTAAGTCTTGCAATTTCAGAATTGGAACCATCAATTTCTAGATCTTTTCCTTTAAGAGCCTTTTTAGATTTTTTAAGTTCTGAAGCTAATTTAATCATGGCATACTCAATATCGTCATAGGAAGGTCTCACCTCATCAAGATCGGAGTCATTGTCGCTATCCCTTCCAAATATGAAACACATGCCGTTGAAGTCATCATCGAATCGCCTTCTTGTCCTTTTTCTTGTCATGTGGCTCATTATCACTCTCAAAGTCTACATCGCTAAGATCACACTCCTCTATGGCGGCTAAGACTTTCTTAGCAACTTTTCAAAATTGGAGCGCCTAGGGTAGTCGCCTTGAGCTGCGTTCTATTGGTTCCCTTTCTTCCTTCTTCTTCAACTTGGGACAATTTGTTTTAATATGCCCGGGAAGGCCACACTCAAAGCAATTGAAGGACCCCGAAATTGTGCCTCCACGCCTCCTCATCCTCACATTGTTGAGTGCTTTAAAAGCACGTGAGGAGATGAGCACAAGATCTTCTTCAGAAGCATCTCAAACTGTTCATCCAAAAAGAAGCCAATGCAGACTAGGAAACAAAAGATGGTGATCCAGACGAAGTGCTGGGGTTAGCAATAAGTGCATGTGTAGATGTGTTATCAGCTCTAGGTGATAAAGAATCCATCTCATAAGTTTTCAACCTAGAATACAGATCATCCATGGTCAACGTATCCAAATCAACAGTTTGATTGATTGCAGTAACAACCATGCGCCATTCAGGAGTCAGAGATCTCAAAATCTTACTAGCATTCTCCTCTACTGGATTGTTGACTCCAACACCACGCAATTTGCACAAGATTTTCTCAAATCGAGAGTAAAGATCATCAATTGATTCACCTGGTCTCATTACAAAATCAGAAAAATCCTTTTGGTAAATGTTTTAAGACTTTCTTAATCTTAGTTGAACCTTCATGATAGTCACATAATGTCTTCCAAACTGAATGTGCAGAACGTAAATGAGAAACTCGATCAAATTCATTTTCAGAGATTCCTTGAAAAATCAAGTTTTTAGCTTTAGCATTTAAATCAACGTCTGCTTTATTATCATTAGTGACTATATCAGGAACATCATATGCGATGAGAGACTTTGCGCCAAACATCATTACCTTGAGCTTCAATATAGGATTGCATGCGACTTTTCCAGTAAGAAAAATTTGAATCATTAAGCATAGGAGGACGATTAACATACTTATCTGACGCCATACCTCAACCTTGCTATGATACCACTTGTAGGATCGGATGGCGTCAATCAGAGGGGGGGTGAATGATTGCGCGGAACCTAAAAGCTTATTTTTAAACTTTTTAAACCACCCCAATTCAAACTCAAATTGCTTGAGAGACCAGTTTAGAAGACTGGACGACCAGTAGAGCACTTGGGCGACCAGTAGAACACTTAGGCGACCAGTTTGAGCACCTGGGCGACCAGTAGGACACTTGGGCGACCAGTTTGGGCACTGGCGGCGGTAGGGCACCGACGACCAAGAGGACACCAGGCAGCAAGAGGACACTTGGGCGAGCAGTAGGACACTTGGGCGAGCAGGTTGGGCACTTGGGCGAGCAGTTTGGCACTTGGGCGAGCAGGTTGGGCGACCACGTGAACAGTTGGGCGACCACGCGCACAGTCTGGGCGAGCAGACCGATACACATCCACTAAAATAGAAAATCCTGAAGATCTAACCATTGGATTGACGTGAAATTTTAACTGTAGAAACTAGACTCAATTACGCAGCTAACACAAAAAGAATCAGGTCAATCGGATCTACAGATCTAAAGTTATGTCCTTCGCAAGATGACTGAATCCGGGCGACCACGCGAGCAATCGGGCGAGCAGGACATCAATCTGGGCAACCACAATTTACCGAAGATCTAACCGTTGGATTGATGTGAAATTTTAACTGTATAAACTAGACTCAATTCCGAAGTGAACAAAAGAAGAATCAATCCGATCGGATCTACGGATCAAAAGATATTACCTTCGCAAGATGATACCTTTGCAAAGAACCGAAACTCCGTGATGAACTTCGTGTCTGCTATGATGAACAAGACTTCAAGCGATCGATCAACTATGTCGAAGCCAAGAGCAAATCACAGACGCAAGAAGTAGCTCTCTGGAAGATTGATTTTTATTTCATTGTCTAAAGTACTCCAACACAAGAGTACAAACCTCAAAACCTCGAACGCTCAAATCTTGCTCACCAATAAACAGGGGACACCTCCCTCTATTTATACAGAGCAATCCTAACGAGATAGAATACAACTCCACTTCCAACATGGAAAGAGTCCGTATCTTTCTCAACTTGGCCCAACGTGGCCAAAAACAACTCTTGCACGTATGTACAGCCCACCTGCTGTAATTACGTGACTAACCAGCCTTCATGTGCATGTTCTCTAGCCGAACGTCCGCATAACATCCTTGACCACCAAGACCTCGATTCCTCCTCGAATCTAGTCCCGAACCTCGCCTCCATGAACCTAGTTCCGTCCGTCATCGACCACGTTAAGCCTCGAGCAACACCGCACATGAATAAACACACAAACCGTGCACGAGCACAAGTCCACGACTTGACTCAAGGTCAATTCATGCAACCACTCACACGAGTGCATTGCATCAAGCAGAATCCATCATGCTATCACCAGCATAATAATTATCTCAACATAGTACATGCACAAGCACCACACATGCTATAATCAAAGTCACTTTACAATGCCAATTTCATCAATCAACCAATTTTTCATCACATGATCTCACAATATGTATATACATGTGTGTGTGTAAATGTATATGTATGTATATATGCATATTACGGTAGGAAGTAGAAGTACAAATCTAATAGTAGTGTCAAGGCTAGAATGTTGTGTTGGCATCGATCAATTGAGAGTAACATTGCTTCAAATTTTGTTTCTTGGGATCGGAGTATTATTCCTACGAATCCTCCATGGTGTAGTGTGAAATATGTGTTAAGAGTGTTGCTCGTCTGATAATATTTCCATCTGTTGTATTTCTGTCTGACCATGTGTGTGGGAGGGAGACAATGCCTGAATTGTTCATGTGTCAGAATTGCTAATAGAAAAGAAGAAGAAAATGTCTAAAATGATCTTATGAATGGATAGGTATTGTTCTCAAGTCACTAGCAAGATAAGTGACTAAGTGAGCACCATTTCGGACAGCTGGGTTGTTTCTATCATGCGACCAAGTGTAAACATTCTTGTGCTCAGATATGAAAAGCTAGTTTTGAACATATTTGTTTCAAGTCCTCTTTCTTTCTCGAAAGCAGTGGTTCTGAATTTGTAGGTACATCGGTACTTTGGTGCCTAGCTAGTTGGCTTGCAAGCTCGCCAATGAAGAATGATTCGTAGTGGTGCTAAGCTTTAGACCTGTCTCAATAAGTCCCATCTCGACCCTCATTCTGTCGCGATGGGAAGAGCTAATGAGGGGAACGACGGCGGTCTCCAAAGGATTTCCGTCGCGGCGTCGGTTCGAATAGAAAGGAGAGAGAATCCGGCGGGAGATTCTTCTCCTTTCCCTTGACTCGCATCGGGGTGGCTTCCATCGACGAGAGCCAATGGCGGTTGTGCGCAAGGCCAGTCGGAATCGCCGAGTGGGGCGAGCAAGAATGACGAAAGCACAAATAGGCGACGGCTAGCGGCAGCGATTGGCGGAGCAGCAGCGGCGTCTCTGAAGGGGCGGCGGTTGGAGTCTTCACCGAATCGACGGAGGACGGCTACGTCTGCGAGGTATGTTGTTTCCCCCAAATGTGGAGCGATTCAATAGCGAGGAGGATGCGACGTTCACCGGATTTGTGGGTACATTTGGGCATTTCCGATCTGGTTAGGGTTCCCGATCTGGGTAGGGTTTCCGATCTGGTTTTGAATGTCCTTGGTTGGGGACAGATCCAATTTCTCCGCCGGCGCTGTGAATTGTTGCGTACTCCATTTCTGTTGGTTAGGCGTCCATTTCTGTTGGTTAGGGTTGAACTGAAGCTCCACTCCATCCGAAAATCCTTCCAGATGGCTGTGATGTCAAATGCTGTGTTTCTTGCTTTGCATGTAGGACAAATTGCACTGGTTGCTGCTGACCTAGTGCGAACCAACGTTTCTGTAAACTCATTATCATAGTTTCCGAGCAGAACTAAAATTCTGGAATTGCAATTGTCGAACATTATTGTGGAACAAAAACTGGTATACCATAGCATTGGTTTTATTTAGTGAGATGAAAATGCAATTGTGGAACTGCATTTATTCAACATGAACTGGTAGTAAGATGAATTAACATTGCTGAGTATTTGATTCTGGAACCATATATGTGGAACAAGAACTGGTAGTAAAATGATTTTAGATGTATGATTATTACACTCTGGAACTATATTTGTCGAACATGAAGTGGTATGAAGAAGATTTGAGTTGTTGGAGTATTTGATTATTGAAGTTACTTTCATTCTGTTTGTCAGGTTTGTAAATGGAATGAAACTATAAGTCAGTAATGCCCAGTTATTAGGAGTTTCCAATGGCCAGTTATCATCAGGTTCTGAAATGGACTGGAAATGGCAATATTTTGTTGTTTGCACTAGCCTGACTAATTAGTAGTTTCTGCAGATTTGAGTTGTTGGAGTATTTGATTATTGAAGTTACTTTCATTTTGTTTGTCAGGTTTGTGAATGGAATGAGTCAGGCTAGCCTGACTAATTAGACAGTGCACGAGTAGTTCGTTGATTTCTTATGTACAATTTAAGGGGTTACTTTCCAATGTCCAGTTATCATCAGGTTCTGAAATGGACTGCAAATGGCAATATCACCTTGTCGCTGATTGAGTCAGAAAATGCACTGTGTCTTTTCATCCTTAGTTTTAGAAAGAAGATTAACACTCATGCATCAATGATCATTTATAATAGAGAAGTGGAGCCTAGATTTCTTCCCTTTTTAGTAGTTTGGTCTGTAATAATCCAATATCTGGTGTTAAGGCTAGCTTTAATGAACATGTCTGTTTTTTTTTCCCATTTGACAAACTGGGAATAAAATATGTAGTTCCCTTTGAGATTTTGTTGTCCTTGGCGAATTGGGATTCTGCGGTTTGTAATCCCTTATTGAGTTAGTGTTTACAAACATATGGAAGAGTTACTTTGAGATTTTGTTGTCCCTGTATGCTTTAGTTAGATGATGCACCTCATTTACAAACACAATGTTATGAACATTGCTCTTTTGAGTAAATGGTTGTTCAAGCTTTTAACAACAGATGGTACGTGGCAACAGCTTCTTAGAAATAAGTACCTACATTCTAAACTGTTAGTACAAGTTGAGTGGAAACCAGAGACTCGCATTTTGGTATTCTTTGATGAAGGTAAAGGAGCTTTCCTTCGGTTTGGCACGCTCAGATTAATAATGGACGCCAGTGCACGCTTCGAAGACACTTGGCTTGGACGCAGCGTTAAAAGATCAATACCCTGGGCTATATAGTATTGTACGAAAGAAATACACTACTATTGCTGAAGTTTTTATGAATGGTTACCAACCAAACATTGTTTGGTGTTAAGTTGTCGGCGTGGACTGATTTGCTCTCACGCATTGTTAACTTACAGTTGACACAGAATGATGATGAATTTTATTGGAATCTGAGTCCATCTCGACAATTCTCAGTGAAGTCACATTATTTGGCGTTAATTAGACGTGATGTCCCTAATTTAAATAGGAGATTATGGAAGTTAAAAGCCCCTTTAAAACTCAAAGTGTTTCTGTGGTACCTACGAAGGGGGTTCTGCTGACTAAGGATAATTTGGCAAAATGTAATTGGCAAGGTAGTACAAAGTGTTGCTTTTGTCATGAAATGGAGACAATTAGGCACCTGTTTTTTCATTGTCGTTTTGCTCGTATGGTCTGGGGTTTTCTGTATCTAGCATTTGGTATTGTAAAACCAACTAGTGCAGCTCGTATGTTTGGGAGTTGGCTGGCCGCTTTTGACAAAGATATCAAAAATATTGTGTTGTTAGGAGCTGCAACCATCTGTTGGTCCCTGTGGTTACACAGAAATGATATTGTGTTTGAAAGGAAATCAAATTCATTCCCTTTGCAGGTTATTTTGGCTACGCACCACCGGGTGCACATGACATGTTTCTGCAGGTGGAATAGCTAACTATTTTGGTACAAAGCCGAACGATTGATCAGGTGGCCATGGCTTTCTTCTCCCAGGCTTCTGGATGGCGGTCTAATTTGCGGATTACTTACTTTTAGAGAGTGTGTTTTATTTTTTTCTTCTGGGTTGTGTTATTTTTTCTTTTTGGGCTGTGTGCTTCTTGCTAAGCAGAGGCCGGAAGAAGTTTCAAGGCCTTGTATCCTCTCGATGTAATGCCTTTGAAATTAATAAAAGCTTCCTTTATCCAAAAATTTACAAACACAAATGTCGTTCACTCTGGGTAAATACCGTCGGCAAGGTAATACCCCGTAGTGTATGTGTTGCCGTTGATAGTGTAGTTGACATCGGGGCTACTGCCATCAGTTAATCTGGATAGAACGTTAGATCTATGCAGCACATTAATGTCATTGAGGCTACCTGGCATATCGAAGAAGGCATGCCAGATCCAAAGATTGTATGAGGCCACGGCCTCCAAAACTAATGTGGGTTTGCGAATATGCCTCAGTAAATTGACCTGCAGGTGCCTTGGGCAATTCTTCCATACCCAATGCATACAGTCAATGCTTCCAAGCATTTCCGAAAATCCTCGCATCGCCCCGACGTCAAGCAGACGATCTGTGTCTGCCTGAGTAGGGGCTCAGAGGTACTCATCCTTGAATACCTTGACTATGGCCCTAACAAACCTCTTTAGAGCTTCAATGGCGATCTTTGCCTCCAATACTGAACATACTCGTCAAGAGCATCACAGAGGTATCAGACGCAGTCGACCGGATAGCAGCGGTCATCTTTTGAAGAGAAGACAAGCCCGACCTTCCGGCACCATCTCTCTTCTGCTTGAACCATTCATCACGGGCCTCGACGGCACTTGCAATCTTAACGAACAGGTTCCTGCTCACCGAAACTTGGAAGGGCATAGCACAAATTAGTGAAATAACAGGGGTCATAGCCGGAAAGCACGACCTCTCACATACCTACACCTGAAGAGTGTGTGACCGTACACAGGCGTGTCGGAAAAGTAGTCATTGTATAGCCTAGCAGCACCCTCTAGGTGGCCTCGGCGCACCACCGCATGGCCAGGAACTGAGCCCCCCACCGTGGGACACTATCTTGGACTGCTAGTTCCTCTTCCTCAATGGCAATTTGTGCAAGTAGATCTTCCTCTTCGTTATCCAGTAACAAACATTGATGAGCCCGCCGAGAAGAGCTCGAACCATCATGAAACCAACTCATTGCTTCTAGCTAGCACTCAAATGAGATGAAATCGGAACTACACACAACCTCCTTCAAAGCCAATGTTGTGTTGATTATACCTCTTCACCCTGCCTCCCCTTTTTATGGAGGATGTTGGAGGTTGCTTCTCATGGAAGGAACTGTGGGCAAGTAACAGCTCCTTCCAGGACAAGCCAACTGCCTTCTTAGGTAAGGAACCTCTGCACATGCTACTTCCTTCTCCAGTAAGCAACACATATAAAAATTACGTATACACCATTTTTTTAACAATAATGCAAATTACATATTTTTTTTATATTACGCAACCTCATTTATTATAAAATTAATTTTTTCATTCCAAAAATGTCTGAATACATCATAAACAAGTCAAATACACTATCGTATAAAATACTGGTACAAACTTTGCGGTTAAAGTATATGCTTAAAATATGGATAAAGGGATGGGAAGGGAATGTGGAAGGATCTTTGTTGGAGATGCAATCGAGAAGGAAAGGAATCGAAAGGATTCGGGAAGAAAATCTTGGAGATAGTCTTAGACTATCTCCAACCGCTTCCTCAAAGATTCCATTCCTTCCCCACCCTCGAGGAATCCTTCTCAAATTCCATTCCTTCCCGTAAAAACACTCCAACAAAGATTCCTTCCCCATTCTTTTCCCACATTAAAAATGCTTATTTTATTATCCTCTTCTAACCACCAAATTTTGGAACCTTGCTATCTGACCATTGCACTTTGTCTATCTGACTGTTGCTCTTTGTGTATTAATGCATGAAAAGAGACAGCCCAGCCCAATCATATGTGATGTTGCCCATTGCCTAATCGTGATCATATGAACATTGAGCAATGCCATACATGTAGTGAACTTTTCGCAAACAGAAGGTACCAGAAACAAATGCAATGCCACACATGGTCTAGCAAATGTAATTATACAGATGTTATCACCCATACATTCGAAGGATATTTCTCTAAAACATACTGAACTGAAAGAACAGGCATATTACACAACTAAGTCTGCAAAACGAAACCTGTACAGCACCTTACGTAGGAGTGTCAAGTTTGCCATTAATTGAGCTACCCGAGGTCTAGCAACTGAAAAGAGAAATCCATTTTAATACCAAACCAAGGTCGAAAATTGAAGAGAAATAAAGCAAATCAACCTAACAATAGTCATCCCTCTTGCTAGAAATGTCAGATCCTGATCCTGATTCTGAAACACATGGAGAGCCAGAACTGTTTGAGTACTGAAATGGTTTACGAGGATCTTCAAGCCGGTCAAAAAGAGTTCCATAAGTACATCCAGTTGCATTTTTGCAACTACGGCTTCAGTTTAGCAGACGGCAGCAGGTGCAATAAAACCAATACTCAAATCGAACGAGATGCAGGTCAGTTCCGCGTCGTTATCTCCCAACAGCTTCATTGTGATGCTGTAAGAACCCTGAAACACAACAAAATCGTCAGGACATGATGCTGAAGTATCACGTCATATTCAGTATCTCATCTGTCTCAAGCACTAAAGAAATCCGGCAACGGAAGAATATCTAGTTCACCACCACAACTAAATGTGCGCTCTGGTTATGCTTACTGGTGGGGTGAATAACAGTAAAGTCTGTTCGTGGGCTGGTAGTATAGCCTCCAAATAGATTGACCGCAAAACTGGTGTCAACAGAACATATGGATAACATACTTTGTTGTGTCGGTAGGTGCCATAACAATTACAATTGCAATTGCTTAAGGCAGACACAACAGCAACATGAAGAAGTTTGGGGATACCTGTACAGTTGGACTGGTATACATGCCAGGGCGCATGTAAATATTCACCGGCGTGTTTATGGCCTCAAGCTAGGCATAATTATCTGGGCTATCCACTATCTTTGCGTGTGTAGCTGCTGCAGTCGGAGCATCAAGTGACCATGGGAAAATCAAGCAGGCGGTAGACCAGATTAAAAATTAACGCTATCCAGAAATAGTGAAAAAGCAATCAACAACTGTAGGGTGTTCAGAACACTACTACAACATCTCCACGAAGAAAGTTTTCACAAAATGGGGATAAATGAACAAAGGGCAAGAGAATGTTTATCTGAACTACCTAAAATACCAGACTTAAAACAACACATATCATGTCTCTAAAAATTATAGTTGATATACCTCAGCCTGATACTCAAGGCAATAGGCTAAATCCTGACCTGTCACCAACCTGAGGCAAAAGGATTAAAATGCATTCGTAGAGTTGAGTCCGATCACTAAGAACTGACAAAAGGCAAGTATATTGAGTAATTTGATTACCCTTCTTCAAGACGAATAAGCTGAGCTTCTTCAGAAGAAAGATTTCTTTCTTGCAGCAACACTTTAAGGTTGAAGATAGCTCTGTGTTTCTGCTTGTTGTAACTACAAGGTTTTCAGCGATTAACGGAACTACTTTCGAATGGTGGCCAGCTTTACCAAGGCTCTTTTACCTGATTTTGTATCTGTTATGTAGAAATCAGCAGCAAACCTCTGCCCAACTCCACAAAATGTTTGGATAAGCAAAACATGATACATATCTGTGGCATCTTACTAGGTAGATATTCTAATAACAACAGACATATTATAACATTACAAAAGTTGGAAGACCAGTGAATTAAGTAGGACATAATGCAAAGGAATTAGACTTCTCCAAATACTCCAAAATGGATAAGAGCTACTCATTAGATCTACACACCAAAGTACAGGATTTTGTAGTGCTATGAAACTATGCAGCCAGAGTTTCTTCAGATGTGTACACAATTGACAAAGGGCATTATGATTATTATTGAAATACTGTCAGGAGAAGAAAGGGCTTTTTTTTGGTATAAAACTCACTCACTGATGCTCTTTGTTTATTATCTCAAAAGAAATGGAAGGGTATAAAACTCACTCACTGGATATTGCAGTCCACCATACATGAAAGCACAAGAAGATGCGGAATTACTACAACACATGCATTACCCTCCCCCCATCTTGTCTGGAAATGAATGCATCTATCCATCATCAATGTTAGCTGAAGTACTGGCTCCACTAAAAGGCAGCTCATCAATTTACCAAGCACTGTAATTTAGCAGAATCGCAGAACAAACCGCAATTATCCAATCAATTGCAGCACATTTGTGATAGATGAAATGTAATGCGTGTGCAAAGAGCAAACGTACACCGGTGATCTTGACGAGCTGGCCGTCGGCGGCGACGCGGAGGCTAGATGCCGGGAGCCCGTCCACGAATCGCCGGAGCGCGCGCCCCGACGCCGCGGCCGCGGCATTCCACAGGACGAACGGGGCCACGGCAGCGGACAGGAGTACGTCCACCACCAGCAGCGCGGCGCTGTGCACGACGGCGAGGACGAGGTCGCCGAGCCCAACCTCCACTCGCCGAGGCCGCCACCGTGCCTCAACCACGCTCCAGCACTTCCCGGATCCGAGCCAGCGCGCGAAGACCAGGCGGTTGATCCTCCGAGCTGCGGGAGAGAGCGAAGGGAATGGAGAGAGGATCTGGCGGGGGTGGGATTCTCTCTCCTTTCCCTTGTGTTTTGGGGACGGGAAGGGATGCCGTTGGAGGGCCGCGCGGCTGGTTCTGGCGTTCGCTTTCCCATGCTCACGGGAAGGGGACTCGGGAGGGGATGGCGTTGGAGTTGGTCTTAGCACAGTATTACTCGTTTCGGCAGTGAAAACAATGACCAGACCCTTCTTTTCAGTGCTATTTGGCATGAACGGAATAATGACATGAGAACAGCTGATTTCATCAGGATTCAGGTGCGTATGCTATTGGGATAGAGTAGCTGTTTTGTGCTGTAGTCTTGTCAAAGCAAATATTTTTACCCACAGAGACAAAACATTTCCGGTGTCCCAGGAGGCAAAACTAAGACTTCTAATTCCTTAAATAAATAGAGAAATTTTACAGTAGATAACATCTATTTCTCAAGGGTATTTTATATTTTTTCTATCTATTCATCAGAGGTATTTTAGGCTTTTCCTAATTCGTTCACAGTTTTGGATTCACCGAATACCTGGTGATCTTCAACGGCTTCTTATCTATTCATCCGCCATTTATCAGAATCACAGAACATGTTTTACCATAGAAGACAAATAGTATGACGGATTTTTTACCCTTTTATCCCTCTTTGAATTTTACTAATAATACTACATGTGGTAGTATAACTAGATCTAAATTGATTTCAACCATTAGATTCAAAGGAATGTGTTGGATATTGATCCGAATTTCTCTTTGAGCTTTAGGGACTCCTTTGGCCCATAATTCGGTATAACCCGTTTAGACTCAAGTCGTTTCATCTATGTATAAATACCTCTTGTATGCAGCATGGAGGGGTATGCCTCATTTGTAAACTCTAACAATTGTACTCAATTTTACAAAATAGTGATATCGCCGGTTAACGTTCGTAGTTTTTCTCGCGAGGATTTTCCACGTAAAAATCTGTGCCCTCGCCTCACCAGCCAGCCCGACACCACTCCAACCGCTGCCCTTCTGGTCCAACGAACGCCTGATCTCCTCACGTCGTCCCCCGGACCGACTCCCTGCGCTGGCCGCCCGCTCCTCGGCCGGCTTCGGGACCATCGGGCACCCGCGTGAGAAGAAGCACCAGGCTTGGAATGCTGCTCGCCCGTGAGGCTTCGCCTGAGTGCCCATGGAAAAGCACGCTCGTGTTTTTTTCCTCTCGTGAAGGCCACCCATGAGGGCCTGCTTGGAAGCATTGTATTTTTTTCTGTCTGAAATGGAAACCTGCATGTAATTTGTTGAATACAAGTAATCCGATCGGATTCCACTGTATTAACTTACCCTTGTAATAGCTATTATATGGTGTTTGGATAGAGAAGTAAACAAGAAACGACCGTGACAACCAAAACAGACGACATTCAATACCATATCCAAGCTCTGAATTGTAAAATATATATTGCATCTTCGAAAGTGCTATCTAGAACACAACATACACTATTATATCCGAGGCTATCAGCTTCAGCTGGTAGTCATAGGTTGAGCCATTGTTCAGAAAATTAGAAAACAACATCCAAACTTCTGAAGCAACCTCAATGCTCATTAACAATACATCAATGTGCTATTCTGTTTGGCTATTCCCCTTGTAAATATTGCATAGAATATCATAGAAACTTGCATAATCACATTGCAAGGCACAAGCATTCACTACAGTAATCCCGCAAATTAACATCGGCCAAATGCCGACGTTAATTAGCCATTTGCCGACGTTAATAGTAATTAACGTCGGCAAAACACTAATTAACGCCGCTTTTGGCCCACGATAATTAATCGACGTTAATTAGCTTAATTAACATCGGTAGCCGACGTTAATTATTAATTAACGTCGGCCAGGCAAAGCCGACGTTAATTAATGCCGTGATCGCACCAATTAACGTCGGCCATCGCTTAGCCGACGTTAATTAGTAATTAACGCCGCTTAGTCCCGCCGACGTTAATTAGCTGTGTTTTGTCGGAGATTTGTCGGATGAACCAGGGTGCCAGGGTTACTAATTAACGTCGGCTGACACCTGGCCGACGTTAATTAGGGGCTAATTAACGTCGGTTGATCCCGGCCGACGTTAATTAGGGGATAATTAACGCCGGTGAACCCCGCCGACGTTAATTAGGGACTAATTAACGCCGGCGGACCCGGGCCGACGTTAATTAGGGACTAATTAACGCCTACCGACTTCGCCGACGTTAATTAGTAATTCCAGGGCAACTTTACGCATATTTTCATGTTTCGCCACACAATTCAATACATAATATAATCAACATTGACAAAGAATTCACACATCAACACATATAATTCACTTAATATAAACAATCCAAAGACAGAACATGCATATAATCAAGTTATCGATCCATCATAATATACAAATTGTCATAACATACAAAAAGGCCAAAGTGACACAACTACAAACGCATCCAAAAGTTCACCGAATCATACACATCCAAAGTGACAACTAAGAAACAATCTATAACTGCTGGCCGCCATCTGGTTGATTGGAGTTCTGGCCGCTTGATCCGGAAGCAAAGAGCGCGTTGACAAAGTCAGTTGCACCGTCGGTTCCCTACACAAGAAAATGCAAGATTAGACAATAATATAAGAATGAATGTACCATAACGAGACAAGTAAGAAAAGAACCGCCGGATCTGCAGGTGCTGCAAGTGTTGCAGGCGGAGTACTGTAAGACGAGGACCCATGTGTCGTTGGTCCCTACATAAGGCAACAATTATTGCTAGATTGATCAAATTTTACTAGATTTACAAGTTTTGACAAAGTGAAGCTAGAATAGACTAGTTTTGACTAAGTGAAGCTAGAATAGGCTAGTTTACCAAACCGTTATCCGGCCTTGAACAGATAGCATGCACAACCATTGCTTTTACATGAGCTAGCTAGCAGTACCAAACCGAGACCACATTTTTCATACCTGAGCTGCAGGAGGTGCCGGAGGATACATCCCCCATTGTGGCGGTGGCGGCGGCTGGAACGGTGGAAAGACAATGTTTTGCCTCATCGCTCGAACATTGCCTACAAATACAATGTATAAGTATTTTGAATTAATATATTCTCTAAATGCAATAGATTGAAGACTCGGACTTACTTGAATCGCCGCTTTGTCACAGCTCGGTATGAAGCGTAGTACTCTTCTGCGCCTTGCATAATCATCACGTTGGCGTAGCTCCTCACGCAGCCTTAGTAACCTCCACCTCCTGCTCTGAGGAGCGACGGCTACCAACCCCCGAGGTCTGAGACGAAGAAGATCCCCTCTCAGCTCGCACCACCGCCGAGTCGATCACTACAGTGAACATGGAGTACCTTCAAAATGCGTGACCACAAAGGTTTCGGCGGACCCTTTCGACAACTGTGTCCTTACGGAAGGCATTCTCTCGAACCTAAAGGCGTGTCAGTAAGCGTGAAACGCCTATGGCAATCGGAAATAATGATCTTTCCACCATTTACAAGGCGAAAACAATCGATTATCGAACCACGATCGGACATGTCAAATTTCCATGATGACTCGGCCAAAGAAAAATACCATAGGCCATGAAATCATGGATGACCATAAATATGCAACACGAAGGTTGAATTTCGCTTATAGCGATCATCGCCCTACCCCCGTCCATAATTTTTTCAACTCTTCGATCAAGGGTTTGAGCATCACATTGAGACACTTTCCGTGATGTTCGGGCCGTATGATGAGGCACAGAACATAAACTCATATTTCATGCAAAGGAAGGTGGAAGGTTGTATGGAATAGCAAAGACCGCCAAGACGAGTATGATCTGGCGGTTGTGTTGAAAGGCGTGAAACCATCGCCGCCAACCCAACGCGAACATTTCTCGCATCCTCGCGAAGTCCTCGTCAAAGCTATCTAGAGCCTTCCATGCCTCACTATCCGATGGGTGCACCATTACTCCGGCTGTTCTCACGCACACCTTCTTTGTGCCACCTCATGTGCCAGCACCGTTTTGAGATAAACAACCGCTTGACCTAGGTGTGAGAGGCATGTACGAAGTTGCTTATGTGCAACATTGGTCGTTACCTTGTCACCTTCTTCGTTCACCACCTCGACAAATCTTGGTTTTTACACACTAAGCAATGCTTCTCTTTCTCATGCTCCTTCCAAAAGCATGCGCTTATCCTTGCACACATCAATCTTCTCATACTTCATACCGAGACCGCACAACAACTTCTTAGACTGGTACATGTCTCTAGGCATCTTATGATTCGCCAAGAAGATATCGTAGATCAATTCCACGAGATCATTGTAACAATTATTGGAAAAGAAATACTTGGACTTAATGGCCATGAGCGTCACAAAAGCAAGTCGGGTCACTTTCGTGTGTTCGCAATGACTCTTGAAGCTTTAAGTAGCTCAAAGAACTCCCGAACCTCACGTGTTGGCGGATCCTCCGAGTCTCACGTTAATCTCAGACGCAAAGCTTCTAGCATCTCATCCATCCTATCATCGCCGCCCTATCATCTTCCTCTTCAACGCAACTTCAGGTCCTTGAGCACGTGACTCACCATGATGTACCCACAACTCAAAGCTTGGCATGAAACCGAACCAACACAGTGCAGAGACATCGATTTCTTGTCCTAGGGGTGGAAATTACAGACCTTTGCATGGGCACTTCACCTTAACAAGATTAGACATAGAGAAGGCACGGTCGACAAAAGCGGTAGCCTTGACCGCCCACTCATTCGAGTGAGCCCCACTTTTCTCCCAACCTTCATACATCCATCGGCGGTCGTCACCCATACTTGAGGCTATATAGGTTAAATCAACAGTTATAAGGTTCATTTTGTTTCTATATATCACGACCCTACATCTATAGGAAAGGATATGTCCTAAACCCATTTAAGAGTGGATGACAAAGCGGATTTATGCGACTGCAGTCGAATGAAATTTGGCACATAACCCGTTGTTCTCCACCGCACGCCCGGATATGGTGCAGGGAGAACAACAGGTTATGACGCCGAATTTCATTCGACTGTGGCTCATTATAAATACCGACTTTGTCATCCACTCCGAGGTCTGTCCAAAAGGATATTCGACAAAGACATCTCACATGTGACACATGTGAGACATGCCGATCCAAACGGGTGACGATAGGTTTCGTGACACTATGTGATTTCAGATCAAAAATAAAAATCCAACGATAATCCATTACTCAAATATATATTTATAAGCACAAAATGGATATATAAATTTAAAAAAACATGTGACAAATCAATATATCAAATTTATCTATGTATTTTGTCATGCCTCTACCAACATATGCATCATTAGTTCATTACTCACCCACGCGCCTTGCATCATGGTACTACTCCAAAACAATATAAATCTAAATAACAGTGTGATGATCACGAAACCAATCCAAAAGTGGCCTCACTTAAAGTGTTAGAACAGAAACCCAAGGCATAAGTCATTATCAATAATAATTATGCCTAAAACATGATGTATGATCATTTCTCACAAAAGCATCGAGTTCATTAGTCATACAAGAACATGGCAACCATCAATTGATCCATAGTATCTTCACTGCTTGGTTGTTCCTCTTGTGCCATGGCCGATGTAAACTAAAATTAAAACTAACCCAAGACCGACATATCGCATCACCGACTATCAAGCCAAACCACGTGAACAATCTTCAACCAATCAAAGACGATATCGCTTAATTAACGTCGGTCGGGGTTTTCGCCGACGTTAATTAACTAATTACCCCATAAATTAACTAATTACCCCACAAGATTCCATAGAGCCATGCAGAGAGGAGGACGCCGCAGGATATCGATTTTAAGCTCGTGGGCCGGACGGAGAGGAGGAGGACGCCTGGGACGAGGTCGCCGCCGGGGACGCAGGTCGCCACGCCGGTGGAGAGGAGGTCGCGGGTCGCAGTAAAGGCGCGCGGAAAAGCAATGGCGGTGGGGTGGCGCGAGGCGGGCGGCGTCGAAGGCGGGGCGGCGCGCGCGGGCGGGCGGCAGCGGCGGCGGGCGGCGCGAGGCGGGCGGCGAGGCGGCTGGCGCGCGGAGGCGCGGGCGGCGGCGCGCGGCTGGAGGCGGGCGGCGCCCGAAAGCGCACGGCGGGCGACGGCGGGCGGCGAGGCGGCGCGGATGAATGAGCGGTAAGCGCAAAAACGCGGGTGTTTTCGTCCGGCGGATTGGGCGCGGCGAAGTAAACGCCACTTTATCTCAACAATTAACGTCGGCCTGGGCTTCTGGCCGACGTTAATTAGTTAATTAACGTCGGCTAGGGAATAAGCCGACGTTAATTAGCTAATTAACGTCGGCTCCTTGTTAGCCGATGTTAATTAGTTAATTAACGTCGGCATATGCCCTGGCCGACGTTAATTAATGTGGCCGACGTTAATTTCCCTGTTTCCTGTAGTGATTGGCAACATTAACTCAACTCAAAACAGTCATGCATAATCTGTGATTGCTTGCTTAATCATTTACAGATCACAATTTTTTTATGTTAGGTCATGCGAGATATAGACCATAGAGAGCACATAAGTTCTGAGAATGATTAGTAATAGAATGATCACATAAGTTCTGAGAATGATCACATAAGTTCTTGGGTAGATCACATAAGTTTTTCATAGAGAGCACATAAGTTCTGAGAATGGTCACATAAGTTCTTGGGTAGATCTCCAGTTCCAAACTACAACATCTCTAGCCCACCAATAAGCATCAGTACCATCGGCCCACCTGCGAAGTGTAAACAAACAACACACTAGTTCATGAACTCTGGATCATTTGGGCATGCTGATTAACGGATCCAAGCATGAAAAATTAAGGTAAAACCATACAAGAACAGCATCTGCTACTCTATTGTTTGTGGGGGAATTGTGAGCACAAGTCACAACCTTATCAATGATCATGTGCAACAAAAGCACACATAATTTACATCAGATCAAACAGACAGCACAGAAATTGAACATATGTTAGATCTTGTCTAACAGACATTTCAAATTTCAATAGAACATAGAAAAAAATATTGGAAATCTTTTCTGAGAATCAAAATCCCAGTCAGATGCTGACTAATTATTGGTGATTCAAGGCCTTAAAATTGACATTCTAATCCATTCATAAGGTTTAAGTTATTGAATCATGAGATTAGATATGAAATCCATATGAAATTTATTTTAAAATTACTTAAATGCCTTGAAGGCCCTGTTGGTATATTTGAAAGTGATACATCATAAATCATGACACATCTTATCAGGCAATATCAATTAGCTACTAATAATTGAAGCAACAGTGCACAAAATATTATGAACAGTACAAAGTAGCACCATATATTTTGGGCAAGTGCTGAAGCAAGCATAAAATTGAAGAACACCTATCTAAATTATATATCTAACTTGGTACAGGGTTCCTTTTTTTTCCTCTGGAACTATGCTTCCTGCATTTAAAATATTCTGGTGCCAAAACGTGTTACAAGTAGGAGTAAATTTCAGCATCACAATAAGATCTTCGATTAGCTCTGAGTGAATGGCAAGAAACTACAAAGGAAATGCTGCAGAGCTCAATGAACCATTGCCCGAACTCGATATTAACCGAGGTATGCATGCTAGAACTATTTATGGCTTTGTCTTTTCTTTCTTCTGCATTACAAGTAAATATTGGTTTCTTGTGTTTATCATCTTGTGGATGTTCCAGACTTAAATGGGGCTATATCTTAACTCTAACAAGTCTAACCAAACTGAAGGTCTTCATGATAACGCAGGTAAGCTATACAAGTGTTCATTCCTTTGAATTTTTTTTTAAATAATATTATTTTAATGCATGATCTGACCATCACACAAGCAGAAAATCCAGACAACTGATACTCATTAGATTCTACATTAGTAAAATGAAGTTGAGCATAATTCAAAAGAGAACTTACAAGGAGTCAATTTGCAAGCTTGTTTACTTCCTTCTTTAACCACAAACCACGAAGTCTTGGCTCATAGCATAAAAAGATCTCACGGTTTATTGCATCCTTGAAAACATCGGAGGCAAAGATCTTGATCTCATCGGACACATCATCCATCGCTTGTAACACTTCAAAGCATCTTGAAATAGAGTATTCATTTCCTTGCTTTGAAGCTTCCTCCTTCATGCTAGCATGTTCTTTTCTGAATTCAAAATAAGCTGCCATTGTTTCTTCAATGCGTGGTGCCGATGTACCTTTTTGTTTCTTGGGTCTTCCTCTTTGTGCTCCAACACTCCCAGTTCTTGAATTTGGATGATCATCACCTCCTCGTTCTTGTTGATTTGATTCATTATCTTCAACATCCAACTGCTCAGCACGGTGATTTTGAAGTTCATTCTCTACACTCCTTGCAATATCTTCCATTCTTTGACAAGAGTACATGGTGTTCTCTTCTTGATCTTGTATGTCATTCTCCAAATCTTGCCTTTCAACTTCATGCATTCTTCGAGGAGAATTCATGTTGTCCTGCCTTTCCCCAATGCAAGCTCTTGAATCAAAGCTTGCATCCCGTGAGTGTTTTCTAGTGATGCTTGCATCCAGTGAGTGTTTTCTAGTGATGCTTGCATCCCGTGAGTGTTTTTTAGTGATGCTTGTATTTGCAACATTAGATGGTTGACTAGAAGTGAACAATGTTTTCCTTCTACAAATTGTCCTATTAAGACATCAAAGATGAGAGGATCCATCAAAACTTAATTTCAAACAGAGAAGAGGGCAAGATCCAGAAGTAGAAACAACAGATAACAGAGTTGGAGGTACTAGTACTATTGCAGAACTGTACTGGGAAGGAAAGATTATAGTTCTGGTCCCATGCATGATATAGTTAACTTTGCAGTGTGTTCTACGTAAGTAGTAAACAACTGTCTCATTTCAAAGCAATATTTACATTACAGTATTGAATTTACAGTATTGGTGATATTTCAAAGCATAATTTGCAGAGAATGGATATTACCTTCGTACAAGAGATCCAATGACTCAAACAATGGGAAACTCTTGTTTTCATATCTTCTTAGCCTAGAGTCCTCCTACAAAATGATTGAACAATTCAAATATAAATAGAACAATTCTTTGGACACAAAGAAGATTCACAATTAAAAAAACAAGAAGCTTACTTCGATTATCTCATCCCATTTTTCAGATGTGGTGTTAATCATGGATGCATTTTGATTCCATGAGACACCACTACGACAAGTGAATGGATCTAATTGCTTTGTAGTCTTTCTTCAATTGAGCCTCTTTATCTTGAATTTGAGCTTTAGAAAGTCTTGCTTCTGGAAAGAGTTTGTTGAAATCCTTCACAATCTGCTCCAACCTTCAAGTCCATCCATTTTGACCACGATAGTGAGAAACATTGAACTCAAGAAGTACATCAACCAATCCTTTTTCATACTTTGACGTCCACCTTGCTCTATTTGCCATAAAGCCTTAGATAAACCATAAACCACGAGGAACCGTAAATAGTACGAATAAATGGCAAATAAAACTACAGTGTTCGATTTATTACATAAGTACATTGTGACAATTAATAATTATACAAGCAACATAAAGTATGACATCGGATAAATTGTTCTGTTTCATTACAACGAGTATAAAAGAAAATAAAGTAAAAAACAAAGATTTATCATAATTGCTAATGAGATCTCCTTTGTACTCTCCTCCCCCTACTTCTTTCATAATCTGCCCACGTCTTCTTTGCAATCTCATCTCTGAAAGCATTACCTATGTTCCTTGCATTGTTCAATGGTACAACATCATCTCTGTATCATTCATCTCCACTAGGTAGATCCACAAATTTATCTGAAGAAATATTCATTGTTTGATCACTTAACCATTGTTCATCACCTTTATGGCTCCGGATTATGTTATGCAACGTAGCTGTTACTGCTGGAATTTTCACTTGAGTTTCTATTGGGTAAAATGTTGCAACTTTTAAGACAGGAAATCGCATCTTTAGGATGCCAATAGCACGCTCAATATGGTTGCGTAGGCGGGCATGGCGAAGATTGAACAACTCCTTATAGTCCCTTGGTCGGCAATTGCCCTGTCCTTGTTCCTTAATATGGTATCGGACTCCTCGATAAGGAGCAAGAAAGAATGGTGTGTTTGCATAGCCCCCATCAACTAGATAGTACTTGCCCCTAGGTACTCAAAATCCAGATTTAATGGCGAATGTAACACCTCGCATCCGACGCAGACCCTTCCCAACCAAAGAGAAACATAAACAAAATTCAAATCAAAGTCACAAGCAAGCATCACATTTTGAGAAAGAGTTCCTTTTCTATTTCGATATGGAGCAACCTCACTATCCGTCATTGTGATAGGGACATGAGTACCATCTATTGCCCCTATACAGCCTCGCAAGAAACAAGACCTTATTACTAATTGAGGAGTAAGATGAGAGGGTAAAATTCCTAAATTATCTCGACATGGATTACATGTACCTCAAAGTAAGGCCAAAATTGTGGAGTTGATGATATTTTCCAATGAGTCTCAGTGGATGGAGGCTTGATAAATTCATAGGTCAATGAAGTGATCGCCTCAAAACATGCCCCAAGATGCCTATGTATAGTCTCAGGACTATGCTGAAAACTATCGGTCAATGCTCGAAAACTGGCATTCCGTGCAAGCATATACATGAAAATGCCTAATTGCTCTTCCACGGTAACACCTCTTGTATTATGTAAAAGATTTTTTGATCTAAGATAGTCTGAGAGTGTTTGGAAAATGTGGGGTTCCATTCGAAGATTTTCATAACATCGGCTTGGATGACCTTCAAGAAGTTCAGTAATATATTCTGCTCCAGTAAGCTTTGATGTATGACATGGAGTTTTAGTTATGGTAGAAGCTGAATATAATGCAGGCAAAATAAGTAGCATCATATCGTCATCTTCCTCTTCCTCGGAGTCAGTAAGAGTAAGGTCTTTCATATCAACTAACACTCAAAAACTTTAAATTTTAGAAATGAAAAATTGTCAATCAATACATGTGTGATTCACAAGTATGAATATCAAATGTGGATGAATTGGCAACGGTGAACAAAGCAACACATATAAGAACTGGATTAACATAGATCTACAGGTCACATCTTCTGGTTGTATAAAAAATTTAACTTTTGGTGAATATCTAGAGATTGCACAACAAGCCCACTTAAAATGAGGTACAAGAACAATAATCAACCATTGGTTTTGCAGATGAAAAGGAATACATCTGTTTTCGTTTCTACAAAGACATGTCCATCTTTATCTGAATATTTCATCAGCTATCAGACACTACCCGCCAACTTTATACGTAACCGTGACTACATACTATATATTTCAACTAAGAATATCTAGCATTTGCATCAGCCAAGGAATTGAAGTAACGGAGCTTACCAAGTTCTCTGCCCCAGGAAGATTAGCTCTTTTGACAAGATTCACAGCTAGCTCAAGGTTGTTTCACTGCATGCACCAAAATGTGTTAAAGAATATCTAGCATTTGCATCAACCAAGGAATTGAAGAAGTGCATGACATCATTATGTATCCAGAGTTGCTCCAATTGAAAAATCTAGATGCTTATCGTCAAAGTCCTCTAAATTCTTCTGGTTGTTTTTATCTTAACTGGATGCAATACGTTAAGTCACAGAATGATTAACAGACTCTGAAATTAATGATAACAAAATATCACACTAGCATGTCACAGAATGATTAATAGACTCTGAAATTAATGATAACAAAATATCACACTAGCATGTCACAGAATGATTAACAGACTCTGAAATTAATGATAGCACAAATAGATTGAACACTACATAAGTCCTTATAATTAAACTTCGAAATCATAGCATGCTCATTGTCAGAAAAGGTAGAGGTGAGGCCCAAATGATCTTGTTGGAGAGGGGAGAGATGAGGCCTAGCGATTTTGTACCTGATGATCTGGATGGAGGGAGGAGAGGTGAGGCCGATGCAGTCACCGATATTGGGTTGCGCCGTCGTCGCCGCTCTCAATGTTGGACCGCCCACCGCCTCTCAAGATGATCTTGGTGATTGAGAGAGGTGAGGTAAGATAGCTAATGATTGGATCAAAATCAAAGAGGGATGACGTTGGGGATCTTACCGTCGTGCTCGCCGTCGTCGCCCAGCCACGCCGCCCTCTCAGTCGAGATCGCCCGCCGACTTCTAGGGTTTCTCTCGAGACGACGCGATCGGCGAGAAGCTTGAGCAGCGCGAAGCCGCGATAAGTGTCGGAAAAATAATGTCGCCCCGATCCGTGAAACTTTTTCCGACCGCTTCGGCCCAAACCGGAGGGAAAATAATTGGGCTTCCGGTCCATCCAAGCACCTCTTTCGAGCCCAGCACGGAAAAAATTTTGGACCGGTAATTTACACTGGTTTTGGGCTAAATACCAGGCTTCCAAGCAGGCCCTGAAGCTTTTCTGGAACCGATCAATTGTTTTGCTTCAACTGGACGTGAGGTCTCATAACCCAGTGTTTGATTTTTTTTTTTGGTTTGGCTCCGTTTTCTTTGTGTTCCAGACTTTCAGTGGCTCCAGCTCTCGAGTTGAGCTTCGGCTGCCGGTTCTCAGTGCATAGCATTTCCGGCTTCGGATCCAGAATAACCGCTCCGTTTTTTTGTTTCCAACAAAAAGTGCTACCTGCACACGAAGTGTACCCAGAGCTCATATCAAATTGCTACGTGCACCCAGCTCGTGTACTAGGAGTTTTGTAGAAAGCTCGTTTTTCAGCTAAAATTTTTTCTGTTCATGCACTTAAGAATATTTCTTTGCATTATGACCTTATTGAAGTATGATATTCAACTGCTAGACTGTGGTACCAGGTTTTCACTCTGGTAAGTCAAAATGAGAGCTATTCTTGCGCATAATGATCTGGATGATGCGCTTGATAAATTCGGGAACAAAGATCAACAGACCTGGACTGATGAAGAAAAAAGGAAGGATCGTAAGGCTTTATCTCAAATTCATCTTTATTTATCAAATAATATTTTGCAAGAGGTTTTGTAGGAGAAATCTGCAGCTGCTTTATGGTTAAAGTTGGAATCAATTTGTATATCCAAGGACCTTACGAGCAAGATACATGTGAAGATGAAATTATTTTCGCACAAATTTGCAAGAGGGTGGTTCCGTGTTGAATCACCTATCGGCCTGCAAGGAGATTGTGTCTGATCTTGAATCCATGGAGGTAAAATTTGATGATGAGAATCTAGGTCTTATCTTTTGTGTTCTCTGTCTTCATCATTTTCAAATTTTAGAGACACTATTTTATATAACCGTGATATAGTAACCATTGTTGAAGTTTATGAGGCCATACATGCAAAAGAAAAGATAAAATTAATGGTGTCTTCTGAAAGTTCCAGTTCACATGGACAAAGGAAAAGAAAATAAATAATGGATATAGAGGCAGAAATTCAAGCAGTTAAAGGGGTCGTTCTAAGTTAAGAGGTAAAAAAATTTGCATGTATTGCAAGAAAAATAATCATAACATATCTGAATGTTATAAGTTAAAAAAACAAAGAGAAAAGGAATGGCACCTACAAACAGAAAGGTAAAACTGATGAGGAAGGTAAAGCTTCTATTGCTTCTGCTGATAGTAGTTCTGATGGTGAGATCCATATTGCTTTTGCTGGATGTGCAAGTAGTGGTGATGAATGGATTATTGATTCAGCTGCTTCTTTTCATATATGCATTAATAGAGATTGGTTCATCACTTATGAGTCTGTTAAAGATGCTGGTTCTAATAGGATAGGTGATGATTTGCCACGTCCTATTGTTGGTATTGGATTAGTTCAAATCAAAATACATGATGGCATTATCAATACTTTGACAGATGTGAGGCACATTCCAGGTATGACAAGGAATCTTACTTCTTTGAGTACTCTTGACTCTAAAGGGTATAAGTATTCTGATGGAAATGGACTTTTAAATATGTCAAAAAGTTATCTTATTGTTATAAAAGGAGATTTGAAATCTGCCAATATATTGTCTATAAGACACTCCAATTACAGGTGATGCATTTGTTACTTCACATTCATTACCTGATATTACTAATCTTTGGTACAAGTGTCTTGGGCATATGAGTGAACAAGGTTTGGCAGTATTGAGTAAGAGAGGACTTCTTGATGGATATAATGGTGGAAAATTGGATTTCTGTGAGCATTGCATATTTGGTAAGCATAGAATGGTGAAATTCAACACTTCTGTTCATACTACAGAAGGTATTCTTAATTATGTGCATTCTGATTTATGAGGACCATCTCGTAAGACTTCTTTTGGAGGTTCTCATTATATGTTAACAATTATTGATGATTATTCTAAAAAAAAGTTTGGCTTATTTCTTAAAGCATAAATCAGAAGCATTTTCAGCATTCAAAGAGTAGATGGTTATGATTGAAAGGCAAACTGAAAAGAAGGTAAAGAAACTTCACACTGATAATAGGATGGAATTCTATTTTGATGAATTTAATTCATATTGCAAGTTTGAAGGTATTGTGCGGCACTACACTTGTAACACCCCGGCACCCCGTGCCCTGAATGTTACACCCTCTAGCACCAAGAACTACAAATCACTAAGAATAATATTCGCAAAGCAAGCGAACAAACTAGGAGGTTGTCAAAACTATTAAAAATTTCGGCAGCACCTCCCCTAAAACTAGGACATCCACTCAGTAGACAGAAAACATTTGCAGGTATAAGATATCGTTCTAGCAGGTCCTTAGTTAGCCAAGCACACATCTAATAGAAATTAATCAACTCCACCACATGACTATTACAGACAAGGACTCATTAAACAAAACCACGATAACCTTTTACAAGAATTCTTCACGAATTATTAAGATCAGAATTAAGAATCATTATGATGGAACGGTGATGATGTGAACGTGATTGTGCTACTACCCCCATCCCTGCATGCTGGCTTCAAAACACCTACAAATATTAAATAACAAGCATGAGTTCAAACTCAGCAAAGTACACGAGAATAAACAAACTCAATTTATCGTAAGTAAAACCAGAGCTTAACCATAAGAGCAAGTAATACAAATGAAACAACATCCAAACAACACAAACTTATACCATTTAAAACAATAACTTGACCGTACCAACATTTTCGGAATCAAGACATCAACTTGATAATAAAACCCTTCAACGCCCGAGAAGCTTTACTTGATTCTAAATCACAACGTTTCCCGACTCAACTACCCCTTTGTTGCAACTCAAACCATTTTCATCCATTGCATTTGAGTTTATAACTCGACCTCACTCCACGATATTCATACAACATAAATTAGCAGGGCAAAGAGATGCGATAATTCATCAAATGCAAATCAATCTATCCTTTTTGGGTTGAGTCCACGACTCAACCTTCAACTACCGCAATCACCACCCATATGACACACCATTTACCACAACACTCATTATTAAAGATGCAATGCACATGAATGCTCTTTTCGATGCAATGCACATGGATGCTCTTCGATGCACGCGTCGCAGACGCTGAAAGTGCCCACCGTCGGTGTGCACCTCACGCCCCTTCCATCCCGTGGAAGGTGCCTACTTCTCTTGTCTCGCTCCCATTCACCTCGATGAATAGGACTACGAGGTAGGACTTTCGTGTTCACTACGTGTGAACACAGAGGCTCGTGATCAAGATGGGTCGCCTCTTCCATTATGAATGCACAAATGCAATTTTCACGTAATGAAATGCAACTTTTAATTCAATGCCAACACTAACATACCATAACCACATACAAACACATAGCCAATTCTCACATTCATAAGGTGCCAATGCACTAGTCTCATCAGATTCAACAACAAGACATGACAACACATTACAAGCGTTTCATCATACAATTAACACAATTAATTTCAACTACAATCATAATCATCTAATCGATTCGACACATACTCAATTCCATTCCCCATGACGAGGCACGCTTAAGTACAACTCTTATAAATTAACCGCGAGTATCCATGTACCCCATCCTAGTTAATCAACGCAAGATTAACAAAGGTACAAGAACTCACCGAGATGAAGACTTACTAGTGACCACTCGAATCCAATAGCTAAACATGTCCTTGAAGGACGATCACCAATATAAATCATACTTGCCATAATCAATAGAAAAGTAGCCATGAATAGATAAATAACAACAACCAATTCAATTAGGCGCCCTACTCGATGTACTTGCATCAATTCCCTTAAACTTTTAATCATCATAGATATTTTCATAAGAGGAGCACTTTCTAGTTATAGCCAAGCAAGGCTTACCTCTTCATGTATGCATCGACAATTACTTACGCTAAGAGCAAACAACCGCTTAATCCTCCTAGCCGCAATCTAGGAGTGCACTTGCCTTTTACCGATTTAAGAATGGAGTGGCATTTGGAATCTTAGCGTCAGATGACTTCCGAGATTACGTAAAGCCTGAATTTAGAACACATACACATAATATAAATTAAGACAACAAACCACCTAAGTTGGCTAACAACTCAATACACGTGATCTACTTTCAATAAGCTCAAATGAAATTCACCATCTTAAGTATGAAACTCAAGAGTATTCATTCATCGATGCATGAATACCAATTAGACAAAGGTGGTGATTAGAACATGGCATAGCAAGTTTGAGGTCGTCAGCATTGCCTTCATAGATCAAACGACACAAATGCTCATGCTAATTGCTCAAATTTAAGAAACATATCCACATTGCATTATGAGTAAGTAGGGAATGTATCAAACGTGAACTAACCTTTCAATAAAGGAATAAGAACCGACAATTGTGACCATTGGATGAAATATATGTCGCTTAGATATACAAAGAAAGGCCAACGACATTTTTAAATAAAACACCCAAATTATTCCACTTTACACTCTAGCCTTCTCACCTTAATGAAATGTCTACCATTTTGATGTACAAAGATCCAACATTTCATATTTGAGTTCTCATTATCCTGGTTTAAGGGTGATTCTTTCAATGATATAATAATCCAATGGCAAAGAACAAAAATATAAAAATCCGAATTTCCAACCAACAACATTATTAACTAGAAACATTGTCACTTCTCTCTAGTGCTTATGATTCTTGAGAATCTTTAATACACCATTCAATGACATGGGCCAAATTCCGAAGCATGAGAAGCAAAGCAAGAATCAATAGAGGTGCTACATTGACCTAATCTCAACATACTTATACTCTTACATACCATGCTATCAAAATTAATCGCTTCAAAGAATCAAATATACTTACTATTGCTTCCAATTTCAAAGTTATTCAGATGGAATTAGGCATAACCACTTAGAGATATAACGCCAAATCGAAAGCATACAAAGCAATATGAACTACTCATGCATATACCTCATGACCATTTCATCGAACACCGACATACATACTAGAAACCAACATCTCAATAGAAAATCTAGGCTTGAGTCCTCACCACAAGAAGGGGCAGGAGGGGAAATCGGCGATGTTCTGTCACCGGTGGTTCGGTTGCTCTTGGTTCGATAGAAGGAGGGAGGAGAAGAACCGAGCCAGAAGGCAGAGGGAGAGGCGCCATCGAGGGAGGTGCTGCACCAACCGTGGGATTCCAAGGAGCTCTCTGCTACTACATGTCAAGGCCTGCTCCTTTGGCAGGGGAGGTGAACCGAGCCTGAGGGAGCCAGGGAGGCGCCGACCGGGAGTGGGATCGAGGGAGTCGCCTTGGCGCAGGAGTCGGCAGACTGGGCGGCCTCTGCAGGCTTGCAGGAAGTGGTCGCGCTGGCAAGGCTTCAAGACAGACTGGCACCAGTGGCGGCAAGAAGTCGGGCGATCCAGAGAAATGGGCAGGGATCGGCAACACTTGGGCAGGGAGGAGCTCGCCCCTTTTGACGCCAAGAGCAGAGAAAAGTGGGGAATTCGGTTGCAGTGCTTGAGGAAAAAAATCGGCAGGCAAGTCGGCTCAAGCAATGACAAACCACCCAAAATCCAAGAGAAAGAGGGAGAGTAGGTGGAGTGGGGAATTTCCAAAAAGACCCCTCCCAAACCCAAAACCTTTAACCCTTAACCTCCCAGATGGCACAAACACCTCGGAGAATACCTGCCAGATGGCCCTAGCCCGCCCGACTGAAGGCACAAAGGTTGGGGCGAGGCTTCACGATATTACACTCTCCCCCCTTAAAGGAATTCGGCCCCGAATTCGAAGAATGCCAACTATGCAAAACAAAGACACAATGATCTTAACCTTCTTTGCCACCTCAAACACACTCGCAAAAACTCCAACGGCTATAAACGATAAACCAAAAGCGCAAATCCAACGATTTACAAAACTATTTGACTTAGCTCAAATAAGTGCAACTTCTCATGCAAGAACTCACCAAGGTCACCAATAGGCCAAAATCCCAAATCATACCACTCTCGCAAACAATCGACAACTTAGACAATCTTTTAGTCAACACTATAAGCACGACATCCGAACAACCAATGATCCTCCTGATGAATAGGATACCAACCTCTATGCTCTACTCCAAATCGATGCTCAATTTCGGTTGCTATACTCTTATCTCCTCTTTCAATTGATTGGCCTCTTTATCAAAAGGTCCATTACAAGCAAATACCATCGAAACAATTTATACACTAAAACACAATTTCCTCCCAACCATATCCACAATATAATTTTTTTCTTTTGATATTCCTTCTACCAAAATTACCTCACGCTAAAGGACCATCGCCTGTGGTAAATGCTCACTACTGAACACCACATCAAATCTCAAATCCTTCACTACAACCATCTCGAACCCAAAAGTTCACCACACGATAGGAATGGTGACACAAATACCATCAACTTCCAAGTAGTCCACTAATAAGGGTTAAACAAACATCACCAAGGAACCACATCAAAAAATAAGATCCTCAATTGATACCCACGCACAATCCTCTTGTTTCTCCTTAGCAAAACTAACCACTTCCATCCTTTTCAATTAGTGCGATAAAATACTCACTAGGAAGACTCAACCTTCAAGAAACATCAGATTTAACTTTTACAATTTGCAATCCCAATGACCAGAAAAAAAATCAATCCTTATTACTATACCCAATACTATACCATAAGCTTCCATATTCTTTAATTCCTGCCAGAACGCAAAGGAAAATACAATTCCCTTTTTGACCAAATGAACCATGTACAATAATTTGAACCCAAAGCATTAAAATCTACCTGAGAGAGGATCTTGATAAAGCCCAATCATCACTCATTTCTTCTTCCAAAACCAGATTTGTAAGAGAAGACCCAATTCTCGAACATCATAAAAACCTTTAACACTTTCAAATCGATATAATAAAATTTTTTTACCTCGGGGAGGACTCCAATTAAAAGAGAAACCCCACACAAATCGCTGACAGAAGCTTTTATAAAACAAAGAAACAACTCCGCTTATTTTAGCCAAAGCAAAATCTCTCGCGTTACACCAAAACCAACGTTTGGCAGAGACAATCGATTCTCAAATTAAGCGTCTGTACCCATAACCAAATCTATCTCATGATAATCAACAAGGAGAACCGCGTTCTCACTTCTTCAGCACAAATAACTTCTCAGCTAATTTAGTACAAGACGCGTGTCATCCTTTACTTCGGTTTACTAACCATGACGAACCTTGATAAGATCTCCAGTAGGCATATTCCATAGATAAGGCTCCCAAACAGACATTTTCCAAGACAAAAACCCCATCATTCATACAACCATTCCATATACTCATTCTTTAATTTCACATCGATTAAATCATTTTATCGGTCCACCATTTAATTGGCTCCTAAGCAACATAATTTAACAACTCTCATGCCTTTGCGCTACTATACTCCAGCACCTTTCATCAACATCTTACTATAATGAATTCACCCATAGAAAATTCTAGATCCCTTTCAATCCCGGTCAGTACTAGACTTACCGGAACACAACTCCTGAACTTCCAATCAATTCTACAACTCATGACCATTGTAATAACTCTAATCAACTTTTCACCTTAGCATCACTTACCATTCCAGTTAATCATTCTATACCACACAACAAATTTGGTTGTCTTTAAATAACCAACCAGTTCTCCTTAACAAAAATCAGTGATCCTCCTTATCTGGAAGCTCAACTACTTATCATACACTTAACGCCTTGAATCTCCTTGTGGGTCACGTACCCAACCTTTAAAGAGAAAAGAACAACCACGATTCTTAAGCATGAGCAACAACTAAACCATCTCTTTCCAGAAAAACTCAACCATAAATCACAAGAAAATTCAACTCTCGAATTCCCAAACTCCGACGGGAAACAACCCCTTAAACAAATCTCAAGATTTACAATTTCCAGGAAGGAAAAGAGTTGCATGGGAAAAACCAAATAATCAACCAAATCCTTCTCGATAAAACCTTAACATCGAAGATCCACATGAATTAAGTTTTGCGCCAAGGGAACTTCAATACGTCCCTTTAATGGGGAGAACAACAACTACCATAATTTTCAACACAAAGCAACCCACGAGAATCAACAAGAACCAACAAATCCAACAAAACCGAACATAACAAAGAAAAGCAATCCAAAGGGCTCATCACTAAGCCTTTTCTTTAAGTCCAATCAGCGAGGCGTAAAGAAACCGACCTTCCTCCTTACCCTATGAGCGACTCTGCAAAACGACAACTCACGAACAATAGGTTCCCAAACAAAGAAGAGGTGGCATTAACTAGACACACCCACAAGCAAAACCCATAACTCGCCAACGGAACAAGGTCGAAACCTTTCGCTTCACCAACAACCAAGGCCTTAACAAGGTCAAAAGCACGTATATAAAGCATAATGATTCAAACAATCATCTTTATAATTAAATCAACAAGCACAATAATTTAACATTCAATCATCAAAGCTTAAATGCAACATTTAAGCATAATGCAATGATACCCATCCCTTCCTATTATGCACCAGAGTGTGTCAAGTTTTAAGTTAATTAACCACTCTACGTCAAGTTTTATGGTTGTTGCCCAAGGGCCAAATTTCAAAGGTTCAACCTAAACCATGTTTCTACTTTCACACCGCAAATTTTTTTTTCCATTCTAGAATTACTCACTACATCCAAGCACCACGGACTCAAGCCCGCTCGATACCAATCAGAACACCCGGCACCCGTGTCTCAATGTTACACCTCTAGCACCAAGAACTACAAATCACTAAGAATAATATTCGCAAAGCAAGCGAACAAACTAGGAGGTTGTCAAAACTATTAAAAATTTCAAAGACCTCCTAAAACTAGGACATCCACTCAAGAGATGTAAAACATTTGCAGGTATAAGATATCGTTCTAGCAGGTCCTTAGTTAGCCAAGCACACATCTAATAGAAATTAATCAACTCCACCACATGACTATTACAGACAAGGACTCATTAAACAAAACCACAGATAACCTTTACAAGAATTCTTCACGAATTATTAAGATCAATTAAGAATCATTATGATGGAACGGTGATGATGTGAACGTGATTGTGCTACTACCCCATCCTCGCATGCGGCTTCAAAACACCTACAAATATTAAATAACAAGCATGAGTTCAAACTCAAAGAAAGTACACGAGAATAAACAAACTCAATTTATCGTAAGTAAAACCAGAGCTTAACCATAAGAGCAAGTAATACAAATGAAACAACATCCAAACAACACAAACTTATACCATTTAAAACAATAACTTGACCGCACTCAACATTTTCGAATCAAGACATCAACTTGATAATAAAACCCTTCAACGCCGAGAAGCTTTACTTGATTCTAAATCACAACGCTTCCGACTCAACTACCCCTTTGTTGCAACTCAAACCATTTTCATCCATTGCATTTGAGTTTATAACTCGACCTCACTCCACGATATTCATACAACATAAATTAGCAGGCAAAGAGATGCGATAATTCATCAAATGCAAATCAATCTATCCTTTTTGGGTTGAGTCCACGACTCAACCTTCAACTACCGCAATCACCACCCATATGACACACCATTTACCACAACACTCATTATTAAAGATGCAATGCACATGAATGCTCTTTTCGATGCAATGCACATGGATGCTCTCTTCGATGCACGTACCGGTACTGCCGAGTGCCCACCCGTCGGTGTGCACCCTCACGTCCCTTCCATCCCGTGGAAGGTGCCTACTCTTACTGTCTCGCTCCCATTCACCTCGATGAATAGGACTACGAGGTAGGACTTTCGTGTTCACTACGCAGAACACAGAGGCCCAAGATCAAGATGGGTCGCCTCTTCCATTATGAATGCACAAATGCAATTTTCACGAATGAAATGCAACTTTTAATTCAATGCCAACACTAACATACCATAACCACATACAAACACATAGCCAATTCTCACATTCATAAGGTGCCAGCTGCACTAGTCTCATCAGATTCAACAACAAGACATGACAACACATTACAGCGTTTCTGTCATACAATTAACACAATTAATTTCAACTACAATCATAATCATCTAATCGATTCGCACACATACTCAATTCCATTCCCCTGCACGAGGCACGATTAAGTACAACTCTTATAAATTAACCGCGAGTATCCATGTACCCCATCCTAGTTAATCACTGCAAGATTAACAAAGGTACAGTAACTCACCGAGATGAAGACTTACTAGTGACCACTCGAATCCAATAGCTAAACATGTCCTTGAAGGGACGATCACCAATATAAATCATACTTGCCATAATCAATAGAAAAGTAGCCATGAATAGATAAATAACAACAACCAATTCAATTAGGCGCCCTACTCGATGTACTTGCATCAATTCCTTAAACTTTTAATCATCATAGACATTTTCATAAGAGGGAGCACTTTCTAGTTATAGCCAAGCAAGGCTTACCTCTTCATGTATGCATCGACAATTACTTACGCTAAGAGCAAACAACCGCTTAATCCTCCTAGCCGCAATCTAGGAGTGCACTTGCCTTTTACCGACGAAGAATGGAGTGGCATTTGGAATCTTAGCGTCAGATGACTTCCGAGATTACGAAAGCCTGAATTTAGAACACATACACATAATATAAATTAAGACAACAAACCACCTAAGTTGGCTAACAACTCAATACACGTGATCTACTTTCAATAAGCTCAAATGAAATTCATCATCTTAAGTATGAAACTCAGAGTATTCATTCATCGATGCATGAATACCAATTAGACAAGGTGGTGATTAGAACATGGCATAGCAAGTTTGAGGTCACAAGATTGCCTTCATAGATCAAACGACACAAATGCTCATGCTAATTGCTCAAATTTAAGAAACATATCCACATTGCATTATGAGTAAGTAGGGAATGTATCAAACGTGAACTAACCTTTCAATAAAGGAATAAGAACTGACAATTGTGACCATTGGATGAAATATATGCTGCTTAGATATACAGTAAAGGCCAACGACATTTTTAAATAAAACACCCAAATTATTCCACTTTACACTCTAGCCTTCTCACCTTAATGAAATGTCTACCATTTTGATGTACAGCATCCAACATTTCATATTTGAGTTCTCATTATCCTGGTTTAAGGGTGATTCTTTCAATGATATAATAATCCAATGGCAGCAACAAAAATATAAAAATCCAGAATTTCCAACCAACAACATTATTAACTAGAAACATTGTCACTTCTCTCTAGTCGCTTATGATTCTTGAGAATCTTTAATACACCATTCAATGACATGGGCCAAATTCCGAAGCATGAGAAGCAAAGCAAGAATCAATAGAGGTGCTACATTGACCTAATCTCAACATACTTATACTCTTACATACCATGCTATCAAAATTAATCGCCAAAGAATCAAATATACTTACTATTGCTTCCAATTTCAAAGTTATTCAGATGGAATTAGGCATAACCACTTAGAGATATAACGCCAAATCGAAAGCATACAAAGCAATATGAACTACTCATGCATATACCTCACAGACCATTTCATCGAACACCGACATACATACTAGAAACCAACATCTCAATAGAAAATCTAGGCTTGAGTCCTCACCACAAGAAGGGCAGGAGGGGGAAATCGCGATCTTCTGGCTGGTGGTGGTTCGGTTGCTACTTGGTTCGATAGAAGGAGGAGGAGAAGAACCGAGCCAGAAGGCAGAGGGAGAGGCGCCACTGGAGGGAGGTGCTGCACCAACGTGGGATTCCAAGGAGCTCTCTTGCATTACATCTTGTGGCGCTCCTCTGGCGGGGAGGTGAACCGAGCCCGAGGGAGCCTGTGGGAGGCGCCGACCGGGAGTGGGACTCGAGGAGTCGACCAGGCGCAGGAGCCACAAGACTGGCAGCTCTGCAGGGCGCAGAAGTGTGCGCTGGCAAGGCTTCGGCAAAGACTGGGCACGGCCTGGCAGAGGCGGCAAGAAGTCGGCGATCGGAGAAATGGGCAGGATCGGCAACACTTGGGCAGGAGGAGCTCGCCTTTGACGCCAAGAGCAGAGAAAAGTGGGGAATTCGGTTGCTTGAGGAAAAAAATCGGCAGGCAAGCTGGCTCAAGCAATGACACCACCCAAAATCCAAGAGAAAGAGGAGAGTAGGTGGAGTGGGAATTTCAAAAGACCCTCCCAAACCCAAAACCTTTAGCCCTTAACCTCCCGGATGGCACAAACACTCTGAGAATACCGCCAGATGGCCCTAGCCCGCCTGATCAAGGCACAAAGGTTGGGGCGAGGCTTCATGATATTACAACACTGTTCCTCATACTCCACAAGAAAATAGTGTAGCTGAGTGTATGAATAGAACTATCATCTCAAAGGCCCGTTGTATGTTATCTAATGCTGGTTTGCATAGGTGTTTTTGGGCTGAAGCTTCTTCCACCTTTTGCTATCTTATAAATCGATCACCCTCCATTGCTATTGATAAGAAAACTTCAATTGAGGTGTGGTCTGGTTCTCCAGCTGATTATTCACAATTGAGAGTTTGTGGTTGTACTGCTTATGCTCACATTGATAATGGTAAATTGGAGCCTAAAGCTATTAAGTGTATCTTTCTTGCTTATAAATCTGGTGTTAAAGGTTATAAATTGTGAAATCTTCAAATACAAAATGTTGTTATTAGTAGGAATGTTATCTTTAATGAATCTATTATGTTAAATGATAAATTGGATACAAATGTTCCTATTGAGAAACAACAGAAAACTAGTGTGAAGGTGGAGCACCTTATTGGTTCAGAGTATACACTAGAAAATAATAGTATTGATATTCAGGATACACTTATTATTGATGATTCACATATTATTGAGCATTCTTCTCCAGTTGTGTAGCCTCCACAACATTCTATTGCTATTGATAGACCTAGAAGGTCCATTAATCTACCTAAAAGGTTCATTGAAGAATGTGATATTGCTTCTTATGCCTTAAGTGTTGCAGAAGAAATTGAAAATAATATAGAACCTTCTAATTATATTGAGGCTATTACTTCTGTTGATTGCAAAAATTGGATGACATCTATGCAAGATGAGATGGAGTCACTTGAAAAAATGGTACTTGGGATTTAATAAAATTGCCTCAAGATAAGAAGATTGTCCATTGTAAATGGATTTTTAAAAGAAAGGAAGGCATTTCTTCTACTGATCCAACAAGGTACAAAGCAAGGTTCGTTGCTAAAGGCTATAGCCAGATTTTAGGTATTGATTACAATGATGTATTTTCTCCTATTGTGAAACACAGTTCTATTCGTACTCTACTCAGTATTGTTTCCATGCATGACTATGAACTTGAGTAATTAGATGTTAAACTGCATTCTTACATGGAGAATCAGAGGAAGATATTTATATGGACCAACCTAAAGGATTTGTTATTCCTGGAAAAGAACACCTTGTTTGTAGATTAAAGAAATCTCTTTATGGCTTAAAACAATCCCCTAGATAATAGTATAAGAAATTTGTCTCATTTATACTCTCTCATGTTTTTAAACGGTCTAATTATGATAGCTGTGTTTACCTGAAGATAGTTAATAGTTCAGCTATATATTTGCTTCTTTATGTTGATGATATGTTAATTGCTGCAAAAGATAAACTAGAAATAGCTAAACTGAAGGCACAATTGAGTAAAGAATTTGAGATGAAGGATTTAGGTGCAGCAAAGAAAATTCTTGGCATGGAAATCATTAGAGTAAGGAAATCTTATAAATTATACCTTAGTCAGCAAGGTTATATTGAGAAGATCCTCCATCGCTTTAATATGCATGATGCTAAACCAGTGAGTACTCCTTTAACTGCACATTTCAGATTATCTTCGGCTTTATGTCCAGTCAGATGATGATGTTGAGTACATGCCTAGAGTTCTATATTCCAGTGCAGTTGGTTTTCTTATGTATACCATGGTGGTTTGTTCTCGTCCTAATTTATCTCATGCTCTAAGTGTTGTTGATAGATACATGGCTAATCTTGGAAAAGAGTATTGGAAAGCTATTCAGTGGATTTTCATATATTTGCGTGGCACTTCTAATATTTGTTTGCAGTTTGGGAAATCTAGAGATGGACTTGTTGGTTATCTTGATTCTGACTATGCTGGTGATTTGGATAAGAGGAGATCTCTCACAGGTTATGTTTTCACTATTGGTGGTTGTGCTGTCAGTTGAAAAGCAAACTTGCAGGCTCCTATTGCACTTTCAACTATTGAAGTTGAATATATGTCTATTTCTGAAGCATGTAAAGAAGCTACTTAGTTGAGAGGTTTGTACACTGAGCTCAGCGGGGTTATTTCTTGTGTTACTTTATTTTGTAACAGTTAAAGTGCTATTTGCCTCACAAAGGATCAGATGTATCATAAAAAAACAAAGCACATTAATGTGAGGTATTATTACATTCGAGATATTATTGCTCAAGGTGATATAAAAATATTCAAGATAAGTACCCATTATAATCCCGCTGATATGATGACAAAGTCAATTCCTACCACTAAGTTTGAGCTATGCTCGAGTTTAGTTTGAGTTCCAGAGACTTTTGGCGTCGGTGATATTTATTATTGAAGGGAGTTCAGTGATGATTCTTTTGCTACAAGAGGGAATTCGTCTAAAGGTGAAATTTATTGGGCATTGATCCGAATTTCCCTTTGAGCTTTAGGGACGCTTTTGGCCCATAATTCGGTATAGCCCGTTTAAACTCGAGTCTTTTCATCCATCTATAAATACCTCTTATATGCAATATGGAGGGGTGTGGCTCATTTGTAAACCCTAGCAGTTGTACTCAATTTCACAAAATAGTGATATTGCCGGTTGGCGTCTGTGGTTCTTCCCGCAAGGGTTTTCCACGTAAAAATTTATGTCTCACGTGTTCTTATTTTTGTGATTGATTTTTTAACAGAATAATGGATAGCTTGCGTTGATTTTAACCCGCTGTAAAATAGCTTAATAAATATGCGAGCAAACTGTAGTATGTTTTTTTAGAATAAGTAAAACTGTAATATCTGCCATGTAACGTGGTATTGAAACGATGCTATGTAATGTAGCAGCAGCAGCAGCAGGAATGAAAAACTGTTTGGTCGATTTAATATAACAGCCATCTTGGTGTGGCACAAATTAGATCTGCAGCTTCCGTTCTCTCTTGTACGCACAGCATACACCCTAGGAATTTGACGAAGTGTATGTGCAGCAATTTTCCAATCCCTAGCTAGCTTCAGCATTCCTTGTCTCGCCAGCAGGATAACCAGCAGGAACCCAAAAAAAAAAAAAAGCAACGCCCAAAAGAAGAAACATCCACGCAAGTAACTTATGGTGTGCTTGTTTGGTAGAATGAGGTTAAATGGGATGGGATGATTCTATGCCATTTAGTTCCATTATTTTAGGTGAATAAAATGGTTCAGTATCTATAGAGAATATTTCTTAAATTTATATTACATCAGGCAGAATGGGATGAATTCATTCAAACAATCAAACAAATGAATGACATTTTTCTTGAACCATCTCATACATGTATCGCTTGGTACAAACAACCAAACACACCTTTAAGAACACGCGTACTGTAGGATCGATATATACTAAACTACCAATCAGAGGGGGGTGAATGATTGCGTAGAAGTTAAAATCAAATTTTTGATGATTTTTTAAATATCTCAATTCGGACTCAAATTGTCTGATTCAGATTCGATAAAAATAGAATGATATATGTTTACTAAAATAGTAATTTCTGAAGATCCCATTGTTGGATTGATATAAAATTTTAACTGTAGAAACTAAATTCAATTTCGAAACTAACACAATAAGAATCAGCTCGATCGGATCTACGGATATAGAGATATTACCTTCGCAAGATGACTGTATCAATAATGACGAAAATTGATCTAACCCTAATTACGAGATTAATCAGAATCCAATCAAACTTTTCAGATCAATCACTTGATGTCCTAGAAAGGTTTTGAATAGATCAAATCAAAATTATCACGGTGAAGCAATGAATCAATCCAAAAATAAAATAGGCGTGCAAACAAATAATAAAAATGAAAAGATTATCAGTATATCGACTTGCAAATTGTGATTTTTATTATCGAGATATGTTCAAGCATCCTCAAATAATCTCCATGTCACCTCGGCCGCCGGAAAATTCCAAGCGCACAAAAGGAAGAGTCTAGCGAATTTGGACGGGACAGCGAGAAAGCTCGGGTTCGAAGAACTCGTCTCCTTTTTGCTTGCAAGCACAGCCGCCACCACCAGTACCTATCGGCAAGGAAAATAAAGACGCCAGCACTAGAAGTTAAACTTCTAGTCGCAAAACCTTCAAGGAAACAAATCAGCTGCCGGCCGCCTGCACTTGAAAGCCAAAACGCCAGCAACAAATCTCTTTCTTACAACTTAAAGCCCTAACTTTTTATCTCTAATTAAATACATATATACATATTCACCTGATCCAATAATACATGACCCAATATCTCATCTACCACACTCACGTGATTAACCAGTCTCCATATGTACCGTTCTCTAGCCCGAACGTCCCGCATGACATTCTTGACTATCAAGATCTCGATTCCTCCTTGAACCTAGTCCCGAACCTCAGTTCATTTATGAACCTAGTTCCAGTCACGTCATTGATCACGTTCGCCCTCGAGCAACACCTGCACACGAATAAACAAGAAACGAATCCGAGCACAAGTCCACGACTTTACTCAAGGTTAATCCATGCAACCACTCGCACGAGCGCATTGCATCAAGCAAAACCATTATCATGCTATCACAAGCATATCAAATAATCATTTAACATAGTACATGCACAAGCACCACACATACCATGATCACAAGCACTTTGCAATACCAATTTTATCATTAAACCAATTTTTTAGCACATGAATTCACACGCACTCACATGACCGCCAAAGTAGGCAATCTTCCTGGTTAATTCCTGAGAACAAAAATCACGGCCCAATACAAACGTTGGGCATGATCACATCCTTCGAGTTGGACGCAGCCAGGGACAGGGAAACAAGTAGGAGCAGGAAAGCAACTAAAACGCCGGCTGCTAGCTCCTACATATTCTGGTTCGAGGTCACATCAAGAAGAAAAGATAAGTAAGTAACAAGAAACTAGCTAGGTAGCCGAATTAAAGTTTGATTTGGATTCTGATGGAACCGACTGGGAACTCGCTTTTAGTGATGTGCTCCAGATTAGATTGCATGATATCTTCCCCACAGCTAGCCAAGTCTCTTTTTTTTCTCTCTTTTTTAGACAGAACAACGACTTCATCTATTTTAGCACTTACTTGGTGATTCAAATAACAAGTTTAGTGTAAGATCATGGTACATAATATATTTGTGATGAATAATTGGCAAGATTTTGATATGATAAATAAGTGGTAAAAAGAGTTAATAAAGCTAATGTGGATCAAGTTAGAATGAACTTGTTTTCGGAAGATGTTTTCTTTTGTCTTTGATGCGCAGGTGAAGCGAGGAGATGATTGTGGTATGTGACGAGGGACCGAGACTATGATGGGATTTCCGAGGTCGGAGTCGGTCAGGAGATGCCACTGGATGGTCGTGCTCTAGCTTGGGCGCATAAAGATGGTGAAGACGTGGAACGGGAAAGTTCTACGTAGATTCTATCTATGGTGTGAGTTGTACGTGTGTCTGTTTAAGTTTTGGGTTTCATGTGTTATTGGGTCAATGGATATGCATACATATATTTAAGAAGATATTAGGGTTTGGTGTATGAACCAGAGGAAACAATAAACGAGTTATTGCTTTTGTGCGGCGGCTGGGACGTTCGCCGTTTTCATGCGACTATTGCGCTTGGTCTTAATTTATTCGCTTGGCTGCTTGAGGGGATTGGCCGGCGGCTAGGAAGTACTCGTGCCCTTGTCTTCGTGGACTATTCCTGGTGGCCGCATGCTACGTGACGTCCGAGCCTGGTGACTAGAAGATGGCGGCTTGATTGTTGTTCCTGGCAACTTGAAGTTTCTGATGTGCATGCACGCAGCGACTAGATAATATCTAGTTTCTTGGACGTCATCTTTTGCATGCAATTTGGGAGACTAGAAGATCGGCGCTTGCGACGACAGTGAATTCTTTAGATCCGTAGATCCGATCAAGTTGATTCCTGTTGTGTTAATTTGCAAATTGAATCTAGTTTTTACAGTTAAAATTTCATGCCAATCTAACGGTGGGATCTTCGGTAATTACTGTTTTAGTGAACGTAGGTTAATCTGTTTTTGTCAAAATCGAAGCAGTTTTTCCTATGTTGTTTAGGGGGTTTAAAGAATCACTAAAAATTTGTTTTAGCTTCCGCTCAATTATTCACCCCCCTCTGATTGACGTCATCCGATCCTACACTTAATTGCATTGTTGATTTTGCATCTAGAAATATTAGAAGATATTTCCTAAGATGATCTCTACAAAATGTTTGAGGTAAATAATCTCACTTTTGTACTTCCATTTATTTATCGAAAATAATTTCTATAATACACTGAATATTATCTTTTTAGTTGATACATAGTAGCATAAAAACATTTTAATGCTTATGTTAGGAGGGTCTTCGTTTATAATTTCGTCCTGGGCCTTAAAAAAAAACTCAGAACTGCCCTGGGTGGTCGTCTTTGCCAATGGATGATTTAGCGCTAGATACTTGATTTTTTGGATAAGGTGAGCAATTGGGGTTGAGATCTGGAGAGAGAGAGTCCGGTTGGGTACTTGCATAACGTTGAAAATGACGCGCGACGCGAGGGTGGGTTAATTTCGCTGAGAAGGCAATCCGACGGTTGTATTCGTTGATGTGGTGACTGGTGAGGATCATAGCGCCGTTGACTCGAAAGCGACGGCTACCTAGGTATCATCTTCGATGCAGTGCACTTGGCGCAACGCAGGAGCTACATACATATGTATCTCGGTACGTCTTCCCCACAGCTAGCTAAGTCTCTCTCTTTTTTTGTGTCATTTTAGACAGAACGACGACTTCATCTATTTTAGCACGCACTTGGTGATTCAGATAACAAGCTTAATTGCATTGTGTTCTTTGTTGCACCCGTGGCCGTATCACAGTTAGTCCTTGTTTTTAGGGATTAGCATAGTATATATTGCCACACGCAAAATAAAGGCTTAACGAAAAGAAACATCAATCTGAATAAAACACTGTATAATACACCAAGTCGAACCTAGAACAGTGGAAGCAGAGGTCGGACTGAGGATGATATCATCCACATGGTGAATTTGGAGGGAATGCCAGCGTTAGAATGGGGCTGTTTGGATTGAAGCCCTCACTTGCCATACCAAATTTTGGTCATGTCATGTCAATTTGGCTGCTGTTTGATTCAGCTCCAAATTTTGGCTGGCCATCAGAGCATTTTGGCTCGCCATTCTTTTCCAACGCATTCCTTCGCCATTCTTCGGCATGGCGCGGGCGACCGATTCGTTCGCCATTCATTGGCGAAACGGAGCGCGCGGCTGACCCTAATCCCTCCCGCGCTATCCATCGAGCTCCCGAACCCTAGAGTTCTCGACGCCAAGATCTCAAGGCGTCCGCCGTCCGTCAGGCTCACATTCGGTGAGTTTCATTCTGCTCGCTGCCCACCGCCGTCCTCCCTCCCTCCTCCTCCTCGTGTGGTCCCACACCATCTCCCCAGATCGCCGCCTCGCTTCCCAACGCCCTTCGCGCGGCCGAAGCGCCCATCTCGCTGCCCCGCCAATGACCTAGGTGCGGCGGCGAGATGAAGAACCCGAGGTCGGTGACCAGGATCGCAGCAGCTCTTAGCTCCACGACGGTGAGACCTCGTAGTCTCCACCGTGGACGCCGAGTGCCGCCCGCCTTCTTCACCTCCTCCGCCAACTTTCTACTCCGCCCACCTCCGGCCACCACTGTACAGCTTTCTACTCACCAATTCCATTACATTTGACGGCAATCGCAGGTTCTCAATCGCAATAACAAAGAGCAAATTAGTAATAGCATACTCGGCGTAAGAGGGGTGTTTATTTACTAGTTGTAGGATGCTTCCTAAGTAATTTATCTCGGCGTTAGGAGAAAGGACGGCGGTCGCTCTCCCGCACCTCGGCGGTCGCTCCTGCAAGATATCCGTATCTCGTTTTTCCTTCCGCTGGCTTTCTCCGCTTGTTTTGCCGAAGCATGGGATGAGCGGTCGGCGCTTATCTCTTGCACCGGGTTACGCTCTAAACTGAAATCCCATTCTCTTATGAGTAAGAAAGAACAATGCAAAGTATTGTTTGACCAGATGTGCAAAGGGAAGAGCAAATTTGTCTCAGGTGGTACAATCTATTGCAAGATCTTGCTCAAGCCTCGACAAGCATTCAGAACGATCAAAGATTTAAATTCGGGCAGAAGTGATATCGACATGAAGTCTTGGACGATGATGAAATCTCATCATCTCGATTTCTGCAGAGGCAAAGGCATTGGGATTTTTCGAGAGTGATCTTCAAGAAGTCGAAGCGGAACTCTTGCTCAAAAATCTCCAATTAACTTTGACCCTTCGTAAGACTAAACATACATTGGCTAACCGCATAGTCACCGCCATTGTTCAGCGCAAGGTTGGTGTTCGCCCTGAAGGGTCCTTTGCCCCTCCAAGGGTATCACCGCCGAGGACATTTGGTGATGCTTTGTGTTCGCTAAACGTGTTAATAATGTAGTCACCCATCGTTGCTCGATTCCTTTCAAACCGCTCCGTCAACGGGTATGGTACTAATTCAAATTGTGATCGGGCTATTCTGCTTTTGACGACTCCATTACGGATTCGGTTGGGTGTTGTGAGATGGCAAAGGTAGTAACGGCTCCGGAATGTATGGGAAGGAAATCAACCATGAATAATGGGCGCTTAATCGCGCCAAGAATAATGATCGGGTTTCGCTGGGCTCGGCAGTGGTTTCGCCCACGTCCGTTTATCGCTTTTCTCCGCGACCGAAAGTCCTCTTCTTTCGCCTAAACAACAGAGCCGCAAACCTAAAATTCCGGTTCCGCTTAATCCTTCGCTCTTCTCGATCTTACGCCGCGGTGGTTCGGGAAGGAACCGTGTGATGGCGAAGCAGGTCCCGGAGCCGGGGTGGTTCGGGCGGCGAAGGGCGCGCAATGCTAGCTTTGAACTCGGGTTCAATCCGAGATTCAATCATGGGTTCAAGTATGGCGGTGGGCGCGGCCGTCACGGTGGTCGAGGCTTTGATCGGGGTGGCTTTGGCTGGGGGCGCGGTTTTCGCCAAGGTGGGCGCGGTTTTAGAAGTGAAGGCCGTGGCTTTGGTCGTTTTGGCTATGGGGTGATGGTTTTGGCGCCAGGAATTGGTCAGCTTCAAGAGGCGGTCAAGGTGATGAAGGTCGCCTCAACTCCTCACTAAGCCTCCGGGTTCCAGTTCTTCTTGCGTCTTCCCGCAATGGGAGATGGTAAGACACACTCAATGATCGAACCTATACTTTTGGAGTCTAAGGAAATTGGTGATCATAACGGGTAGCAGCAGAATCATCTATTAAAGGAGTTGTGAAAACCAAGGTTAATAAGCCTTATTGCTATAGATGCCTCACTAAGGGACATATAAACACAAACTGCATCGCTGAATTGAGTCAGTGACATATGTGGTTCGATGAACATGTAACAAAGATATGCTCATCACATAAACACATTAAGTCTATAGCTATTCCAAGTGGATATGCAGCTTGAGGGTTGGGTTTTATTATATCCCGCATCTCGAAATCGAAGGTTTCAATCGAATCAATCTATTCGGTGGTGAAAGTTCTCGAACACTCGATGACGGTAATGAATGTCCAAACTGAGTTAGAGAGACTTCTACCCGACTGGAGTGGAAAGTGGAGGAGATTAGTCCAATTCTTTTGTCAGCTTTTTCCATCAAAAGCCGATTTACAGAGGTTTGTGGAATGGGGACCAGAGTCGCTAAAAGTGTGAAAGCTACCATGAGTATTGAGGAAAAGGAATGCTCGATGTCTTTAGGTTTGAGATTCCTAAGGTATGGGTTCAATTTAGAGGTTTAACCAAAGAATTAAGGTTGTTTCCGATCATCCGGCTGAGGGTCTATCCTTGGTGTTTCTAAAAGTCGATATGAAATTTACCAAGCAAAGATGACATTGCCGTAATAAATGTGGCTTGTCTTAAACCCGATCTCATTCCCGAGTTTGTCAATGTGGTCATTGGTGATTTTGTATACGAGCTTCAGCCCGTGTTGAGAAAAACATGAAATCGGGTGAGCCCATACCAATTAATATGGATCTCGACCCCGAGGATGATGCCGATAATGACATGGATGAAGATGATTTATCGACGATGTGGTGAGAATGAAAGTAATGAACAACTCGCCAAAAACCAGATTCACGGTGGTGTCCCGAATCATTCGGGTCGTTAAATCCAATGCATTGCAGGAGGATTCTGCTCGGGTCCATCCAATGCTTTGTGGGGGATTCTTAATAGACCAAGGTAGTCCCGCACCTACTTGCATGGTGTCCGGTCTCGAGTTGGTTCATTCCAAAGGACCAGCTGGGATCATCCGTATGGTTTCAATTCGCTTCTTCCAATCGCTAGAGGTTGCTGCTATTAAAGTATCACCACCCATTTCTTCATCTCCAAATAAGGGTTCTCACCGATTGTGGTGCCGACTCGCCAAGTAAACGATCGGTCATGCGATAACCGATGAAAATACTCGATCGGGCAACCAAGTTAAAAGACGACTTAACTTGGGAGAATCTGCAGAGCAGTATTACCAATTCTATTCCTTTTGATTTTGATTATGATAATGTTATTTATTCAAATATGAAATCGGTTGAATTTGCTTAGGTAGATCGATCAAATCAAATGTAATGTTCAATCCTTAAAGACTTTAGCTTTTGGGAAGGATGGTAGTCTTGATTCGTGGTGGATTTTGTTGATGTTGTCGATCATTGTGATGCGTTGGGGAATGTACCGATTATGCAAGTGACGTGGATGTTCATGTTAATCACTGTGGGGAAGTGGCCGAGGGTTTTAGTGGGGGTGAGTTGGATTACGCTTGTAATCAACAAGCTACTACTCGATTAAAACATCCAAAGGCTATGGGTGGAAAGCAACAGGTAAGAGTAGAAAATCAATTCGTTAGGTTGAAAATGAAGGGTGTTTTTGGAATTGCAATGGGTTAGCTGACCCAAAAAAGTTTAAGTTCTTATCGGACCTAACCTTGGAGAAAAATTTAGACTTCATTGCCTTATCGGAAACTGGTAGGAGGGAGTGCTCACATAATTTCCTTAAAAATCTCTGGCCGAAAGGATTTTTTGTGGCATTGTAAATCTCCTGCTGGTAGATCTCGTGGTATGTTAGTGGGGTCAATTTGGTGACTTTTGATATAGGGAAATTATGAGGGGGATTTTTTGTGAAATTTAAACTTAGAAACAAAAGTGACGCTATCAATGGATTTTGGTGTTCAGATATGGGCGGCATAACTAAATTCTAAAGAGGTTTTTTCGACCGAGTTGGTCCAACTATGTACTAAAGACTCTTTACCTATGTTAATAGGTGGGGACTTTAATATCATTAGGGACCACACGAGAAAAACAACTCAAATTATAATGATAGATGGCCTTTTTGTTCAATGCCATTATCGATGCTTTTAATCCGAGAGAATTGGATATGTCCGCAGTAATTTACTTGGGCTAATAATTTATCAAATCAAACTTTCGAGAACCGGACAGAGTGTTAGTTAGCACGGAATGGGAAATAAGATTTCCTCATTCTATCAGACTTGCTCTAACCGGGAATTTCGACCACACTCCTTTATTTCTTAACACGGGGACTCCTCTACGCCGAGTCGCTCACCTATGTTCAAATTTGAACTTTGTTGGCTCTACGTGAAGGTTTTTTGACATGGTTAAGAATATTTGGGAAACAAGCGTGTTCTGTGGTTCAGCTCTTGAGCGCTGGCAATCTAAGATTAGGCGCTTGTGTCAACATTTGAGGGGTTGGGCTAAGAATGTCAGTGGTACATATAAACAGGAAAAAAAGCAGTTACTTCATATGATAGATGTGTTGGATAAGAAGGCGGAGTCCATGTCTCGCTCGACAGATGAGTTAAATATCAAATATACCCTTAATGAGAGGTCAGTTTAATTTGTTAAGAGAGGAAGAGATTAAGTGGTACCAAATAAGTAAAGTCAAGTATTTGCTTGAAGGTGATGCCAATACCAAGTTTTTTCACCGGTTGCTAATGGTAAACACCGCAAGTCTCGGATTTTTCAATTGGAACATGAGGGGATCAAATAAGTGGGATGTTATGTTAAAAAATCACATAACCAACTATTATAAGCATTTGTTTGGTCCTCCGATCAGGCTTTCTCTCTTTGGATGAACTAAGAATAGAGGATATTCCACAAGTCTCTCTATGGAAAATGAAATTTTAACTTCTAAGTTTGAGGAGGAGGAGGTTAGGCGGCTATCTTCCGTGATGGACTCCAATAAGGCTCCTTGACGGATGGGTTCCCATCGAGTTTTATCAAGTCTTTTGGCATGTTATTAAAAATGACTTGATGGCTCTTTTTGAGGAATTCCATAATGGCACTCTTAATCTTCATAGTTTGAATTTTGGGGTGATAACTTTATTGTCTAAAATTTGTGATGCAAAGCGATTCAACAAGACAGCCTATATGTTTGTTGAATGTCGGTTTTAGATTTTCACAAAAGTGGCAACAAATAGAATAGCACTTGTTGCTCAAAAGTTATTAGCCCCTCTCAAACAAATAAGCTTCTATCCGGAAGGAATATAATGGAGGGTGCAGTTATTCTCCATGAGACATTGCATGAGCTCCATAAGAAGAAGCGGAATGGGGTCATTTTAAAATTGATTTTGAGAAAGCCTATGACAAAGTAAGATGGGATTTTTGCAAGTTAGCTGTAATGAAAGGTTTTTCTCCCACTTGGTGTAATTGGATTAAATCTTTTGTTCAAGGTGGTAATGTTGGAATTAAGGTTAATGACCGATGGGATCCTATTTTCGACTAGGAAAGGTCTTCGCCAAGGTGATCCTCTCGTCCCCAATTCTTTTTAATATTGTCGGTGATATGTTGGCTATCCTTTTAGAAAGGGCGAAAGAGGAAGGTCAAATTAAGGAGTGATTCCTCATCCGGTAGATGAAGGTTTATCTATTCTTCAATTTGCCGATGATACTGCGTGATTTTATGGACCATGATTTGCAGATGGCTAAGAATATGAAGCTATTACTTTGCGCTTTTGAACAACTTTCAGTCTGAAAATAAATTTCCACAAAAGCTAAATTTTTGCTTTTGGGAATGCAAAGGATCACCAAAAGATATTCAAAATTGTTTGGTCAGAAGTTAGGATCCTTTCCTTTCCGATACCTAGGATTCCGATGCATTATAGGAAGTTGAATAATGATGATTGGCGAGTGGTAGTTGAGAGATTTGAGAAAAGATTAAGTGGTTGGAAAGGTAAGTTGTTGTCAATGGGGAGGCGGCATCGATTAATTTTGCCTTGTCTAGTTTGCCAATGTTTATGATGTCCTTTTTGAGGTACCACGGGTGTCCTCAAAAAAATTGATTATTATAGATCCCGCTTTTGGCAAAATGATCAACACAAGAAGAAGTACAAAGCTTATAGATGGGACATCCTATGCCAACCAAAAGATCAAGGTGGGTTAGGGATCCTAAATCTCGACCTCCAAAATAAAAAGCTTACTAAGTAAGTGGCTGTTTAAGCTATGTAATGAGCACGAATTTGGCAGCAATTGTTGCGAAACAAATATTTGAAAGGCAAAACTTTAAGCCAGGTTGAAAAGAAAACCGGTAACTCTCATTTTTGGAGTAGTCTCATGGGGGTAAAATCCCAATTCTTATGCCTTGGTTCCTATATCTTGAAAGATGGGACCCAAGTAAGGTTTTGGGAAGATAATTGGTTGGGCAATTTACCCTTGAAGATTCAATACCCTTCCTTGTTTAATATCGTTAGGAAGAAGAATGCAACTGTGGCTGAGGTCCTAGGTTCATCCCATCTAAACGTATCTTTTAGGAGATCTTTAGTGGGGAATAAACTGAGGGACTAGGAGAGCCTTGTTGACAGAATGGTGGATGTAACCTTACAAGGGGGGACTGATTATTTCAGGTGGCATCTCCATCGTAATGGGAGTTTCTGCTAAATCCATGTATAATTTCTTGATTAACAATGGTATCAAGGTCTCTCAGAGATTTGGCATACTAGGTTACCTTTAAAGATTAAAATTTTTTATGGTACATAAAGACGTGTGCTATTGACTAAAGATAATCTAGTTCGGAGGAATTGACGAGGGACATGTCTTGTTGTTATCAGAGTACAACCGAAACTATCCAACACCTTTTCTTCGATTGTTCTTATGCTAAATTCCTGTGGAGATTAGTATACATGACATTGGGTATTGGTCCGCCTTTAAATGTTCATCATTTATTTACTGGTTGGTTGATACAAGGGGTCAACCCATGTGTCTGTATTACTAACAGGTGTTGCCGGGTTTTGTTGGGCCCTTTGGCTAACAAGGAATGATATTGTTTTTGACAAATGCATACCTAAATCCTTTTTGCATGTCTTGTTCAGAGGAACACACTGGATTCGTGACATGGGCCAAATTACAATAAGTGAATCGAGTAAAGCGGGTCTTCTCGATGTTTGTCGCAAGTTGGAGGCGTGAGCTTTGCAGTTATTTGTGTCGTTTGGTTGGCCTTTTGTGCGAGGATTGGTTATCCTCTGTGAGGTTTCGGGTTCTTTTGTTGCATTGGTGTCTTATCTTTATTTTGTAATAAGTGTGGTCTGATTCTCTCTAAGAGAGATGAAGCCGGAATATTTTATTCCATTATCTAAAAAAAAATTTACTAGTTGTATGATTGTGTCTAAGGATACATCTTATATGTATTATCGATTCTAATGGCTTGTGAACTAGATACACTCGTGATAAACTCATAAGTATATACTAGCAAAATACTACTAGTCCAAGCTGAAAATTACTCAACAAAATACTCTTTCTTTATCTTCGATTTACAATGATACTACTACATTGCTTTCATATATAGGATTTTTTAATCTATATTCTAGAAAAGATGTCGGTATGGTGAGTACGTCTGCTTTGCTAGAATTTCTTGTTTGGTTGATTGCCTGCTTTCCCCTCATAGCAACCACTTCAATGGAGCCAAACTACTCTAGACTCAGATGTGGAGGAGGTTGTTCTTGAACCTGGAGATTGCATAGTTACCATGGATTATCTAATGGAGAAGGAGTCTCTACTCCTTGGTTCATCAGCCGGTTGTCATGACAAATGATTGGGAAGTGCTCTCCATTCTACACATGCTTGTTCTCAGAGCGCTGCTGTAGGTGAGATCGACAGTTCTGGTTGTCAGATCCAAAGTTCTATTTCCTGACGTGGTGATCCAAAGTTCTATTATACTTTGAATAACTGTATGCACCTCACTTGGATAGATACACATACCTTGATTGGTATCTGTTGCTATGGTGCTTTCTGTTCTTTAACACCGATGAGGTCCAGTGAAGCTAGTAACCTGGCAAAGAAACGTGATTCACTCTGTTTTGTCAATGAGATCGAACTTGTATGTTCTGGAGATTCTTTGCCAAGTTCAATGAGTTCATCTGGTTGGCAAGCTAGAGTATCAAAGAAAATGCCTCCGGTTATTGGAGTCTCTCGAAACCCAGCAAAAAGACGTTCGGCCTTCATTCAATTAAGTGGAGGAAGGATTGTTGAATACTGCTCAAATGTAACTTTGTTGAACATGTCTGCACCGATACAAGTCTGTGAAGTTGGTCCTGACTATGGTTTTCCAACGTCATGCCCTTGGATGACCGCTATTCTATGCCATGAAAACGGTGTGGTTTGAACCCTTCTCTTTGGACTTGATGACAGCAGCAAGCTGCATGTGGGCAAAAGGTTATTGAGCAACAACTGTAGCAGCTTCACATTCTATTCTAGTGCTTATGGAGCTACTGAGCAGGTTGTGACCCACTTGCTTGTGACAACTAAGCAAGATCTTTTGTTCATTGTGGACATCAATGAGATTTTACTTACAAACAGTCAAGTGACAGTTGACAGCCGTGTCAGTAGTCATCCTCGAGGGAAGCAAAGCAAAGAGCATATCTCTGTGTGGGAAAAGGGTGCAAAGTTGGCTGGTGTTCTCCATGGTGATGAAGCAGCTGTCATAATGCAAACAACCCGTGGTAACTTAGAGTGTATCATCGGCAGAGCACTGTATAAATGCTAGTATGTATGTGGTAGAATACTATACTGTGATGAACTGATGATCAAGATTTTGTTGGTGCTAGGTACATCTTCACCAAATTGTCACCTATCACTCGTGTGATTTTTCCAAAGGATGACGACATTCTTCTTAACTATTTGCACACTTGCTAGATGGAAGAACAGGTGTAATTACTGAAAGTCTTTTGCTCAGGCCAGGTGATTATAGTCTGTCCCTCGTAATTGACCGAGTCTATATTGGTTCTTGCACGGTGGTAAGATCGAGGACTTCTTTGCTGCTGCAAAGGTGTTCTTAGCTTCGCAAGAAGCTAACCAATCTTCTTGTAGCATGGTGACATTAGTCAGATCGCTTGCTTATTTACATGTGTATCGACTTCATCAGTTTTTTTGTTGCCTATGCGATTATGAAGTCAACATAGCAAATTGAGTGTAACTAGCCCTGGTAGTGGACTACTAAAGCTTGAACTGTAGTGTAGATGTGTGTCCGCTGGGAAATAAGTTGTTCTCCTAGTAGCAATTGTGTCCTGGGAGCCTGGGACTAAGGTTCAAATGTATGGTTTTGCTTGCTGATGGAGTGCAATACTTTTTTTATTGGTTTGTTATGAGATCCCTAATGAAATTTAGTCATGCTCATTTAAATATTTGGCATCAAGCCAAACATTACCAATATGCCATGCCAACAATTGGTTACTTTTTAGGGCTGTGAACCAAACACCATTTTTATTGCCATGCCAATTATTGGATACAATCCAAACAGCCGTATTTTGCCAAATATTTGGTCATGCCATGAGTTGGCCATGACCAAATATTTGGCATGGCTTTTCATGGCTACAAACCAAACAGCCCCAATGAGACTAGTCCAAACCTCTTACTCCTCGGCTAATTGCAGCATTTGCTGAGCACTTTTAGACTCTGTTTGTTTAGGTTTAGATTTGTTGGTTTATAACTTAAAGCTAGTTTTTTTGGCTTAAACAACTTAAAAGTTAATGTCTTTTGTACGTGATAGAGGTGAGTAATTTTATCTAGCTTTAGTGTTATTAGTCTAAAACTAACCATCATAAAAAAAGCCTCTTTCCAAGAGTTTTTTTAGATAAAGGATTAAAATCCGCCTCGCAATTGCACACACCGAAGTTCTTACAAATATCACATCCGCATAGCATTATTGAAAACTAGAGACAAAGAGAGTGTAAAATTAAAAGCCAATTCTATAATTGCTTCTCCATCCATTCTGGAAAAATATCCAACGCCGTAACCTCCAATGCATTGCAAACCAAATAATGGTCTCATCGTTGATCTCAGATCGCAATAGAGCCCAAAACCGCATCCAAAGATGTTCCTCGAACGTAGCCTTTATTACTACCACCGATCGCAAAGCACTCAACCTTTTCATTGATTTCTTAGTGATACCATCATCAGAACCTTATCCGCAGAAGAGTCCGAAGCCCCTGTGGTTTCCAACACTGGCGCCACCAAAGAAGAACACCGCGACTATTTGAATCAACATGCCTCTAAAATCTTGAACGCGAGCACGGACTCCATACCGCCCACGACCACGCCTTTGAAAACTTGGGGAACGAAGACCTCCACGAAAGGGATGAAGTTGACCACCATAGTCCGCGATTATGAAATCGATCGCCATCAAAGAAGAATTGCAGCCCACCAAATTAACCGCCCAAAGACCATTCAAATTAATGGATGACAGAACATTCCGGATCGACGAAACAACAGAACCGAGCGAAGAACACGCCGACATGATCTATCCATCAAACTTTGAATAGATTCTAAAGCATCGTTGCCCAATATGCAGACATCCGGCTGCACTTCACCGAGATTGACTCAGAACAAAGGCGATTGCTGCAAGAGGATCGAATTTGCCTCCAAAGAATAAAAATAAAATCATCATGACAAACGATCTTCTCCAAATTTGAAGAAGAAAAGCCACGCCGCCACGCCCGCCACAGAACGGCGGCAATATCACCGCAGATGCCCTCACAGAGAGAGAGAGATAGATCCAGCCATGGCCGATCGGTCATGCATGATCGTCGGCCAGATCCATGGGCGAGAAGATCATGCTTTTGAGACTTTAAGGAGCTAGAGATAATATCTCGCATCCTTTGGCATTTTTTCGCGTTACCTCGAGCCGAACCCTCGCTCTTATGCGCCGCTTCCCTCGGCGATGATCGTCTCCGTCATGAATTCTGGACTTTATTAATCGCTTGTAAGAAACTACCTATTAATTACATGCACCTACCTATTTTTCAAGGACCGTTTTGCACAAGTATACTTTGCCAAATTGGCATTCCTGCTAAGCTCCTTCATGTCGGTCAAGTTAGGTCTGATCTCAGGACAGTAAGTCTGGTGAGTGTTCCACAGGTTAAGTCCATTAGGAAAATTTTTAGACCAGTTAGGAAAATTTTCTTTTTTATGGGTTATGCATAAAAGGTTAAGGCCAACTTCTTCTTTAGTAGAAGATGGGTTAGCAGGCGATGAGATTTAAACTCTGGTCACCACCAAGCAACTAGAATGCATTACCAGTGACTATTTAATCCTATCCCTATCTAAGCTACCAATGGCATGTTCGATATACCTTTACCACTAGTAAAATCTTCTTATGTGACTGATTACTACAATACCTAAGATTCTTATGAGCAGTGCTTCTATATTTTCTCTTCTAATATAAGTTGTACAAATCTTGAAGCAAACGAAAAGATAAGTAATCATTATATATCTTTCATTCATTCATTAATATTTATGTAAATCTAAAAAAAAGCATAAAAGTACCTCTCAATTCGTATACATGCTAAGATGGCTTATTGTGGATTTTATAAAATTTAGTTTCGTAACATCTAAGTTGTTAAATCCTTATAGATGACGAAGAAAAGAAGAACTACTGGTTTTACCTCGCGTGAAGGATCTTGGAAAGCACGAAAGACACGTGTTTCTCCTTTACTTATAGCCTGTTTGGTTGAGCTTCAGATCCCAATTTTATCGAAAGTGCATCTAGGCACTTATGTTATTTTGGTGATTAATGACAAACACATATAATGACAATCTATGTAATTGTGCAAATGCTTAACTTAGTGCTTAACAAATGACTAACCTCTAATATGATTATATTACTATGAGACTAACATGTTTATTGCCAAGTTGAGTATTAGTCTCATCTATTTAGAGGAAAATCAAGTGGGATGGTTAGCAAAGATAAGGTATGCAATTTTGGTATCTCTTCTATATTTGTTATTGCATTCTTTTGTGCAAATGCATAGTGAACTCCAAGTAGCATGTTGATTATATATATGCACATTGGTTCATGTCATATTTATTTGTGCATATATATATATATATATATATATATATATATATATATATATATATATATATATATATATATATATATATATATATATATATATATATATATTCATTTGAGTTCATTATGTGCTCGCTTTTAGTATGCATGTATTAACTAGAGTTAAACTTCACATTGCTATAGATTGAATTGGTGCATGCATGTTTTAGTTAGTATCTTCTCATGCACTTCTCTTAGTGAAGTTTAATCTAGATTTGGATCACATATTTACTCTTATTCCAAATATTATTTGCACATGTACAATTCGTGTATATTCTATCATGTGCTCCATTTAAGTGAAGACTGTGATCCTTGTCATGATTTAATTGATTAATCATATTCGCAATCATCTCTAGTGCATATAGATCAATTACATATTCATCATGATGCACTTAGTAGAGAACATTTCTTATGTCAAGTGTTTCCAGTTATATTGTGCTTCCTTATATGAAACACTTGTGGTAATCAAATGCTCAAATATCAACTCATTTATATCTACTGAGTTTTTGGGACTAATGTCTTTCATGAGTGGTTTGGAAAGAATTAGGTCCCGTGTGTGTATGATGACCAAGATATCTTGGAGGATGATCATTAAGCCGAGGTCAACAAGACGGCGGTGTCACCAAGAGCTGAGGGCTAAGTCAAGATCGACTTGGTGTGGAGATCGTCAGAGAGGATGATCAAGTCAAGGTCGATAGGACGAGAGTCTCGTGAGGTGAATCGAGTCAAGTTGGACAAGGCGAAGATGTCGTCAATTATGTGGTGAAGGTCTTCATGCATCGGCATTAAGAAAGAAGACGGCAAGTGACTATTTCTAGACTTGTATTATCTTTGATTTAATTTGAGTCTAAGGATTGCCGTACTATTAAGAGGGATGCGACGTCGAATGACTTTTAGATGTGTCAAGTGCTCAAATGATCCATCCTTGTGAAATTTAGAGAGAGAATGGTGTTGGTGGTGTCGGAAAGTGAAAGATGTAGGTCTCCTTTGGATTCTTGGTGAAATCTGTATTTATCCTTTAAGATTTGGGTAGTGAGACCTAGTTATGTGTAGCCCTTGTTCTTAGCTTTCAATAGAGTCCAAAATCACTGAAATCGGAGTCCGGAGTCAAAAGTTATGCTCGTTTTGGTCGAGCTGCTCAGTGCACATCGGATAGTCCGATGAGGACTTAGAAAATTTCTGAAACATCGTTGAAAATGGGTACTCTCTGGAAATATCGGATAGTCCGATGTTTGATATCGGACAGTCCGATGTTCACTTGGAAATCTGGAGTTTTTCACACATCGGATAGTCCGATGTTCCATATCGGAAAGTCCGATCTGTGCTTTTTATTCAAGAGAATTTGATTTTCGTGGAGTCGATTCGATTTTACACACATCGGATAGTCCGATGTTCAATATCGATAGTCCGATGTGGGTCCGACCAGCATAACGGCTAGTTTTTGGAGCCTCTATTTAAAGCCCTCTCGCCTCCATTTCAAGTGGTCATATCCACTAGTTTGAGGGGTTCTCCTCTTGTTCTTGAGCCCCTAAACACCACTTTACCCTTAGATCTAAGTGATCCCCTTTGTGAGAAGGGTAGGGAAGAGTTTGAGGAGTGAGGCGTTAGATTGAGTGGATTTGAGTTGTTGAGCACTTGATTTCATCTCCAAGCTTGTTCTTCGTGAGCATTTGTTACTCTTGAGGTTAAGGACTCCTAGACAGCTAGGAGGTCGCCACGAGCCACCGTGAGCTTTGTGTGTGGTTGGCAGAGGAAGTTTGTGAAGGCGGATTCCGCCCGCAAGGAAGGAATCAAAGAAGTGAAGTCCCGCGAGTGCATTTGTGCAATACCGGTGGAAGTGGGTTGAAAGAGACCCCGGCTCAAGTGTGACCGAGCCAGCACCAATGAGTGCATTTGTGCAACACCAGAGGAAAAGGGTTGAAAGAGACCCGGCTCAAGTGTGACCGAGCCGCCTAACGGAGACGAGGATCCCTCAAGGATCTGAACTCGGAAAAACCAACCGCATCAAATCTTTGGTTTGGTCTTTTCTTGTTGCTTTAATTAAATTTGCCTTGAAGTAATTGTTATAGCTAGCCTTCTACTACTTTTGTTGCTTAGCCTTGCCTAGCTCTAACTTGTGATAAACTGATTGTTCTCGCTCGACGGATAATCCGACAGCATATCGGATAGTCCGATACATATCGGATAGTCCGATATCCAAAGTCGGATAGTCCGCTATTTTCCACCGCTAATTAAGATCTAAGTTTATAACGCTTATTCACCCCCTCTAGGCGACATCCCCGCCCTTTCAATTGGTATCAGAGCTTGGTCTCTCATTTTATTAGACTTAACCATCTAGAAAGTAAAGGATGTCGCTTGACGGGATGGGTGGACTTGGAGTTATTACTTCTCTTGATCATACTAACATGAATGCTCCATCTTCATCCTCTTATATACATGTTTCCTTTGGTTGGGCACCTTACTTTGATGGTACTAGTTATGGACCATGGAAACACAAAATGAAAATGTACTTGAGATCTATCGATTCTTCTATTTGGCGTATCGTTGAAACAGGCTATAGCATAAAGGATGAGGGAAACCCCACCATCGAAGTGGAACACAATGAACACACAAATGCTCAAGCCTTGGATCCTCTACTTAGCGTGTTGAGCGAAGATGAGCGTAAGAAGGTGTAACATCCCCAATTTCGGGTTTCTGCTAAAAACTAATTTAAAATAATTAAATTCAAATTTTGGGTCTTCCTTGGTGTTATATTTAACCTGGCATCCATATCCCTTCAAATTCAGAATTCATTCCGCCTCCGTCAAAAAGTTGAAATTTAACTTGGCCGTTACATAAAATTTCTCCTTCATTCCAAAATGCTCCAAAAATCTCAAAATCAATTGAATTAGGTTCAAAATATTCTATAATGATTTTGGGAATTGTTCCAATATTTTTAGAATCTATTTGCTATTTTATCTCTTGCGGTCTTTCATCAAATCCAATTTATTCGTTCTGGAATAATCTAAATTCCAAACATTTATCAAAATTCAGTGAAACCAATTTGATTGGGTTCCAAATAATCTCTAGTATTTTTAGGAATTTTTCCAGGATTTTTAGATCATTTTTGCTATTTTATTCCTCGCGCTTTTGTTCCTTCATTTCTTCCAACCAACAAGAAGTCGACACGTGGCAAGTACTGTTCACCTTCTTCTACCTCCAGATAGCCACAGCACGATTCTTCTTCTCCCGTTCATGGCCCTTCAAATTCAAATCACCGTAACTCCTCATTTTCTCCACCAAATCATGCATGGCCAGATCCGTTGCGAAGAGGAAGACGAGAAGAACCCATTTTCCATGACCAATCATCCATTAACCCACCAGAATTGAATTAATTGAGTAGAAACCGTTTTGCACTAAAACTTTCATAACTCGGTCGTTTCTCAACGAAACGACGAGCTTCCACTTCTCAAACATGCGTATCGATGTCCTCTACCCCGTGCTCACCTTGCCCCATTGTTCTTGTGCTGTTTCCTTCTCCAAAACTCAGGAAAACAGACGACCGGCGTCCTCTAAAGACACCGGCGAGCCATCTCTTGCTCCGGTGAGTTTCTAGACAAACCAACCGTGTCACTTTGTGCCCCTTGCTTCCAGGAACATAACCATTCAATCGGATTTGATTTTCGTTGCAGTTTGACCTCGGATTTCGAGTTTGTTCGTCGTCGGCCGTCGCTCTGTTCGTCATCGATTTCTTCCAATTGGGTACGAACCAATTCAATTCCTTGCACCCAAAGACTCCTCTTGATGCTAGCTACACCGTGCTCACCTTAGTTTCGAGAAATTTTGCATTTTCGGTGAGTTTGAACGTCATGCCGACGGCTCATTTTGGTCGCCGGTTTTCTTGTCAGAGTGGCTTCGCCGGTTTCGCCGCCATCGCCGATGTGCTGGGCCTTCGCCGCTTTGCCTCCTCGCCGCCCTCCGTTGCCAGCAGTTCGCCGGTTGCCGCCACCGTACATCGATCGCCACCACTGCAAGGCCTCCTACCAAGGCCAGACCAGATCACGGCGCCTCGGTTGCCGCCGTTGGTCGCCGCCGGCTGCAGCCTTGCGCCTCTCCGCCGCAAGCTTTCTAGCTAGCGCTGCCATCCGTGCTTTCCTCAGATAGGCGACAGAAGAACAAGCACTGTAGCATCGTGATGCTATAGTGCAATTTCACAATTTCGTGATTTTATTTCTTGTCAAATTTCCTTGACCCGTTCTCCTCCATCCGAACTCCGAATCAAGTGATTCAAATTTCTAAATTCATCTAAATTCATCCTCTATCTGCCAGTATTTTTATTATAATTTTAGTTTTTGTTTAATTTATTTTATTCTTTTCGTGCACCGTTTTGCGCGTAGTCGAAGAAGCGGTCGTAGTCGCCGACGAAGGAGAAAACCTTCAGAACAACGCATCGCACCTCGTCGACGAAGGCAAGTCTCCTTGACGTATTTTGATCCCATGTTCGCAACTGTTTTACAATATTCTTTAAACATGCATTGCTATTTACATAAAAGAATGATGTTAACGTTAGACTTTTAGCTATACCTGTTGTTTATATCTCCTTGATATTGTTTCCATAAACCTTTGTCGCCTTAGGACAAGTAATCCACCATAGTAATTATTCTTGATTAAATAATCTTCGATTAGAATGGAAATTGGAGCTAGAACCCAATTTTTATTAGAGATGACATGGATATTAGTGTTGATAGGAATTAATAATTATTATAGTGATCTAAGAATGTTGATGATTGAAATATTATGAAGTTGGATTGTTAATATTTGTGGGAAGTTATTATGGAGGAGCTGATTAAGAAAATAAATATCGGTTGAAATATGGATGGTGATAATCATATGTGAATTGGTTGATTAATATGGAATATGCGTGATTGGTTAAGATTAATTGGTTTGTTTGATTAATATGGAATATGCGTGATTGATTAAGATTAATTGAATTGGTTGATTGATATGGAATATGCATGATTGGTTAAGATTAATTGATTATGATCATAGGAACTACCATTGTCAAGGGATTAAGGTAGATGATTTTGAGAGTAATATTTGGGTGGTTTAGTAAATAATGTTATGAAGCATTCTTGGTGCACTTAATGGATAATAGTGAGAATCATACTTATGGATTAAATAGGTAATGTTGAGAAGCATATTCAGTGAATTAATATAGATGACATTGCGAAGTATTCTTGGTGGTATAGTAGATGATTATATGAAGTATTCTTGGTGAATTAATGTAGATGATGTTGTGAATCATACTCAGTGAATTTAACGAGCATTCTTGGTGGTTTAGTAGATGATTATGTGAAGTATTCTCGGTGAATTAATATAGATGATGTTGCGAATCATACTTGATGGATTTAGTGAATGATATTGTGAAGTATTTATCGTGGATTAAGTGGATGATAAGATTGAGCAATACAAGAATGATGGATAAATCAATAATGTAATTTATAGTTCTAGGAAGATATTTCATATTCGGTGATAATTGTAGCTTAATATGATTTTGGAGTCATGATTACTCTTGATATAGATTTCACTTGTTGGAATATCATATTGGGTTGGATTATACAAGTGCTATGATAATAATGTGAGATCTTGGTGACTTCATGATTTTAGGAGATTACATAATTGATTATAATAATTTTTATCAACACTGAGAATTGAAGTTTAATAAATAACTATTGGTGGAATAGAGTAGTTCTAGAGAAATGCTTATGCTTGCAAACGGTCAAGACACACCTATGGGTGGGGATTCTTTATAAACCCTTGCAAACTTGTGTTGGAAAATATAGGCAAAAGGTATTGCCGCTTGTTTGTAAAATAAAAATAAAAGGAAAATGGTTTAGATTAGGGCGAATAGTTTGTCAAGTGGTGCTAACAGAGCACCGGTCTTGGTTTGTGGAAGCCGCCTAGTCAAATTAAGGACCGACTCTTATGATTGTCCATTCTTAGCACAACAAGACAACCACATGTTAAATGGGCTCGACTGGCTGAATAATTTGTAGAAACCTAACTTAGACTCACCAGATGGTGGAATGTGGGTGCCGAAAGAGGCAAGTCGATTTCCCACACGGCAGCAAGAGGGGCTTTATATCGGGCAGATAGAACCCTAATAGCGGTGAAACCTCGCCGGTGAGTCGGGCTAGGCGATACATTGTAAAGGCCTTGTCATGATATTCTCGCCGCACACCTAAGGAAGTGTGTTAATAGCTTGGCATCAAGAGAATATCATGTCTTGTGGGTAAAGTGTACAAACTCGCAGAGTAAATAAACTATTCGAATAGCCGTGTTTACGGTCAAGGCGGGCAAAGAATGCTTTGCATATTGGTAGTCTTTGGTTTTGTTTTCAAAATGAACTTTGGGATTCGGAGAGGTTAGAACTCTTGATGTATTCTCCGCGGCTAGAGCCGCCAGTAGATGGAACTGCTTTGATCATGACAGATAGAGTCATGAGTTGGTTTACCTTAATCTTTTAAATGTGACGGATAGAGCTCAGATACTAGTGATTGGTGGCTAGAACCTTCACTAGAGATATAATTATTTCAATAGATACAAATATTTGATAAATCTGCTTTACAAAAATTTATTACAAATAAAGTTTGTTGAAAATGTGGCTTTATGCAAAAGAACCATATTAAGCCTTCTTTGATATAGCCTTCATCATGCATTTTTACCAAGACTTGCGGAGTACTTTATGTACTCACATGCTACACTCAAATCATCTCTTAGAAGGTTGAAGCTATCGAAGGAGATCACCTGGACTAGGACGCGCTCCCCACTCGATTGCTGTGGGAATATGGTTGGGTCATTACTTGAGTTTTCGCCTTCACGCAGCTTATTCAAGTTGTTCAAATTTGTTAAGGCGGTTTTGGTAAATCTCGACCATAAGGTTATTGTTCTTATTTAATGTTATTTATTACTTCAATATTTAGTCCTGATATGGTCATTGATTTACCATCGCTTCGATTGTGTGTACTAGCTATCGATCCGGGACTAGTACAGTAAATGCACAGGAGGTTCCGGATGGTAAATCTGGGGTCTCACAGAATGTATGCCATCTCAAAAGGGCTCATGATGTGTGGATGCTCATTCAAAGAAATTATGAGAAATCCAAGATTGGTCAAGGGGATAATTTACAAGTGAGGACTTCAAGTGATGATTGCTCCACATCAAGCTCAAGTGATGATGAGTCTTCTTCATCTTCTCCCTCGCCACATTGCCTTATGGCCCAAGGTGATAATGAGGTAAACGATGATGAGCCATCCAAAATTAAGTTAATGTCTGTGACTAAAGTTCTTCATAGACGCCTTGAGAATCAATTTAGAAAATCATATGAGTTGATTCAAAAACTTGAATTGCTTCAAAAATCATATGATGCCTTAAAATTAGATCATGAAAAAGTCCATCTCAAGGAACTCACTAAGTCTAATGTGGATAGTGCTACTCAATGCAATTTAGTAGATGAATTGCCTTGCTCAACTTCCATGACAAATAATTCATCTAATAAATGCATATCCACTTATAGCAATGATTTACCTTGTTGCTCAAATTCTATTGCTACTACTTCCTCTATACTTGTTGAGACTAACCTTGTAGAGGAAAATAAAGAGCTCAAGGCTCAAGTCATTAGATTAGAAAATGACTTGAAGAAGTGCATAAAAGGAAAAGCCATTCTCGATAAGATCTTGAGCAAGCCAAGGGCGCCTCAAGATAAGCGAGGACTCGGCTACATCTCTAAGAGGGAGACTAGCAAGATGAGGCACAATGCAAGACACACGAAGGCTATCAAGTGCTTCACTTGCAACAAGAAGGGCCACTTCGCCTCCGTGTGCTCTAACAAAGTGGAGATCAAGCCACAACCATCAACAATGAGGCAAACCGACAAAGAGCAAGTCAAGAAAAAGAGATGTTCAAAGCATACTTGCTACAATTGTCGGGAAAAGGGGCATATCGGTAAGGATTGTCCCAAAGGTATAATCCCTAAGCCTACTCATTATTTCAATGATTATTTGCTTAGGAATGACAAGAATGGCAATGTGTTTGCCAAACTTGTCAAGTCCCCTATGCCCGTTAAAATTGATAATATTCATTTGCATAGGAAGAATAAATATAGAAATGTGTTTGCTCATAATGCTAGATTTCCTAAGATTATGAAAAATCATGTTGATCATGTGCTTAGGAAAAATAACAATAGCAAAACATTTACTAGAAATACTAGATCCTCTAAGCCAATTCATAATTTCAATTATCATATGCTTAGAAGAGATCAAACTAGAAATAGTTTTGCAAAATATTATTGCCCTCCTAAGCCTTTTCATAAAAATGCCAATCATTTGCCTAGGAGGAATAATTATCGCAAACCTATTCCTAGTCATGTTAGTCTTATCAAAAATGCTAATATTAGGATCATTTGGCTTCCTAAATCTATTGTGACTAACATTGTTGGACCCAACAAGGATTGGGTACCAAAAACCGCCTAAAAGATTTTTAGGTAATATGAGATGGATTGGACGTTTGGCTTCTTCAAAAGGAAAGAGAACTTAATCATTTGCAAAATGGAGCCAAGCATGACGATGATCGCTTCAATCTTGAGCCAACGCCATCTCGGTAACAAGCATTTAATTTGATTAATATTTTGCTTCTAGCCTTGTGTAGGTTTAGACGCTTTAGTATCATGCAAATATTGAGTTAATTGCTTGTTGTGAGTACTTGCTCTCGCCTCTTATCTATTCTCTTATTGCAATCTTGAGCAAGTTAAAAAGTGGCACATTAAGGGGGAGTGTTAATTCATATCCATGCATATTACATCCCTACATGTGCCCATATTTATATAAGTGCTAATATATATTTTCAAAATCAAGCCATTTAGCCAAAAGTCAAAATTTTGTATACTACTAGTATTCTTGTGAAAAACTAATTGCAAAATATATACAAATGTATTTGAAACGTTTTTCAAAGGTTTTGGCTTCACAAAATGTATTTTGAAAAGAAAATGAGTTTCATGATCAGAATCTAGTTACTAGTATTTTGTTTTTGGATTTAAACTTATAATTTTCATAGAATTAAAAGTAAAATGTTTTTGAAAGAAATTCCAAAACGAAAATCCTAGAGTTGGTCATTCTTAACAATTCTCGTGTTCAAAAGATTTTCAAAAGACCAACTTATCAAAAGTTATTTGATTTTAAAATTCGCTGAAAAACTATACTTGACCCATAATGGTCATATTCTAACACTTTGTGAGTTTCACCATTTGGATCAATTCTTGTGTAGAATTTTGGTTCAAAATGGTATTCTAGACTCATACACAAAATTCAAATCTTTATATCTTACCCATTGCTTCTTTTTGAATTTGTGTGTTGATTGAATTTGACTTTGTGGTCTCTTTTGGTTCTTTAAAGGAACCCTCTTTGGACAAGAGTCAAAAAGTGTGTTTAAAAGGCCTAAATTTGTGAAAAGCCTTGCAAAAATATTTTATTATGTATTTCAAAAAGTTTTGCAAGCTTCCAAAAAAGAGAAATCCTATTTTGGAAATTAATTTAGCCAAAATACTTGTTTTAACTCAAATATACCTACAAGTAGTATTTTGGCATTCAAATTGATTTCATTGTATTCATTAGAAATTCATGGCTTCAAAATAAATTCCAAATTATTCAAGCCATGAGAATTCAAATTATGGATGAAATCAAATTTGAAGTTGCACCTTGAGGTCCTTATGAAATTTGTTTTCAATTTTATACCTCAAAGCGCATTTCGCCAAAATTGTGCTAATAAGAAAACTCTTTGGAAACAAAAGTTATTCCAAAACCTTCAACTTAGTCCAAAGTTGGTTTCCTGAAAATTTCAAATCATTTGGAATTTATTTGAAATGTTTTCAATTGGTTTTCAATCTGATTTCTGGAGTTTTCAACGTATCAGAATATCCGATTTCAAGTCGGAACTTCCGATTGGCCTGTTTTTTAAATTGGATTGGATTTCAAACTTGGTATCAATCTTGTATCCAATTGAATACTCACTTGATCTTTGAAAAGACAAAACTTGTGCAATTCAAATGCAAACAACTCCATGATTCATTTGTTGAATATCTTAGGGAGTTTATTTATTGCAAGTTTTGGGCACTTAATTGCTTCCAAGTGGTATCATCTTATTAATGTACTCTGATACTTTTCCTGAATCTTTGTGATTTAGATTTTAAAATTCAAAAGAAAATCCAACTTGTCTTGATTTATCTTAGATTTTCTTGATCTATCTTAAGTTGTCCATTTCTTTGATACCCAGAAATGTTTATTGCTCTGATACTCATCGATTTTATCGATTATTCCTTCAAGTGATATCAATTCTTAGTGATTTGATTATAAGTAGTATCAATTGAGCATTTATTCATTTCTTGCGTTTACAAATTGGTATCATTGAGTTTCTCCTATTTTGACCATTGGTATCATTAAGACTTATTGCTTTTACTTTCAAGTGATATCTTTTGGTTGTTTAAATTCTTTCTTGTGGTATCATTGAACTCGATTATTTCCTACAAGTGGTATTTTCAATTGCCTCCTTGTAGCACGATTCGACACCCAAAATTCTTGATTAAGAATTTCCTCCCAAGTTAAAATTGTAAGTTCAATCTCCTAAGAATTCTCTATGTGAGATTCTTTATGCATTGAAATACATAAAGAGGAATATTCCTAGTTGAGCATTGCTTTTCAAGCAAAATTTCTCATTTATGTTGTTTTTCAAGCAAAGCCATTGAGATATACTTTAAAGTGGTATCTAATTTATCAAATGGTATCTGTTTTGGGTTCCTCATTTAACCCTCTTTAGGCAAAATTTGTGGATTCTTCAAAAGAATCATGATGCGAGCTTTGTAAAGCCTAAAAAAATGAGGAGTGAGTTATTTGATTTTGTTTCGAATAACTCGTGTGATACCCTTCTTTCGCCTTTTTGTGCATCTCTTTCATGTGGTTCTTCAAAAAAAAGGGGGGGAATGTTGTTTTTACAAGTGGTATTCTGAAAACTCCAAATATGGTCTGTTTTCATGGTTTCACCCTTTTGGGCCATATAAAGAAAAAGTTTGCGGAATTCTTGAATCTTATTAGAAATTCTCTTGTAAGCTTAAGAGTGAACTCGAATGTATTTTATCCATGTTCTCTCTTTAAAGTGGACTTCAAGAGTTAAATTTGAATGAGTTTCAAATCTCTTTCTTTGCATATTAAGATCAAGGGATTTAAATTGCTTGAAAATAGTTTTATCATGTCTATCCTCTATATCATGCATATTATACTTGGATATTATCAAACTAACTTGTGTCAAGTTGATAGATATTTGTTCCCGGAAATTGTGTGCTTGTCTATTGATGTTCAAGGTATTGGAAAAGGGGTCATCTTCGACGGTGGGATGAAGGAAATGGAGAGGAGCTCCATAGTCTGAGGGATCTAAGGCCGGGCGCGGTGATCATGACCGATTGAACATGCGTGGACAAGAACCGACAAAGGGACGTATTTCTTTTTGACCATATTCAATAATGTCTTTGCACACCATTATGCTCAATTATCTCATTTTAAATGGTATTATATTTTTCAATTGATATCATCAATTAATATCTTTCAAGAGGTATCCTCTAATCCTAAATTACTTTGAAGTGTCATCTAACTTGCATTTGGTATTATCAAGAATTAAAATGTACATACCGGTGACACATTGCAAAGAGGTATGCCCTTGATAATCTTGTGAAATTCTTGATCATGAAAGTGCATTTTACTTATACAATCTTGATTCATGATCTTGTATACATCTTGTGATCATATAAGCAATTCCTTCTTGTGTAATCTTCTCTATATGATCTTGATTGTTAAAATTTAATTTGATCATGAGCATGTGCTTAAATTATATAAATTTACTACATGATCTTGATGTTTAAGAATAAATCTTCTCCATGTGGAATCGTATTCATGTGTCATGTTTAAGCTTCACTTATATCTTATGAATCATGACTACTTTAAATTGGTATCATTAGAAACATCCATTACCTAAATCTTGGATATAATTGGTATCATATCTTGTCTAAATTTAGGGGGAACTTAATATCATTGCACTATTACTAGCTCCTTATTTTTATTTTGTTCTCTCTAATCTTTTTATTGAGTGTGCAATCAAGGGGGAGAACAGATTTTATTGAATAAACAATAAGGATCTTTTAAGCACCTTTTTGGGATTAATGACAAAAGGGGGAGAATTTATGGATTTATCAATTGTCCCCTACTCAATTGTCAAAAAGAGATGATTTGTAAGTATGATCTCTTATTGTTTCTTCATATTTGTTTTAATGCTAAATATATTCATATTGTCATTTGGTGCAATTAATAAAAGGTTTGTCATAAATCACCAAAAAGGGGGAGATTGAAAGTGCATCTAGGCACTTATATTATTTTGGTGATTAATGACAAACACATATAATGACAATCTATGTAATTGTGCAAATGCTTAACTTAGTGCTTAACAAATGACTAACCTCTAATATGATTATATTACTATGAGACTAACATGTTTATTGCCAAGTTGAGTATTAGTCTCATCTATTTAGAGGAAAATCAAGTGAGATGGTGTAATACTGCGAAACTTCCCTCCAATTTTGGGCTTTCCTCTGTGTGATATGGGGCTTGTCTGGCAGGAAATCTTAGGGGTAGCTGGCCCTGTTGGGAGTGTTTGGGTCAGGGTTTTAGGTTTTGGAAGGGTTTTTCTGGAATTTTTTCCCCTCCTCACCTACCTTTTCCCCCTAACCTCATCTCCTTCCTATTTGGATGCGTGGCTGCCATTCATTTCTTTGGGCCAGATATTTTTCCCCCAAGTTATCTCTCTCGCCGACTACCTGGCTTCTTCAAGGCCACCCCTACTTTTTGTCGGCCGACGCCCGCCAGACGCTGCCCAGGCGCTGCCGTTCCATGCCGATTTGTTGCCCATCCCTGCCGAAGTCCTGTCTGGCGCTGTTCCGGGCCGACGCTCCCCTGCCGAACTCCCGGTCGGCAGCCTTCCCCATCTTTGCCGAGTCCTGCCGATGCTTGCCCCAGGTCTTGCCTCTCCGCTGCTTTTCAGCCCAAATTACTGAACAACAAAGAAGAAGATCCAATGGCCTCTGCTGCCTCCTCCTAGTCTCACCTGACGGCCACCAGGCTGCCTCGCAGGAGCCTCTGGTCGATCTCCTGGCCATCTCTAGCTGGGCAAGAGCAGAGCAATGCCACCAAGCAAGTGCAAAGAAGAGCTCCTCCCGCCAAAGACTCTCCTCCTTCCTCCATGGATGAGCTTTGAGGTAAGTCTAGCTTGGGTGTTTCGTGCATGCTAGGTGTTCATGAAATGCCTAGAAGGTTTAGGGTTGTGATATCGCAGTGAGTGATGTGTGCAAGGTTGAGATATGGGCTTTGAAATGCTAGAATCGATGTCATGCTCCCAAGTTTATCAATGTTGGCTAGGTATTAATTGTCGTTGATGCCATGTTATCATGTTCTTTTGAAGATCATCGGACTATATATGTATTTGTGTATGATGCTTCTAATCACCGATGCCTCTGATCATTTTCGAAGTACTTGCCAGTGCATCGATTGTTTGAGCTTTGTGAGTTGAAGATTGAATGACATGATTAATTTGCTTGATGAATCGCTAATGCATGTTATCGCCATATGGACATCACTAGTTCTAGTAGGACAAGGTGAATAACAATGAATGAGATTTAAGGAATCACAGATGAATGTGATCATGATATTTTATATAAGATGAGAATGATGAGATTATATCGTTATCATGCATATTTTTTATTGATGTAGGAAATTTGGTCATTTCTTTGATTCTTGCTATATGCTCACTTTTAGAATATTTATTGGTAAAGAGAATTCGTGCTCTAATATGCTGGATTAGTTGTCTTTACTACTATTGAGGGGAAGAGTACTCAAACTATAGTGGAACCCCTATTCGGTAGGCAAATCGTCTTTGTTTGATTAGTTAAATTCGTGACTGCGAATGGGAATCGCTAATCCTATCATTTGAGGTTGTACTTGATTTATATTAAAATAGACAATGATACCAAGGTATGGGTGGTGTGGACTACGGAGTAGATCACATTTGTAGATAGCTCGGTTGGTGCAACCACCGTTGTCTGAGAATATTTAGGGTTTCGATAGAAATTGTGATCTTAAGTTATTGTGTAAGTTTTGGCTAGATGGTTGAATTAGAATATTCGAATACGCAGATATAGTGGGAGAATTTCGTGTAGATCGTGCTAATGTCTTCAACTACTTAAAACGAAATTGTACCGAACTAATTAGGAGAAGTTGAAGTGAGTTATCCCGAATGCAAGTATTTACCGATGATTGCTATTTTCGTAGAGGGTCTTTGGGGTTGCCTCGACCTGCGTCACAATTCGCTTCTACAATAAAAGGCAAGTGCATTCTCTAGACTGTGGCTAGAAGGATTAATCGATTGTTGCTCTTAGCGTAAGTAATTGCCGATGCATACGCAAGAGGTAAGCCTTACTTGGATATAACTAGAAAGTGCTTCCTCTTATGAAAATGTTTATGATGATTAAAATGCTAAGGGAATGGATGCAAGTACACCGTGTTATTGAGTGTGGATGTGTGTTCATATGTGATGCTCCTTAAATTTTTAATTGTTGCTCTGTTAATTAGATGAACTCTAATTGAGACCGAGTTTTTAGTAAGGTTGATTATAACGAGTATGTTGTTTGAGTGATTGGGGCTAACATGAGTTTGGTTCCAACGGTTAAGTCATTTATAAAGATAGTATACGTGAGCATCTAATTGCAAGTGTATTGTGTGAATATGGCTCGGGGCCGTAGGATGTAGTTGCATGACGTAAACGTTATGAGTTGCCATGTCTTATGGTGGAATCTGATTTTACTAGTATCGCTGGTGACTTATGAATGTGAGAATTGGCTATGTGTATGTATGTGGTTATGGTATGTTAGTGTTGGCATTGAATGAAAAGTTGCATTTCATTCATGAAAATTGCATTTGTGCATTCATAATGGAAGAGGCGACCCATTCGACGGGCCTCTGTGTTCACACGTAGTGAACACGAAAGTCCTATTTCGTAGTCCCATTCATCGAGGTGAATGGGAGCGAGACAAGAAGAGTAGGCACCTTCCACGGATGGAAGGGACGGGGTGCACACCGACGGTGGGCACTCAAAGAAGACTTCAGACGCATGGAAATGAGCATTCATATGCATTGCATTTTTCATAATGAGTTTTGTGGTGGTGGTATGTCGAGAGATTGATTTGAATTTGATGTTGAGTGCATTTCATTGCCTTGCTAATTAGGTTATATGACTATCGTAGTGTGAAGTCGAGTTATGAACTCGACTTAATTTGATGAAAATGGTTTGGGTTGTAAAAGGGGTGGTTGAGTCGAGACGTTGTGAGTTAGCGTTAAGTAACGGTTCATGGAAGTTGATTGGTTTTATTATCAATATGCTGGCTTGATTGTAGAAATTTTTGGTATGGTCAAGCTATTGCTTTAATTGGGTTTAAATGCTTATTGTCCGGATATTGTTTTATTTGCATTACTTGCTCTTATGGTTAAGTTCTTGTTTTACTTATGATAAATCTGAAATTTGTTACTCTCATGTACTTTGTTGGGTCATCGACTCACGCTTGTTGGTTGCGTTGTTGCAGGTACATTGAAACCGGCATGCATGGGGGGAGTAGTCACACCATCACGTTTGCATCAATCCATTTAATCGATTTGTAAAGCCTGATTGCATTGATTATGGTTGTAATATGTCATCCGTCGTGGTGTAATTATTAAATTTTGTTGGATGTGTGATTGGTTAACTAAGGACCCGCTAGAATGATATCAAAACTGCAATTTCTTTCTGTCTGCTGAGTGGATATCCTACTATCTAGAGAGGTCATGCCGAAATTTTCTAAAATTCGGTGACTTAGTTTTAAGCTAGTTTAGAAAGTTTCAAGGTCGGTTTCAACCTTTTATTAGCGGTAAAAGGTTTAGTGACTCGTTTGTTGAGTTATTAGTTCAATTGGACTTTTTGTCGCGTTTTTATTTCTGGGATCTTGTTGAGAACACTGGGCAAGAGTGGTTCCGAGTCTTGTAAGCGTCATTTAGAGTCTTTTAGTAGCATTCATGCGTATGCTGGGCATGGGGTGTTACAGATGGTTAAGCAAAGATAAGGTATGCAATTTTGGCATCTCTTCTATATTTGTTATTGCATTCTTTTTGTGCAAATGCATAGTGAACTCCAAGTAGCATGTTGATTATATATATGCACATTGGTTCATGTCATATTTATTTGTGCATATATATATATATATATATATATATATATATATATATATATATATATATATATATATTCATTTGAGTTCATTATGTGCTCTGCTTTTAGTATGCATGTATTAACTAGAGTTAAACTTCACATTGCTATAGATTGAATTGGTGCATGCATGTTTTAGTTATGATCTTCTCATGCACTTCTCTTAGTGAAGTTTAATCTAGATTTGGATCACATATTTACTCTTATTCCAAATATTATTTGCACATGTACAATTCGTGTATATTCTATCATGTGCTCCATTTAAGTGAAGACTGTGATCCTTGTCATGATTTAATTGATTAATCATATTGGCAATCATCTCTAGTGCATATAGATCAATTACATATTCATCATGATGCACTTAGTAGAGAATATTTCTTATGTCAAGTGTTTCCAGTTATATTGTGCTTCCTTATATGAAACACTTGTGGTAATCAAATGCTCAAATATCAACTCATTTATATCTACTGAGTTTTTGGGACTAATGTCTTTCATGAGTGGTTTGGAAAGAATTAGGTCCCGTGTGTATGATGACCAAGATATCTTGGAGGATGATCGTTAGTCGAGGTCAACAAGACGGCGGTGTCACCAAGAGCCGAGGGCTAAGTCAAGATCGACTTGGTGTGGAGATCGCCGAGAGGATGATCAAGTCAAGGTCGATAGGACGAGAGTCTCGTGAGGTGAATCGAGTCAAGTTGGACAAGGCGAAGATGTCGTCAATTATGTGGTGAAGGTCTTCATGCATCGGCATTAAGAAAGAAGACGGCAAGTGACTATTTCTAGACTTGTATTATCTTTGATTTAATTTGAGTCTAAGGATTGCCGTACTATTAAGAGGGATGCGACGTCGAATGACTTTTAGATGTGTCAAGTGCTCAAATGATCCATCCTTGTGAAATTTAAAGAGAGAGTGGTGTTGGTGGTGCCGGAAAGTGAAAGATGTAGGTCTCCTTTGGATTCTTGGTGAAATCTGTATTTATCCTTTAGGATTTGGGTAGTGAGACCTTGTTAGTTGTGTAGCCCTTGTTCTTAGCTTTCAATAGAGTCCAAAATCACTGAAATCGAGTCCGAGTCAAAAGTTATGCTCGCTTTTGGTCGAACTTATCAAAGGCACATCGGATAGTCCGATGTTGACATCGGATAGTCCGATGAGGACTTAGAAAATTTCTGAAACATCGTTGAAAATGGGTACTCTCTGGAAATATCGGATAGTCCGATGTTTGATATCGGACAGTTCGATGTTCACTTGGAAATCTGGAGTTTTTCATACATCGGATAGTCCGATGTTCCATATCGGAAAGTCCGATCTGTGCTTTTTATTCAAGAGAATTTGATTTTCGTGTGGAGTCGATCTGGAATTTTACACACATCGGATAGTCCGATGTTCAATATCAGATAGTCCGATGTGGGTCTGACCAAGGCATAACGGCTAGTTTTTTGGAGCCTCTATTTAAAACCCTCTCTCTCCATTTCAAGTGGTCATATCTCCACCGGTTTGAGGGTTCTCCTCTTGTTCTTGAGCCCCTAAACACCACTTTACCCTTAGATCTAAGTGACCCCTTTGTGAGAAGGGTAGGGAAGAGTTTGAGGAGTGAGGTGTTAGATTGAGTGGATTTGAGTTGTTGAGCACTTGATTTCATCTCCAAGCTAGTTCTTCGTGAGCATTTGTTACTCTTGAGGTTGAGGACTCCTAGACGGCTAGGAGGTCGCCACGAGCCACCGGAGCTTTGTGTGTGGTTGGTCAGTAGGAAGTTTAGAAGGCCGGATTCCGCTCTCCGCAAGGAAGGAATCAAAGAAGTGAAGTCCCATGAGTGCATTTGTGCAACACTGTGGAAGTGGGTTGAAAGAGACCCCGGCCAAGTGTGACCGAGCCACACCCCATGAAAGTGCATTTGTGCAACACCGGAGGAAAAGGGTTGAAAGAGACCCCGGCTCAAGTGTGACCGAGCCGCCTCAACGGAGACGTAGGATCCCCTCAAGGATCCGAACTTCGGGAAAAACCAACCGTGCATCAAATCTTTAGTTTGGTCTTTTCTTGTTGCTTTAATTAAATTTGCCTTGAAGTAATTGTTATAGCTAGCCTTCTACTACTTTTGTTGCTTAGCCTTGCCTAGCTCTAACTTGTGATAAATCTGATTGTTCTCGCTCTGATCGGATAATCCGATTGTGCATATCGGATAGTCCGATACATATCGGATAGTCCGATATCCAAAGTCGGATAGTCCGACTATTTTCCACTGCGAATTAAGATCTAAGTTTATAAACGCCTATTCACCCCCCTCTAGGCGACATCTCCTGTCCTTTCATTTACCTGAGATCTGAAACTTGTAGGCTAAAATAAAGTGAATTAAGTTTATATTATTGGTCTAAAATATAAACAAGATGATCCATCTAAACACTCTTAATGTACTCACAGCTTCAGCTCCAAAGATCTGGTGAAGTTAAGAATATCTAGCTCCATTAAATCCATAGAGGAGCCGTACCAAACACACCCTTAGAGTGCACAACTCAAATCCATTCCCTTTTATCGCCCCACATAAATAAAAGTAATATTACATAAAATAACACTTTAAAAAATTTCACTCCAAAACATAAAATTTAAAATTTACCACTTCAAAACTTATCTATTTGGAATTTTGCCGCTCTTAAACATTTTTGCCATCCTTCCTTCCTTCCTTCCTTCTTCTTCCTCATCGACCACGATCCACTTCTCCAGCGAGCTCAAGTAGCGCTACATCCTCCTCGCCACCGCCGTGAACTGCACCATCTCTCTCATGAGCCGCCACTAAGGTGCCCCAACCAATCTCCAAAATAATAAGTTTTAATGTTGCAAATATTCAATTTTACATTTTAGAGTGGTATTTTTTAGAAATGCCAATCTCTTATAGTCACGATATCCAATTTATAAATTTTGATAAACATCATCCGGATGTTTTCTTAGATAAAAAATATTCACATTATGAAACATTAGATTTACTTTAAGATTCATAAGCTGTGAAAGGTTTTATTGAAGATAACAAGTTTAGGATCCGCACACTTTCTAGCTTATAAATAAGGGAAAATATCCTATGCAATCAACTATATGTGTGCAAACGTGCAATCAAACGATCTGAAGCACCCAATCTATATCCAACGCTGACTGCTGTTTTACGTTTAAACCCTTCCACCTCACCCTCCATCTATTCTCCTTGAAATTTGCTGAACACCCCCGCTACCACCAGCGTTGGGTATAGATTGAGTGCTCAGATTGCACGCTCGCACACATATAAATAATTGCACAGGATACGCCCCCTATAAATAAAGCCTTCGCTGAAACCAAACCAACCACGGCTCGTCAGCCATCACTGGTCGTAGCCACTCTCCATTGGTCACACAGCGCGTGCGCCTCGGTGAGAGGGAGAACCAAGAATGGAGAGCATGGTGATGAGGCTGGCGGGGACAAGGTCCCTCCTCGAAAGCGGAGTAGGAAGAGGAATCTCCGTGAACTGCAGCAGCAGCGGCAGCTCTTCTTTCTTCTCCACTCAGCAGCAAAAAGTAGGTCCGGATCCGGTCCAGTCGACAGGCAACTTGTCCGGGATGAAGATCAGGGACACGGCATCCCAGGTATGATAATCCCTTTTTTTTTCACTTTCCTCGCAGATCCTGATTGATAATCCCAGGTGTGTGTCATTCTCTGATGCAACAATCTTTTGTTCTTTGTCAAGGAAACTGGCCATGACTCATGAGATGTTGTGCTTAATTTACCCTGTGTTATGCAGCAACTTCTTCAGTTAATTCTTTCATGTCCTTTCCTTGCTCATGAAAAGATTTTGCTTTGATTTATTCTTCCAGCTGATTGGAAGGACACCAATGGTGTACCTGAACAAAGTCACTGAAGGATGTGGGGCCCGGATCGCAGCCAAGCTTGAGTTCTTGCAGCCGTCATTCAGTGTCAAAGACAGGTGATTAACTACCATTTTGCATCCACACCGGCCAATCATTAGTACCATGCAACAACTTCATCATCTGCTCACTTAGCAAACGTAATCTCCATTATTAAATACTTGTTCTTGTTGTGTTTGTCTAGGGGTGTAAATGGGTCGGGTATTAATTACCCGATCTGTACCCGTACCCGGATGCAAAATTACCCTAATGGAAAACTATTTTACACTACCCGCCGGGTACGGGTACGGGTAGGTTAGATTCAGGTTTGGGTTAGGTACGGGATCGGCAATACCCGGTGGGTACGGGTCGGATTTGGGTATCCGGATAATTCTCACAATCCGGGTACCCGAATATACTTGAAGAATTTTGTTTTGTATAATTTAACTCTATGTGTTGGACTCTATGTGTTGAACTATGTATATGAATTTCACTTCATGTATTAAACTTTGTGTATTTATTGAACTCCATGTGTTTGATTATGTACTATTTGAACTCTTTGTTGGACTATATATATTTGTTAGACTAAACGGTATTATCTATTGTATTATGTGATGTCCTAGTATGATAGTTGGATTATTTTCATCGCATGTTTTGATCCTAGGTTTCATACACTACCCGATGAAGTAACCGTTGTCTCAGATTATACCCGGCCCACACACTACCCGAACCCGATTTCTACCCGTCAGAGAAAATACTACCTGCTATCTGCACTCTACCCGACTTTTACTACCTATGCCTGCATTCGCATCCGGAGAAAAATAATAGGGTAGAGTGATGAAATAACCTACTACCTGCTCGTACCCGACCCGTTTACACCCCTATGTTTGTCCACATGTGTTGATGTATGTACTAGTTCCTTTTCACGTGTCACACATCAATGCGCTGTAATTTAATACTTCTGTATGACATCATGTGTGGAACCACTGTCCGTTGGGATTGTGAAGGGGGACCAATTTTTAGTGGCTGGGATTGTGCTTGTAAGCGAGCTGAAACTTCCAAGTACTACTACTACAACAACTAAGCCTTTTGCCCCAAACAAGTTGGGGTAGGCCAGGAATGAAACCAAATCAAATGCATTAGCCGCATTTGAATCTTTTTAGTAATATGTCACCAGGGCAACATTCCTTCTGGAAATGTAAGTTAATGATTGATCTTGATCTTTTTTGTTGGGTGTTGTATGATCCAGGCCAGCAATTTCAATGTTGGAAGATGCTGAAAAGAAGGGGTTGATCACCCCAGGCAAGGTCAGTGATCTCATGCTTTTGGATAAAGAACTGCGTTAGGAAGTAACAATTTTGATAAAAAAATCATTAAGCATTTAACTTGATTTCATATGAAAATGGCATTACAATCGCAAGCTTTTGAGTGCTAGGAAGAAGGGTTGTTCAGTTCATGACCTCAACAATACTACGCATATGTTCGTTATGTCCATTTTGGTACATATTTGGAGCTTGTTGAATAATTAGTGAAGTGTTGTTCTGCAAGAAATCAATCACACCTGCATATGGATTTATGACTAACCTGAAATCACTTCATGAACAGACCACACTGATCGAGCCCACATCTGGGAACATGGGCATTGGCCTGGCGTTCCTAGCTGCGCTGAAAGGGTATGAACTCATACTCACAATGCCGTCATATACCAGCCTTGAGAGGAGGGTGACCATGAGGGCATTCGGTGCGCAGCTGGTCCTTACCGATCCGACGAAAGGGATGGGAGGGACGCTGAGAAAAGCAGCCGAGCTTTATGAGAACCATCCTAGTGCATTCATGCTCCAACAGTTTGAGAATCCTGCTAATGTCAAGGTAGTATCCCATTCTTGATTCTGAACATGTACAACATCTGAGTGCAGTAATAGACTACCAGTTGCTGTAATTTGCAAAATGTTACTGGTCAAGTTTATTTGGAGAAGGCTTCTCATGTGAGCAAGCTACAGCTCGATTCAGCCATAAGCTTCATCCTGTAGAGTATATTAGTTTGTAGCAAGGTTTTAAATCACGATTTTCGTGGCAAGGCCCTAAAAAGCTACAGGATGAATAGTATTAAAGGATTTTAAAAAAAATTAAATATGTATACAATATAAGTCTCCTCGAAACAAATCATAAAAATATGATACTTTCGGGTTACTGAATTTTTATAATAAAAATATGAGTCAAGCCCGAATTAACAATAATACTAATACATGTCTAAAAGGCCATTAAGGTAGCTATATCATAATGTTCTTAATAATAAGTACTTTAATCACTAAGAAATATGAGTGTTGGATTATTGAAAAAGGGTGGGATGAGGTATCTTCTAGGTTTTCACATACTTCAGGCTTAAAATAGATGCATTTGGGCCTTTTAGTAATATTGAATCTTAAAATGGGCCTAATGTTTTGATCCATGAGCACCTATGTAGGATAACAGATCTATCGCTTGTCACAAACTACGTCAAATAGCAGAGCTATTGTTAGTTATAGCGCTTATAGCTCAGCTATAGCTAGCTATTTATAACACTGGTTAGTTCTTCAATGGCCGCTGTTTCTTTTGAGCTATGATGTTGATCAAAATTGGCAGGTACACTATGAGACAACTGGTCCAGAAATATGGGAAGACACACTTGGACAGGTTGATATTTTCGTCATGGGGATTGGGAGTGGTGGAACTGTCACTGGCGTCGGCAAGTACCTTAAAGAGAAGAACCCTAATGCAAAGGTACTAACATAGACCATGCAGAAAATTCGCAGGAATGTTGTGAAATTGATGATGTGTTTGTGTGTATGCAGATCTATGGAGTTGAACCTGCTGAAGCAAATGTTCTGAATGGTGGTAAGCCAGGTAAGCTATAGTTTTCTTTAAAAGATTTACTTTTTCATACTAGATATCCTATTTATCTGTACATTTTTATGAACCTAATTGCAGGCCCTCACCTCATCACTGGAACCGGCGTCGGGTTTAAACCAGAAATCTTGGACATGGATGTAATGGACAAGGTTCTTGAGGTAATGATGAATTAATCTCAAGTTGTTCTTTTATCGAATACCATGTAAGGGAAAACAACTAAAACCGGCGTATGACAGGTGAAAGGTGAGGATGCTGTTAAGATGGCTCGAGAGTTGGCACTGAAGGAGGGTCTTTTGGTACGTGACATAAAATATTTACTTCTGCTATCTTCGACCTATGCATTATATTAGTTGTGCTCTTTTGGGAAAAAAAATAAGGAAATCTGTTATTTGGTTATGAAGATAATACTCAAAATCTAGACCTCGTTTCTGATGAGGCTGTTGGCTAATGGGGAATTGGATTGCTATGCATACAGTGAACTGTTACTGAACCTCCTAAACTTTTGCAGGTGGGGATATCGTCAGGAGCCAACACCGTTGCAGCTCTTGAACTCGCAAAGAAGCCAGAAAACAAAGGGAAGCTCATTGTGGTACGTCATACATACCCATCTTTGCGCATTGTGTCAAAATGTTTACATGCAGAAATTTTAGAAGAATAACCGGCGCACTATTTTTTTCAGACTGTTCTTCCTAGCTTGGGGGAGCGGTACTTATCGTCTGCGCTGTTTGAGGATTTGAGAAAGGAAGCCGAGGCTATGCAGCCGGTGCCAGTGGACTAGCTTGGACAATCAAACTAGGTATTGTGTATTTCTTTTTCAAAACAAATTGTGTATTCTTTTTTTAAAAAAATTGACCCGAAGCTTTGACATTTATTAAAGAAAAAGAATAACAGCCGAGCTACAAACGCGCGCACGCACCCCTGTACGCCCACGCTTGCACCCGGCTCGTGAGGTGCCCGTGCTGATCCTCCAACGCCGGCGGGTGTTCTGGCGGTACAGCGCCCTCGCCAGCGAGCTAGGCTCACTCCTCAGGCATTGTGTATTTCACGCAGTATAAATTGGATCTTCTAAATAAGTTACCTGGCAACCATGCTGCAACTTCCAGTTGTACTTCAGTTCCCCCCTACAATATGTATCTTCAGTTTACACCGTGTATGGAACTTGTATGAACTACTGGAAAATGGTTGGAAAGTAGAATCCTTGCTTTCTCAGTCTCGAAATTTATGGCTTCTGGATTGTTACAGGCTAAGTTGAAACCAGCATGATACGTGTGTTCTTCCAAGTTTGCACCATGTACGTTTTCTGCCTACTGTCCACAACAACCGGTGATGTGAACAAATCGTATTAGGTTTGGAGACAAGATTACAACATTTTTTCCTTTTTAAGTAATGGCAAGATTTCAGCAGCTCCTAGATCGGGTCAGAGCTTTGTGAGATATGGCACGAGTATACATAGTTTTAAAAACAAAAAGGATGAATCTCATATAGAACCAAAATAACGATGTTGAAGTAACCGCGACGAGATAGAAAATATTTGGTAGAGCTAACCGCAAATTTATTAAGCATAATCTCAAAAGAGTACAATAGATTTTTGCCCTCTCACAATCTTTTAAACCTTTTAGGATCTTTAGAAGCTTACCTTATACAAGAATCTAGTACTAAAGAATAACCTAGTCTCTAATCCTTTCATGCACCTCTTGCTTTGGATTAGTTAGTTTGTAGCTTCATGGTTGGTCTCTATGACTACCTCATAGTTTATATAGCCCCTTAGTTCTCCAAAGCAAGTAGGAGTCTACTCTGAAAGAAACTAAGAATCCTAATTCTATTAAGATTAATCTAGTACATCTTTTTCAAATCCTAAGGTCTAGATATAAATTACCATAATTAACAATCTCCATCTTGATTCTTATCCGTTAAAGTCATTGTGCTCCTCCAAGAACTTACTGCAAGTCAGCTCCGTATTATTATTTTGTTCTCTCACCTTTGGGAATGCTTCCATCGCAGGGGCTCATGTACATCACTACAATGTGCCTATTGGTATTTGGGTTTTACCGCCCAAACCTCCACCTAAGAGTATTTTTTTGTGTAGTTTGGTTAATCATACTTTATGTTCCTATAGCCCTCTACGCCATAGGTTTGTACCACCTCATGCTCCACCTACTCAATGGTACTTACTTCATGGTTGTTCCTGCCACATCTTCCTTCTTTCAACAGCTTGCATCTTTGTCTTTTTGTTCGCTAAATTTTGCAACCGTCCTTGCAATTCTACATATAACTACAATTGAGATCTAATTATCTACCATTCATGACACGGTTTCCTTTTCCTAATTAGGATTTTTTTAGACCTCCCATTGGTTGCATTTCCTTTAGATTTATTCATTAATTAGTATCCTCCATTCCTCTAGATACTTTTTATGATTACCTGCTTTTTGCAAATAACTCGCATGACTCCACCTCGAAGTAATACCCCAAAACCATCGAGTTCAAGTGACCTTCAAATATTAGATTCTTCTTTATGCCAGGTACCATCGCTCGGTTGAATTTCACTGAGATTTTGGCAATAATTTTGGCTGAATTTTGGTTCAAAATTTCCAGATTTCAAATTTTCTTTTGAATTTTGACCAGATTTTGTTCGAACTTCCGAGATTTCATCAAAATTTTTGATTTCGCCCACCTTTGAGATATGAATTAAAAATGAAATTTGAAACCCGAAGGTGGACATGGTTCAAAGCGACCTGGCCCGTTTGTTCCGATGCCAGCGGTCCCATGGCCTTGCAAGGGTCAATGCTGCCCGTACGATGGAAATCGGACGGCTACAACATAAAACGAGCACTACCGTGCGATCACGATCCGACAGACGAGAAGCATGGAAACGACCAGCTGGGATATATACATATACATATGTATGTATGTGTGTATATATGTGTATGTATATACATATACCTATATATACATATATATATACACACATATATATACATACATGTGTGTGTGTGTGTGTGTGTGTGTGTGTGTATATATATATATATATATATATATACACGTATATGTTACAACGGAAGAGATCGTGAGGCTCTGGGGAGCTCTGGTTATTTCGTGCTTCTCTAATTGGATCGTGTGTGTATATTTATTTATTTCGATAGGAAGTAGAAGTATGCCTTTATATTTCGGTAGGAAGTAGTACTACAAATCTAATGCTAGTGTCAAGGCTAGAATGCTGTGTTGGCTGTTAGACTTAATCTTGTTGTTTACATGTTTGTGTGAGTTATTGTCAATGTGTCATGTGCGATATCGCCAGTGCATGTGTGAGTTAGTTTGATCAGAGAAAACCATGCTGCATGTTAGTGATTACATGCAAAATCAAGGTGCACGTTGGCTTGACGTTGTGGCTTAGTCAAGTGAAGCGCGATGCATGGCGTGAAGAGTGGATCAACTAGCTAATGACATGCATGTGTTGATTAGTGGTGATCTGCATGCGTAGATGTGGCTTGCATGTAGGGGAGTGAGTTAGTGGTCAGCCATGTGAGTGCTCTACCGAGTCAGAGAGGATGTGAGTGGTGTGGCTTGAAATGTGGATCAAGTCAGCTCAACGGGTGTCTCTGCGAGTGCTGCATGCAAATGTTTGTCCGGTTCATGCGGCCAAACGAGTGGCTGAGCTTTGTGGGTGGGTATTATTAAGTCGTTGTGGTGAATGAAAGAAAAATGAGAAGGAGCGCTGGTGTGCAGTGCTGCCGAAAAAAACAAAGAATTTCCTGTGTGTGTTCCTTCCTATGTGGCTGAGCAATGGGGAGGCGAAAGTTGTCGGGCGCCTACGGGCGTTCGAGGAGTCTACAAAGGGGCGACGGCGTGACAAGGAAGAGGAGAAGCTGCTGGTGGCGCACGCCGAGCCACGGCTCACGCGCGCTGAGTGGGAGGCTATAGTTGCTGAAGAGAAGCTGAGCAGTGATGGTTCCGGCAATAGCGTCAACAATAATGGTGAGAAGACGTTTCGCCGCAAGTTCGACAAGTCAAAGATCGATTGCCGCAACTATGGTGAGTATGGCACTTTGCGGATGAGTGCCCCCAGCCGAAGAAGGTGACCAAGGCAATGGCGCAGCTCGCCGTGACGGACGCCGACGACGAGCCCACGCTGCTGTGAAGTTGTGTGGAGGTGAAGAATAAAGCCAACATGATTAGGGGGTGATTGTTAGACTTAATCTTGTTGTTTACATGTTTGTGTGAGTTATTGTCACCGTGGTCATGTGCGATATCGGCAGTGCATGTGTGAGTTAGTTTGATCGAGAAAACCATGCTGCATGTTAGTGATTACATGCAAATCCGAAGTGACGCTGGCTTGACGTTGTGGCCAAGTCAAGTGAAGCGCGGATGCATGGCGTGAAGAGAGGATCAACTAGCTAACGACATGCATGTGTTGATTAGTGGTGATCTGCATGCAGGTAGATGTGGCTTGCATGTAGGGGAGTTAGTGGTCAGGCCATGTGAGTGCTCGGCCGAGTTAGAGAGGATGTGAGTGGTGTGGCTTGAAATGTGGATCAAGTCAGCTCAACGGGTGTCTCTGCGAGTGCTGCATGCAAATGTTTGTCCGGTTCATGCGGCCAAACAAGTGGCTGAGCTTTGTGCGTGGGTATTATCAAGTCGTTGTGGTGAATGAAAGAAAAATGAGAAGGAGCGCTGGTGTGCAGTGCTGCCAAAAAAAAAAAAGAATTCCCTGTGTGTGTTCCTTCCTATGTGACTAAGTGTGAGTTCTCTCCGGTGAGCAAATTACATCCGAGTGTTTTCTATGTTCGTGTGTGCACAATTTTAGAGCTGATCCAACATTGGCATCGATCAATTGAGAGTAACATTGCTTCAAATTTTATTTCTTGGGATCGGAGTATTATTCCTATGAATCTTCCATGGTGCAGTATGAAATATGTGTTAAGAGTGTTGCTCGTCTGATAATTTTTCCATCTGTTGTATTTCTGTCTGAGCATGTGTGTGGGAGGGAGACAATTCCTGAATTGTTCACGTGTCAGAATTGCTAATAAAAAAGAAGAAGAAAATGTGTAAAATGCTCTTATGAATGGATAGGCATTGTTCTCAAGTCACTAGCAGCATAAGTGACTAAGTGAGTAGCCATTTCTGGACAGTTCAGCTGCTAAACTATCTATCATTTATTTGAAGCCAAGTGTAAACATCCTTGTGCCTGTATATGAAAAGCAAGTTTTGAACATATTTGTTTCGAAGTCCTTTTTCTTTCTGAAAGCAGTGGCTCTGAATTTGTAGGTACAGTCAGTGCTGCTGGTGCCTAGCTAGTTGGCTTGCAGGCTCTGGCAGTGAAGAATGAATCAGGTAGTGGTGCCAAGCTTTGGCACACTATTACTCGTTGCGGCGGTAAAAACAATGACGAGACTCTTCTTTTCAGTGCTATTTGGCACGAACGGAATAATGACTTGAGAAGAGCTGATTTCATCAGGATTCAGGAGCGTATGTTACTGGGATTGAGCAGCTGTTTTATGCTGTAGTCTTGTCAAAGCAAATATTTTTACCCGCAGATTCTTCCTGGTGGACGACAGAATATTTCCGGTGTCCCAGAAGGCAAAAACTAGAGATTTCTAATTCCTCAAATAAATACGCGAGTCAACCGTAGTATGTTTACTATTCTGGTTCGAAGTCACAACAAGAAGAAAAGAAAACTAGGTAACCGATTTAAAGTTTGATTTGGATTTTGATGGAACCGACTGGGAACTCGTTTTATTCAGATTTGCATTGTGTGTTCTTTGATGCACCCGTGGCCGTATCACATTTAGTTCTTGTTTTCAGGGATTAGCATAATATATATTGCCACACGCAAAATAAAGGCGTAACAAAAAGAAATATCAATCTGAATAAAACATGAGCGGTGCTTCAATACTTTTTCTCTCAATACGAGTTGCATAAATCTTGAAGCAAGCGAAATGGTAAGTAATCACTATCTACCATTCATTTATACTTTAATATTTATACAGTTGTCAAAAAGAAAAACATAGAATCACTGCTCATAAAGCACTGTAATACACCAAGTGGAACCTAGTACAGTGGAAGCCGGAAGCTTTACACTTTTATTAATCGCTTTTAAGAAATTAGGTGCACTGTTAGAGCATCTCCAACAGTGCCTAAAATTCATTCCCAAAACCTGATTTTGGGCTTGATTGCAAAAAAAAGTACTCCAACAGTTCCTCTTTCTAGCTCCTCAAATTTTGGCATGCCCAAAAACAGCACCCCGACTCCTCATTTTTGTGCGCTCTGTCCGCGCTCCCAATCAACATTATTTCGCGCCCAGGATAGCCCACCGGACCAATTCAAAGGTGTTTTTGGGAGAAAATATAGGAACTGTTGGAGAAGAAGGTATTTTGTAGGCCCAAAATTTTTTGGGAAGGTCCCAATCTAAGAATATTGAGAGTCTAAATATTAAGAACTGTTGGAGATGCTCTTAAGTCACATGCACCTACCTATTTTCCGGGGTCCGTTTTGCACAAGTCTACGCTGCCAAATTGGCATTCTTACCAAAGAGACAAAACTTAAGCTTAAAAGATTCCTGCTAAGCTCCTTGATGTTGCAACTTTTAGCAGTATTTGGTTTTATTTTATTGACAGCACTTCTGCTATAACGTTGTAATAAACGATTGGCTGTGTGCATCTCATGATGCAGAGGCTGAGAGTTATAAACTTCCATTATCTTAAAAAAAAGCTCCTTAATGTCATTCCCAACGAATTCAGCTTAAGAATCATTGATATGCGATTTTTCATAATAAATCATATAAGATTCTCTGCAAGCCACTCCGAAATAATATTTAATGCAAGATTGGAACATGTCCAGGTGGAGATTTCCATAGTTCCAAAGACCAAAGTCCATAACATGAATTCAGAAATTTGGTTAGATGCGCCTGACTTCCCGGCAACATTGGATCTGCTAACGTCTTTTTCTGCATAAACTGCCGATTTCCATCATCTCAAAATGACGTTATTTGGTTAGATGCGCTTGATATGCCGGCAACATTGGATCCACTAACGTCCTTTGTTCATATGCAACAGTGCAATTATTAGCATACTTCATACCAGGGTTTACATTATCAATTTGACCTTGAAAATCACCCCCGACTGGTACCGATTTTCATTGATAATTGGTCGAAATTAATCGTAAAATATCGAAGGGTTTCGAAATCAAACTTTTTAAATAAAAATTCAAAAAATCGATTTTTATCAATAATCGATCGATATTCACCGATTATCGGTCGATATTAAGCGATAATCGACCGACCAAGTGAATTTCTTTGGCGGCCGATTTTTTGAGCGATTTTCGTCAATTTTCACCAATTTTCGACCGGTTTGCGAAGCATAATTTTTTCCAATTTTTTTGAATTTTTTTTAAATTGGACTGATTTATCGAGTTGTTTTCGATTTCATGCCAGCTCGGTAAGGTTGATAATGGCGATAATTGAGCGATTATCGTCGATAAGTTGAACCCTGCTTCATACCAATGATAGAGAGTGGGTTATATAATGGCTTCCAAATAGGAATTCAGTGGCGTATCTGTAGCCGGGGCGCGGGTGCGCTGAAGCCCCACTTGCGGCCCAGCAAGCCTCTTATACCTCCTCTTAAATTGACCCAATAAAACAGTCCAGTACCAGTCTAGCAGTCTCTCAATTATCTTATCATTTGTATTGTTACACACTTACATTATATGTGACTGTCAAACAAATGTTTGTAAATTTTGAATATGGTTGGCTTGTTAAGCTTTCGATGTCTTAGTCGTAGCCCCCCTCCTTCCAATTTTCTGGATACGCCTTTGAATAGGATAATTGTATAATAGTTTATCATGTATGTTGTGTGTTGTGTTATACTCCCTTTGTAAGTCATTGTGGGTTTTGTGCGGTCAATCTTTTGAAACTTTGACGTTAAATTATATAGATTGACTACATAAAAATAACACCATTAGATTTGTCTGGCAAAATACTTTCATAGTATATATTTTTTATTATCTTTGCGAGTATATAATGATAATAAATTATACTCAAAGTCTTGTATTGGAGACCGTGAGAACAAGAAAGACCTACATTTGTAGACGGATGAAGTATATAGCAGTTTGAGCTATCTAACTGTACTCAAAATTGGTGCAACCTTGCTAGTAGATTATAGTCCTAGAGCTGAACTAGAAAATAGGGGTGTAAATGGTTGGGTATTACCCGATCCGTACCCGTATTCGGATGCAAAATTACTCTAATGGAAAACTATTTTACACTACCCGCCGCACGGTAGTACCGGTAGGTTAGGTTCGGGTTCGGTCCGCACGGATCGGCAATACCGGTGGGTATGGAATCAGATTCGGTACCCGGATAATTTCATAATCCGGTACCCTGCGGGTACTACTAATTTCAAATTTCATTTAAATTGCATTGACCAAAAATAGTTCAAACAATGTCAAAAATTTTGAATTTTTTTAAGGTTCCTGACACATCAGAAATGTTCTCATTAAATTTTCAGGTGATTATCAAATCTGAGAAATTTTAAAAAATTCAAACATTGCTACTATCCTGATAAAACGTTTGATCGACAAGTTTGAACCGAATGAAAATTAGAACAAAAGAGGTTATAAAATTTTGAAATTTTTTGTGGATGGTCCTGACATATCTATAATATTGTCATAAAATTTTCAGATGATGATCAAATGTCATGAAGTTTTAAAAATTTGAACAGTACTACTAGGGTTGCAATCGGATCGGATTTTTGTTTATCGAATCAATCGACCGGACAGTTCGGATCGGATTCGGATATTTTTTTCGGATAATTGTCGGATTCGATTCGGTTTGGATATTTTATTTCAGATTCGATTCGATTCGAGAGCACTATCCGTCGGATCGGTATATTCCGAGAAAATTTTCGGATCTATCCCAGTAAAACCTTGTTCGGATATCCGATCTTCCGAGTCCGATTCCCCGAGCCACGTTGCATCGCTTGTCCTTTCGCGCTAAGGTCGTTGGGAGTTGGGACGACGGCAACACGTCGCCTGTCCTTCCCGCCAAGACCGTGGCGCCCGCCTGTGACATGCTCAGGCACCACAGCTGGGCCCTGCATGCTACCGCTTTGACCTTTGATGAGAGAGAGAGAGCGTTTTACTCAAGTGAAACCAAGGTTCTTTGTTTACTATGCTGTGCCTTTGTTAGTTTATCCAAGGCAATTAATTAGGCTTATGATTTATTTAGTCTACGCTTTTCTTTTGCAACATTGCACCTACTGCATACCTATCATCATCATGTGCCGACGTGCCCAATACTTGTTAGATGCTATAATTTTGTTGTATTTTGAATTTATACGGTTGGTTAATCAGCACTATATATTTGCTTTATATGAGATTCGCTTTCTACCGTTATCCGACAAAAATTATTCGACATCAGATCGATTCCGCTCTCGATTCGATTCAATCCATGACCGATATTATCCGCTACCGTATTCATATCCGGTATATCCGAATCGATTCGAATTCGACAAAAAATATGGTTTAGGATATGGAAATAGCGATATCCCATCAATCCGAGCCGATTGCACCCCTAAGTACTACCGTCTCCGTTAAAAGGCTTATCGGTAAATTTGAACGAAATGAAAAATTATCCAAACTATGTTATAAAATTTTTAAAATTTTATATAATGATATTGATGAAATTAGTAATCTCTCATAAAAATTTGAGATCATGATCACACTCAAGAAAAATTATAAAATTCTGACAAGGTAAATGTCTCAATTATGTTCTACTTGCTATCAACCTAAACAAGAGGAGGAGCACATGACCTGGTTTCCTAGACTACGGATGCTTGTGATTTCATGTTATCCAAAACTATTGTCATTGCCTCCTATTTCTTTGGGATTGCCCCAAGTTCCTCTCCTTCAATTCAACTATGTGTTGAACTATATATGTGAATTTCACTTTATGTATTAGACTTTGTGTGTTTATTGAACTCCATGTGTTTGATTATGTACTATTTGAACTCTTTGTTGGACTATGTATGTTTGTTAGACTATACGACATTATCTATTGTATTATGTGATGTACTAGTGAGATAGTTGGATTGTTTTCATCGCATATTTTGATCCTAGGTATTTCGTGCACCACCCGATGAAGTACCCGTTGTCTGTATTATACCCGTCCGTACACTACCCGGAACCCGATTTCTACCTGTTCGTAGAAAATGCTACCTGCTATCTGACCCTACCCGATTTTTACTACCCTTGCCTGCACTGCACCGGAGAAAAATAATAGGGTAGGGTATGGGATGATCTACTACCCGCCCATACCCGACCCGTTTACACCCCTACTAGAAAACGATGACAATGACGAATCTTTAAGATGGGGAATTGATAGCGTTGAGGTGCCTCACTGATCTATTGACCTTATCCAACCCCCCCCGCTCTCTCATGCAGTGGAGCACATCCACCTCTCTCTCTATATATATACACACACACACACACAGACTCAGTGAGCTTTGACTGGTTTTAGGGTGTATTTGGTTGGTGAGATGAGGTCGAATGGGATGGGATGATTCTGTACTATTTGATTTTATTATTTTAGGTGAATAGAATGATTCAGTATCTATAGGGAATATTTTTAAAATTTGTATCACACCATCTACGACAGGATGGTTCCATTCAAGCAAACAAATACATGAATGATAATTTTCTTGAATCATCTTATACATGTACCACTTGGTACAAGCAACTAAACACACCCTTAGCCGCATGTCCAATGAGCTCCATTTCAGCCCCACTTCCTGTTTATACAATGACCTTGGCCTTCAACGACTAGTTGAGACGCATCTATGTCCAGCGAGCTCGACCGTACCCCTCCTCAGGCTACTACATCAACCTTGCCTCTAGGGATCTCTGAATTTTTTTTAATAATACATTTCGTAAAAGGAATTACGATATTAATATGTGAAACAGAAAAATTACAAAAATAATTCTCCATCACCGAACGGTGGGGCGAAATAGATATAGTCACTAGAGAGGTGGACGAACAACCTATTTTCACCATACTATATGGCAACAATTGGTTAATCCGGTGGTTAGCATTACATCGACAGCACCGTCAGAGTAAATTGTGACACGTGCCTATTGTCACCGTACTGTATGGTGACAATAGGTTGTCGCCTTACGGTTCGGCGGAATTAATTATCGCCAGACGGCGGGCGACTACTGTGCTTCATACAGAGTATGGTCACAAAATAAATTATAAAAATGTTTTAGAAGAAATTAATTTATGAGAGATATTTTTGCATTAATTTCATTCGAAAATTCGCTGTAACTTGTGAGCATTAACTATTAAAAGTCAGTGTTATTTTGACAGTTGCTAAAATTTTAGAGTTTAAACCAGAGTTTAATAAATTCAGAAAAATTCATATTTATCATTTATAATTCATGTAGTATTTTACAAAATTGTTTGTAAGTTACTTTTTTGACAAAAAATTCAAATTTCGTTGTTCCTCATTCTCTTTCTTGTAAAGTATAAATTTGACGACAAATCATAGTAAAACATTGAATAAAACCCGATATTGATATTACAAAGCAAGTAAGTACAACAACTACAATAGCATAGCATATGAACAACACCTAAGATACAAAAGGAATTCATAAAACTGGGATACAATATAAGTACATGCCTCTGGTTAAGGACTAAGTCACAAAACCATATGTTCTATGAACATGGTTGTCGGAATAGGGCATGGTCAAAATAATAATAGGGGTATATTGGTTTCTGACGAGGTACTACGTTTAGATACCTGATAGGGTTTAATGTAATATCATCATCAGGATTCAGAGGACTCCAAGGACGCAAGATTCGTGGTCTAGGTGGCATGCACTTATCATCATCATTTGTATGGTTAAGATCTAGCCTCCTTCAGTGCTGGTTGAATGTCTCCTTGCATTGTTGCATAACCGGCCTGTTGTAGTAGTTCTTGAATGGCCTATTGTGATAGTGCTTGAACGTCGAGATCTAGGTGACATGAAATCGTCATCATCATCGTCATTGTCATTTGAAAAATTAGGAGCCAGCCCTCCTTTGGTGGTAGTTGAACGTCCTTTTGAATTTTCTGCTACAATAGTACTGGGTGGAGCTCTACCTCCAATTAGATCCTCTTCGGTCTTCTGCGCAAACTGCATCACACCTCATCAAGAGCATATACATCGTTACAAATTTCGAATTTCTTTGTTCAAAGAACTCTTTATCCTCCGAAAATGATTAACACATAAGATGAGCATACGAATTAGTGAACTTACTTAATTATACTAAAAAGATTAGTAGGGTGAACAAATAAGAAATAACTAACCTAAATATGATCTACATATTGATCGGACAGCATCATTACCCTATAAAGTCTTGTAGAGAAACATGTAGCAGAAGAGTAGTTGACTAGTTCACTCACCTTGAAATACCTTTGACACCACCCTTGCAAGTGTGCCTTGATGTCTTTGGAGGTCACAAAGTTCAGGCTAGAGGTTGTCACCTTATGCCTCGATAATGTCGGACGCCACTCTTGCAATTTGGACACTACTTTACTCACATTGTTCTTCTTGAACAGATCATCCTTCCCATTACGCGTAACCTTCAACATGTAATGAAGGGCTACGCTGCTCATATCAGGTGTCCACAAGAATGCTCTGTTAGAGGATTCACCATGGTGAAGTGTGAGTGGGAGTTGTTTATGTATGCCTCGTGGTTTGGCCTTTTATAGTCTCGAAGGGGTGGTGTGTGGACTAAGTGTTGGAAGGTAAGATTCAAACGTGGAGATAGATAGTAAAACGCTGGAGTGTGTAGTCAAGTCAAGCTAAAAAGGCAGTCATGCATGCAAGGTGTCAGTACTGACAAATATACTGTACAATAAGTGGTCATTTCAGAGTTAAAAGTAGACACCGAGTGGTCACTTCGGACTGTGCAGTGTGCAGTTAGTGCATACTGAGTGTACCGATGGGACTTTGTAGTGTGCAGTGAGTAGTCACGTCGGACTATATTGTATGCAGTGAGGGGTCATTTCAGACTGGTAAAAGTCTTTAACGAGTGTGTGGTAGTGTTCTGCTATGTTATGTCACATAGTCTGAAAAGGTTACAGATCGTATCGGTATCCGGTGTTGTGTTGTCACATTGTTTGAAAAAGTAAATTACATTTTGAAAATGATGAATGAAGTAAAAAGCAATGACAACACAATTAACGGTGTGAAATAGTAAAACATACATGAAGTGAGAAAGTATAAAACATAGATAGGATGATAGCCTAACAATGAGGTACTAACCCTGAGCACCCCCTAAGGTGGAGCCTGACCCCTACCCCAAGCACAGCCTCTCTTTGTCCTACGTGCTGAAGTAGGTGCATCGTCCAGATGTTGTGTGTGAAGCTCCTAGGATGATCGCGCCTACCCATAATCTGAAGGGTTGTACCGCTATACCAAGCCATGCTCACGAGGAGGCAACACATACCCATAGAAGGTGTTGTAGTCCTGCTGTGTCAACTACATCGCTGGAGGGGGCTGCGTGAACTGCGTCGTTGGAGGGGGTTTAGTCCACTGCATGCCGGAGAAGAACTGATCTGTCTAATATTCAGGATCGGCGTACCCTGACGAGTGTGGCGACGGAGAGAACTGTCCTGCACCGTGAGGGCAACCTGCAGTTCAGATAGTAACATTTAATCATAGTTAGGTAATACTTATAACAAACGTAAACAATTGAATATTGCTCGACTTACCTGGTGTGGGGACCATAGTGGGACCGCATGTGCCTGCCAACTGGACCCTCTAGCCATGTCTGGGGCCAAAGGCACAGGGGTGTGGAAGCTAGACTCCGCCTCCACTGCATGGTGAGGAGCTGGAGTTGGTGTGTGGTAAGAAGGCCCGCATGACGGTCTGGATGAGGTGTCACAATCTGTCGCGTCCACCTACCGACAAAAACCAAGCTCCATGATCCATCGAGTCTCGGTCACCATGCGTCTCCATGCTTCCATCATCTCGTCCAGTATGACAGTGATTTCATCACGTAGCCTATTCAAAATGCTGCTGCCATGCTGGCAAGTCCCTTGTGTGGTTCACCTGCCACGTACGAACAAATGATAAGCACAACGATATAGTATAAGGAATAGATGATGTAATTTACAAAATAAGACTTACCATCGCGCATGGTCAGCTTCGCCTAGCCCGGTTTAAGTCTGCCACGCCAGAGCGCATCAGGTCGGTGGCTCCTCCACAAGAAGGAGACAAGTATGCGTCCTGCATGTACCAGTCTAGGTACTGCTAGTAGGAGGAGTAGTCGTAAGGCGTGTCCTCATCAACGATGTCCTCTAGCACCCCATCCCACTGAGCGAGCCACGGCTCTATTCTCTAAGCCAAGGTCGTCATGCTCTTCTGAGATCTGTGGGTGGAGAACATTAAGAGAAATCCACATTATTACAAATATAACATAAGTATTTAACATACTTGTAGTGGGTAACTAATGAGTGCACTTTCTCTAGCACACGATCCCCCGAAGAAACAGAGACCAGTTAGCGAAGTCCAAACTACCTCAGGACTCGCTGCGGCGCATAGTCCTCCATGAAGATGTCGAAGACGAGCTTCTTCCTAGTAAGCCAGTAAGCCTGGTCCCTGTAGCATAGTACTAAGATCCCCCCTACTGTGACTCTCTCCGCTACACGGCGCTTGCTGTAAGAGTCCCAAATCACCTGCTCCGCCTTCAGGTGGTCAAACGCCTCTGTGAAGGAGTGCTACACCTAACGTACCTGCAGTTCTGCCCACTATGGCTGCAATAGAAAAAAATATCTGTAAGCACATGCGATTGTAATTAAAATTGGATAAATGCTTAAAAAGACATACCAGTCGCATAGTCCAAAAGGAGCCCATCGTCGAATGATCAATCACATCACCTCTGTACGTGTCAACGGTGTAGTGTTGAGGCTTGACAAAGGGTCGACCTACAAGGAAGTGCTTGAACGACCAAATCTAAAGAAGAAGAGGCATCCCAGCTAGATTGGCGATCTTACTTTTCTTCACGCACGCGTCGCAAAGGGCGTGATACGTGGCAACAAGAATCGCTGAACCCCAAGGTACCTGTGGGACGTCGTCCAGCTCAGCATCGGCAATAGCCCGTGCATAGGCTATACACCACGCGTCGACGCTGTCGCCATGAGTCGACATGAACATCACCAATCCAAACAACCAAAGCAAATAGGCCTAAAGGTGTCGTGCAAGCTGGTAGTCGGTGGGCATCGCCACTATCCGTTACACCTTTGACTATTAAAATATGGTAATATTAGGTTAAGGTTACGCAAAACTAGAATAACATATTTATGTACAATCACTAACCTCAAACTAGGCCAACCACCTCCTCGATGGCTCGTGCCTCTTGCCGATCCATATTTCTGGATCAAGGTCCACCACTCAGGCCTCCATGTCTACCACCCACCCAGCAAAAGTCATCGAGGGTCCGATCATTGTCCCAGCGATCGGTAACCCTGTAAGCATGGCGATGTCCTGCAGGGTCACTGTCACCTCACTGAAGGGAAGGTGAAAAGTGTGTGTCTCCAGCCTCCAACGGTCGATCCAACATGATAGCAAGGACCGGTCAAATGGAAAATGTCGCAACCGCTCTGGACCATCCTCACCCTCAGCCAGATCATTGGGCACACCTGCGTTCTTAGGTGAACCATGAACCATGTAAACGAGAGGAAGCAACCCAGCACATGCCAACCTATCGATACAAAAAAACAGTTATATGAACTCAAATTATGCGAACAATGAAATATGTTAATGTAGTGCAACTTATCTGGTGTGGAAGCGTGAATCAATGCACCATGCCTTCTTAGGCACATGAATCCGTAGCAGAGGCACCTTCTCATTGCCTTCTGTCGTGTGGATGAACACATGGTGCCGCAGGTCCAAGACAGAGTCCGTAGTGAGTTAGGTTGCTCCATCCCTACAAGTAAATAATGAAATATTTATTGTACATAACATATGATAAACATGATATATATAAATCAAAAGACATAAGGGTCCAACATAAATAGTACTACATAACATATGATAAACACGATATATATAAATCAAAAGACATAAGGGTCCAACATAAATAATAATGCATAACATATGATAAACACGATATATATAAATCAAAAGACATAAGGGTCCCATATAAATAAACTACATAACATATGATAAACATGATATATATAAATCAAAAGATATATAAGGGTCCAACATAAATAATACTACATAACATATGATAAACATGATATATATAAATCAAAAGATATAAGAATCCAACATTCCCGGAAATATGACATATAACTCAAAATAAATAAGGGTCAAACGTAAATAAAATTACATAATTCGATACATAACTGACGATACACACTCCTTCGACACACATTAGATAGCATAACCATGACGAGTTGGTAGATTCGATGTCGAGGCTTCGCCGCCACCACCTTCTGAACCTACAGGCTAAGGGTATTGATTTGTCTTGTGCCCATACTCAGCGCATTCAGAACACCTCCTAACAGGGCCACTCACTTCAGATTTATCCATGTCATTGTTAATGTGCCTAGTCTGTGGATGACCAAGCTGCCCTTCCGCACACCTCCGCAAGATTGCATCCGATAGACAGATGCACTCATCTCTGTTAATCACAGTGAAATCACCGTGTGCACGGAAACTACAGAACTCACCGGACCAGGTATGGACAACATGATCCTTCAAGTAGAAAGGGGACACGTATTGCGATGTGTTCATCCCAATTTGTCCATAAGCAGCCATCGCATGTGAGTAAGGAATATGAAGAAGTCTTGGCTTGTTGCAGATGCATTCACACCATCCAGTGGCCCTTTAGCCTAGATTAACCTCATGTGTAATAACCGCTGTGTCGGTTCCCAATCCCCCTTTGCACTGGAGAGTCACTTCAAAGTGATACTTAGTGATTCTGAAGCTATGCACCATATGTTGCTAAGCTTTAATGGTTCGTTCCTCCATGTAGGTCATCATTCGCCAACAATACGGCGTTTGCAATATCATGGTATGAAGTACAGCCTCCGCATACCTTTTCTAGAAGTAGGCAATGATGTTGTGCAACATGCCTTCCAGAATGGCCACAAGTGGTAGAGGACGGAGGCCTCTGATGACCCAATTGTAAACCTCGGCTATATTCGTTGTCATGACACCAAACCTATTCAACACATATTAGTTAGTACAATAACCTCATTTGTTCAACCATCGTAAATATCTTAATTTACTATACTAACCTGGCGTCTCCAATGTCATAGAGCAATGCCCACTTATCTAAAGGCTCTGCCTCTTCCAGTGCGAGAAACACTTTATGTTCCTTTACGATCGTCTCCTCAAATTAGGAGGATCGAGCTCCCCAAGGGGTACTAGCCTTTTGGGTGGGCAATCGTTCGGCGTAGGTGGTTGCTTCTTCATCTCTCGATATGTGCACTAGTGTGCTTATCCAACTCAGCCAATAGCGTATTGAACTTGCATGTCTGATTCTGCTAGCATAACCTCTTAAATAGATTCATCAGTTTCTTATTCTTGAACTACCTGAAGAAATTTTCTCCCAAATGTCTCATGCATCACCTGTTCTGCAAGTCACGCTATGGGAATGGCTCATCAAGGTCCTCCTGTAGTGTCTTAATTGCCGAAAGGATACCTTTGTGACGATCATGAATGATGTACACGTTGGACCGATCACTAACTACCCCGAATTTCAAATGTCTGAAAAGGTACAGCCAGCTATCCCAGTTCTCACCCTCAACAAATGAAAAGGCTAATGGAAGTATGTAGCTATTCACATCAACTGCAATGGCCGTTAGAATCTGCTCCTTGTATTTCCCAGTCAAAAATGTACCATTGACACAAAGCAATGGACGGCAGTATCTGAATGACACAATGCAAGGATCCAATGAAAAAAAGCACGACGAAATATCGAGATCCCATTACCATCCGCTTCACTTTCTTTGAAAGCGGTGTACATGCTAGGGTTGGATTGCTTCAAGACGTCAAGCACACGAGGTAGGTTGCAATACAAGCCTCGTATATACCAAACCTCTTCTCTAATTCCTTTTGCTTCGCACGCTAGATCATTTAGTAACTTATCTGGTACTTACATGTTCTTAAGATTGCTTTTTGAATATACGAACACTCAATGTCCCACTTCTCAATTATTTTATTGAACATCACGCTAGCAATTATAGCCATATTCAAGTTGCAGTGTTTCACCAAAACAATTTTTAGTCTGCATGTGTGCTCCTCTACTCGTGATGCAATCCAATACGTCTTGCACTTCGGTTTGTATGCATGAACTCGGAATTCACATACACCGGTTCCACACTTCACTGTATACCTATCTGCCCTGGACAAGACAACCCGGAACTCTCTCTACTGCAACAGTGCCCACAACCTCATTGCCAACTTCAATTCAGAATTGTTCGGAAATATTTGATTCAGCCGAATGGCATTGGTACCATACTCCCAACGCGACTCATGGACCCACAAAATATCCATACCAGCTTTATTTTGCCTGTTCTATTTGTTAGGGATGGGTACATCCGCTGCTCTAGTACTACCATACATTTCATCATCATCATCCCCCCTTCCTCATCTTCACCGATGCCATCATCACACTCCAACATTTTAGTTTCATCTTGCATCGCCAAACGGTCCGCCCACTCTAAATGATCAACAAGTTGCTTGATCTCCTCCCCTTCATCGGCCTTCATTGGCCCGACCTTCTGCGTTTGTTGCATCTCTGTTATCGTCCCCCGCTGCTACCTCAACTAGCACCATTGTCTGAACTTGTTCAGTTGTAGCCGATGTACTGTTCTCGCCCACACCACTAATATACACCTCTTCTCTAGGGCAGACCTGTACCAGCATCACACATTCAAGGCGAAATTCCTTGCACCACCTTAACTATTTCTGTCGTAAGTATGTCCAATCTACTTTCTTCATCTCTCAAATAGCCGGATCACCCTTATTATGCATGAATAAGATTTGGATGGTAACAGAGTAAACGCTTGAATCCAATGAAAAATACTAACACTTTCGGGGAACGAGTGCTCAACCATGATGACCGGAAAGCTACTTAAATCAACATCATTTTGCCCAGTTTTTATTTCACCATCGCCATTATATACCCTAAATTTCACTAGATCCGACATTACTGTGACGATATGGACAAAATAAATTTTTAGATCACCACTAACATGTAATATCGCTAATCCAAATTAAACAACGCTAATTAACTATTCCGCTACTAATACTACAATATTATAGTGCACATCTAATATCGCTAACCTAAAAGAGAAGCACTAATTGAACTAACTCTAACATAAACTACAACTAGTTATGTGTCCGTGCGTTGCAACGAAAACTCACTTTGCGACAAAAAGTTTATTTGCAAAGAGCACTAACAGTGGCAAATGTGGGTAATTAAAAAGCGATGGCAAAGGTGGGTAATTAACAGCACTAACAATGTCAAAGGTGGGTAATTAAAGAGCAGTGGTAAAGGTGGATAATTAAAGAACAGTGGCAAATGTGGGTAATTTTAATGAAGTGATGCGGGAAGAAACTCTCATTTTATATAGTAAAGATATTACTATCATTCGCTAACTAATAAGAATCATGTAAATTCAAATCTTACGTCTAATATTCCCAAATATCTCTCTAATATGACTATCCTATCATGTTTTCCTAAAGAACTAACAAGTAAAATTAAAAAGTTACAATGTTATCTTCTTCCTTCTTCTTTCTCTTTTTTCTTCCTCCTTCCCTCTCTTTCTCCTCTCTCTCCCGAGCTTCCTCTCCCTCTCTTCCTCCTCTCTCTCTCCCTCTCTTCCTCTCCCTCTCTCCCAACCGACGCTTGCTCGATCACTCTCTCTTTTTCTTCGACCGGTGCGCGCACGATTTTTCTCAGACAGCGGCCACAATGAGGCGTTTTACCCGGTTTCATCGCCGTACCGTGTGGCGACATTATGTTTTCGCCGAACCGTAAGGCGACAACCTATTATCGCTACACGGTACGGCGACAACAGGCACGTGTCATAATATGCTCTAACGGCACTGTCGATGCAATGCTAACCGCCGGATTAACCAATTGTTGCTATATGGTATGACGAAAATAGGGTGTTCGTCCACCCCTTTGGTGACTACACCTATTTCGCCGCACCGTTCAGCGATGGAGAATTATTTTTGTAATTTTTCCGTTACATGTTTTAATGTTGCAATTCCTTTTACAAAATGTATTATTAAAAAAAATCCAAGGATCTCTAGCACAACAGTTGTGTGGACCATTGACGAGGCACCGGGTTAGCCTCGCCCATGAAATCCTTGCCTACATGTATCGAGGCCACCTTCCCCGAATTTTTTTTATTTAATATTTATTTTAAAACATATTTTCAGAACTAGTCGCTCAAGGGAAAATTTTTCAAAATATATTGCCGCTTCGCCAGGCGATCGCTTCAGACGGGCGAAGGCGGTCCCACTAACGGTCCGCTAACGGCGTAAACGAAGGCTGCTCGCGTCGCGTCAAGAAGTGGGACACGTTGCTGTCTGGGCGGTCGTCGCCGGGCAGGGGCGATCGCCGGCAGGCGCGAACGGTCATTTAAAATGCCCCCATGAAAGCAAAGATTTATTTGTTTACCGACGTCGCAGAAGAAAGAAAGAGGAGAGGAAGAGAGGAAGAAAGAAAGAGGAGAGGAAGAGAGGAAAAAGAGGGAGGGAAAAAGGAGAGGAAGAAAAAGAGGAAAAAATATCCGCTATTTTTGTGAAGGTAAGTTTGAATATTTTGTACTCATTTTTTTGAAATGTTAGTATTGTGTAATTTTTTGAAATGTAGAAATGTAGTATTTAGAAATGTAGAAATATAGTATTTAGAGATTTAATGTAGTATTTAGAAATATTAGGATTGAGATGTTGAGAATTAATATAGTATTTAGAAATTTAATGTAGTTAGGATTGATAGTACAAATATTAGGCAATGTTTAGAGATTTAATATTTAGTATTTATGTATGTAATATTTTAGAGATTTAATATTTAGTATTTACGGATTTAATATTTTAGAGATTTAATATTTAGTATTTTTATGTAATATTTTAGAGATTTAATATTTAGTATTTATGTATTTAATATTTTAGAGATTTAATATTTAGTATTTATGTATGTAATATAGGTAATCTAATTACTTATTTATAGTCAATGACCGTGTTACGTTAAAAATTAGTATATTTAAAAATATGGTAGGCGCTACATAAATCAAGAGGGTAAAATTTGACGACAATATATTGTGACATTTATATAGCTGTTAGGTGGAGAAATGATGATTTTTTCTTGCTCGACGTTGTAGGCAAGATGTCGGAGACATTGTACTTTCAGATATTCTATGGAGATGGGGAGATAGCACAAAATTTAATGGAGTCGATTTGTCGATTTTCAAAAGCAAATATACAGGCATATCTAGGCCGAGAGATAGGACATACAGGGGTTTGATGGAGTTTATATTTCGGATGTTCAGTTTGGATGCCCAGAGTGTTCGGCTGCGGGTTAGAGCAGTAGTAAGCCGTGCGCAGGACTTTTTTTATGGAGAGCTGATTCCTATTAACGCGACGTCGGCATGGAGGAGCTATGTTGATACGCCAGAGAGCGGGTTGGCCGCCATGTTGCTGGTAGATTGGTACCAGGTACCTCCATCGGTGTCGGAGGTGCGTGATGTCGGGGTAGATATTACGGAGGAGGGGAATACAGATATGCAACAACGCGATGATGAAGGTGGTGGCGAGGTTGGCGGTGGCGACGGATCGAGGGGGCGAGGAGCCACCGTGGAGGCGCGGGGTGGCCGACGAGGGGAGGAGGTGGAGCACATAGTTGAGTTGATGGAGGAGGAGGACCGTGCGGATGAGGAAGTCCCTAATGGCTAACGCCGGACGAGGAGGACAATACTTGAGGTGCCTGCCCTCAAGCGTGGACTAAATATAATTTCAAGACCGACAATGAATGAAGGAAACAGAGATGCATGGGAGTATCATGAGAACGAGGTCGCAGTAGGGGCCATATATAAAGACAAGGAGGCCGTGATGGATGCGGTGAAGCATCGTCAATGTCTCTTCGGCGCTAATTCAGGTAGTGAAGTCTGAAGAAAAAGACTACGACGTGAAGTGCGAAGTTGATTCGCAGCTCATGGCGGTGCATGCATACAAGGGAAGTGGAGGGACTATCGAAATGTTCCATAGTGACGGAGCATAACTACTAATCGGAGGAAGCGGAGCAGAACACCGCAACTGTCAGTCCACTTGGGTGGCAAATGTGTTTTATGGTCGATCGTCGACAACCGCGACCGCAGCCTCGATCCATTATCGAGCCGTGGAGGAGAGGTTTCAAAGACAAGATTAGCTACGGAAAGGCATGGAGAGCAAAAAGAACAGCTTTTGCAATACGGTTCGACATACGAGGCTTCTACGAGAATATTCCACACTTGCTCGTGGCAATATCAAGTAGGAATCCCAGACGGTCATCGACCTTATGGAGTTTCCCGCAGATGGTGCGGCGCTGGTAAGTGGGTCTTGCAATGGGCCTTCTTCGCCTCTACAAGATGCATTAATGCCTTCCCAAGATGCCGCCTTGGCCATTTGCATGGACGCACATTCCTCACAGGAAATACAAGGGCCGATTCTAACAAAGAATCATGGTGGACGCCAACAACCGTGTTCTACCTGGCCGATTGGCCTTCGTGGAGGGGGAAAACATGGAGAGTCTGGTATCGTTTCTTGAAAGAGTCAAGATGGCAACAGTGCAAGACCGCCCGATGTATGTGTCATCCATGACCGACATGCAGGTTGCCGAGGGCGATCGTGGATATGCAACAAGGGTTCGACGTCAGGAGCAAAGAAAGTGGCTGACCAAGAGTGTGGGTATGAGGCACATGGGTGCCAATTTTTTCCGCTACCAGAACAAGGAACTTATGAACATGTTCAAGCGGTCAGGCAAACAGTAACCACGGAGGAAGTTCGAGTCAGCCAGGAGGACGTTGGATGAACTAACCAAGAAGCAATCATCAATCCAAGGGATGGCGCTTAGTTCGCAAGGAACTCTATGGTGTACCACGAGCAAGGAGATGACCCCACAGCCTTTGTGTGCGCCCCGACCGACGATCAAACATCCGCGAGAGGCCGGGCAAGCATAAAGAGTTTCACGGAGTGGATACGACACGAGCCGCTGGAGAAATGGTCCATTCTCAAGATGACGAGGGCGGTTCCCGCTATGGAATAATGACAACCAACCCGGCGGAGATTTACAACCGGGTAATGAAGGCGCGAGATGCCTCCTGCCAGGGCATTGTTGAGGGTGTGTTACTAGGCACCCAAAGATATTTCGCTGAGCTGCACAAGGCCTCCGCTGCATGTATGTTTCGGACAATCGCTCGTTTTACTCGACGGTTGTCTCTACGCACATGGCAAACAAGACACGGAAGGCACAGACACATCACTTGACACCGAGAGTGGCGCGGAACGGAGGTACCACGCGCACTACGGTGACCGGGTCAAGAGGTGCCCACCGCAGAGGACTTCCCATCCTGCGGCGCATTCGAGTCGCCGACCGCGAAAGTGCTCCTCGCCAGGCCACGCCGCACTTGTCGTGTTTCTGACGCACGTGATTGCCGCAAAGAAAGTAGACACACCACCATGTCGTCTGTGACATCTCCCACTACTACTACAAGCAAAGTGTTCTCAACACGCGGCATAACGAGGTGTACGGCACCGGTCGATGGATCGCTCATGGCAGCCCTCCGTGGCATCGGCGGGTACCGACATCCGAATGTTGAAGGTAAGGTCGGGCGTCAAGGACACGGCAGATAGGGAACGATATGGACGAGTCCGAGGCGCCGTAATTGTGGATAATTTTCGATTCTATGTACCGCTTATTTGTTGTCTCCGCCAATGTATTTTTGATTCTATGTACCGCTTAATTGTTGTCCCTGGCCAATGTATTTTCGATTCTATGTACCGCTTAATTGTTGTCCCCGCCAATGTATTTTCCATTCTATGTACCGCTTAATTGTTGTCCCCGCCAATGTATTTTCCATTCTATGTACCAGCTTAATTGTTGTCCCCATCAATGTATTTTCGATTCTATGTACCAGCTTATTTGTTGTCCCCGCCAATGTATTTTCGATTCTATGTACCTTATTTGTTGTCCCTCACAATTATTTGTTATCCCCGTTATCAATGTATTTTTGATTGTATGTACCAGCTTATTTATTATCCCCGTTAATGTAATATTTGAATATGGAACATTGCATTACTTTTCATTTAATTTTTTGTAGTTGCAACGTGTACCATGAATTTGCTTTCTAACCATGAATTTGCTTTGTAACCACGCAGGTACAGGCGACGATGGCGAGAGTTGGGCGCTGCTGACGCTACTCCCGAGCTGCTAGACCAGCACGTGGACTTGACCCACCGGTCTAGGTTGTTCCGCAGCTGAGGGTCGGCGGTCGGGGACATCATGTCTCGGTGCCGAACGAGTTTCTTCGGATCGACCCCGCTGGGTTCCACAAGAAGTCGCCGAAGTTTGCGACTCTTTACTTACTCGCTAATGGAATTTGAACGAGGCTACACGCCACGCAGGTTACGAAGCCGCTTACTTCCGTTTCACGGATGGTGGAGCAGACGATCGCGGAGGGCCCGCGACGCCACTCGGTTCTCAGACGACCGGTCCTCGCCGACCGCTCGTGGACCGGTGGAGACCGGAGACACACACGCTCCACCGCCGGCGAGAGATGGCTCCCACGCCGCAGACGGTCAGACCTCCTCGCCCTCGCACGGGTCGTGGCAGTTGAAGCCGACGACGACGCCTCGATTGGGGTGAGCAGCTTGAGGCGCGTCGCCTGTGGACCGACACCGGCCGAACCCAGACGCGTTCTACAAGACAGATGAGAAGCACGAGTCCGTATATGGTTGCTCCAGCTCACTGCTAGTACCTCGCTCATTGCAACTTAACGGATACGCGACCGAGTAGCCGACAATACTGCATCAATGCCGCAGCCGAGCTTTCCACCGGAGGTCGACGAGGAGGACTCGCACGCCACCGAGGCGCACTCGCTAGTCCTATTCGGTTGGTTCATGTTCCCGCCTCGCGACGGGACACGGTGGACCCAAGCACCGATCGAAGTTCGCCAGCTTTATCGCCGACACCCGCGGACTGTAACACATTTCGTTAAAATCTCTACGACGTGACATGTCTAACTTTGCCGCTGCACACAGATGGTGCAGGGTCGTGGGCTCGCTGCGGCTCGCGGCACGCACAGGGTCTCAGGCGAGGTCAGTTCCAAGGTAACCAAAGCGGGGCTGCTGACGGCTGCATTCTACTATCGCACTGTGGTCCCGGGAGCACTTCTCCTTCGGTAGGCCCGAGGTTGACCCGGCCAGACTCACAGACTCTGACCACGGCCTCCCCAGATCGACCGCCCACTATGGGCCTCATCGGGTTCAGCGACAGTATGCCCCTTGTATCTAACCCCTAATTTGGACACTTTAATAAGACGACTACTTTTTGTTCCGCAATGGTGTACGCCCACCAGCAGCACTAAGAAGTCGCACTCGAGTTCGCTCGAGTTTGACAGTCGCGACGACGAGGACGCGGTGGACACCGTGATAAGCTGCGCGACGCCCAGTCCGAAAGCACCTCACGGGCCGTCCGAGCTTTGGCGGGCGTGACCATCGCCTTTGGCTCACCAGAAGGTCCTCCTCTTTGACTCGTCAGGCCGAGGAGTACTCGCCGACCGTGTCATGCGCAGCTCGCCTCTTCCGCATTTTTCCGCAGACTACTCACATCGCCTCACGTGCCGCAAGACAAGTAAGTGTCCCGAGCACAATACTTACCATTCCAAATGAATGAATGTTGTATGTAAATTGCCGCTTTTGTTTTGCAGATGACCCGGCCGGGCATGCACTAGGCACTCCGCTCTTTGCGCGCGATGATACCGTGGTCGATGCAAAGGGGACCAGCGGCCAGACAGGTGGACGAGACCCGCCGCACGACCGCGTGCACGCATTTACGCATTACATGGATCGTTCGCCACGACTCGGCTTAGGGTTGGGTACACACCAAAAGTATGTCCCAGCTCCCAGATCTGTGGTCGAGACGCATTCTTCACAGATGTCCCAGAGGGAGAACGCTATGTAAGGGTCACCCCAAAACCCTACACGATGTTTTTATGTAAATTAACTCATATCAAGTCGGGCATTACTTGGTGCACGCCTTGCAGGCGATGTACGGGAGTTCGAGTCCGTGTTACGGGCCTCGACGCGACGTCAGGCTCACCCCTGCTCAGCAACGGAAACATTAGTCGGTGGCGCGCCACGAAGGGGCGGATGTGCATTTTACCACCGCCGGGGGCCGAGACGTGTTGCCCCGCCACCAAGACCTCCCCGCCTAGTGGAGGCGTGCCCACACTCGCCCAATGAAGTCACCACACCGCCCGACGCCACCCAAGACGCGTCTCGTGTCCTCCACAGACGCTAGTACACTGGGTGACGCGGCCGCTTCGCTCTCGCGAGACACCACAAGGGCCACGGTGGGTGACGCGGCCGCTTCGCTCTCGTGACAACAAGACGGCGGTTGCCGACTACTCGAGGTACGACGACATTGACGAAAGCATGCGTGTTTCGACGTGGACTAGTTCATGTCCACCGAGGAGCACGCCACCACCCCAAAGAGACACCCGAGCCGCCGACATACTACGCTACCCCTCGTGAGCAGAGCCGGGCTAGGAGGGTCGTCCGTCCATCGCCGCCACTCACGCACTCCCACCGAAAGCAGATCAGAGGCGCCGCTGATTGACTTATTGTACGCTTGTACTTTTGTAATTTATTTATCTTCAAAGACCATGTTGTCTAACTATCTCGAACTAAGTGCTTGCATTTGCGAGGTTATGTTTTCTTAGCCATGTCCTTCATCTTATTTTTTCGATTTTAACTTCGCGTCGAGCAACGTCCGCGATAGCTCGCTAATATATAATTGGCTATTAATAAACGATGCAAAAATAGCTCATTGTGAAAATGTAAGGAGGCACACCGCCTCAAGGTAATTTCGCTTCAAATGGGGCGATAGCCCCGATATGTCGAGGCACACCGCCTCAAGGTAATTTCGCTCAAATGGGGCGATAGCCCCGATATGTCGTGAGCACACCGCTCAAGGTAATTTCGCTTCAAATGGGGCGATAGCCTCGATATGTCGAGGCACATCGCCTCAAGGTAAATTTCGCTTAAAATGGGGCGATAGCCCCGATATGTCGTGAGCACACCGCCTCAAGGTAAATTTCGCCGAAATGAGGCGATAGCTCTGATATGTCGAGGCACATCGCTTAAGGTAAATATCGCCTCGAATGGGGCGACGCCCATACCCAAAGCGATATCTACCCTTTATAATCTTCGCTCAAGACGCTCGTGATACCCAAAGCAGGAGAGAACAAGAAAGAACAAGACAGAAGGAAGGAGAGAGAACAATGTCGTTTCTACCGTCGCTTCTTCAAAGAAGCGTAAGTCCTCCCGCCTCAATATCCGGATGCCAAGAGCGCCGACGCTTCAGCTTCACGGAGTTGTTCTCGACCCAAATGCGATCGCAACCTACCGCGAAGATGATGCAATCTACCCATGGAGAGACGGCCGCTCACAACACATCATCGCTGGGCCGCACGCATAAGGTAAACCCATCGCGCCCACACAATATAGGGTAACACTACCATCTCATGCATCGTTTTTTCTTTTCTCAAAGACGAGGGCCGGTGTTGCTTCTTCCAATGGATCGACGGGCCGAACGACGTGATCATTTAATTTCTCAACAACCGCCACGACAACTACCCCGCTTCGCCGAGAACTTCACCCGGGGGAGAGGCCGCCAGATATGTCCCTTTTCTAGATCGACAGAGCTTAGGGCCGTGTGCAAGGCCAACCGACGGTGAGTTTCATGCGACATACTCATGTTGAACTCACAAAGTAGTAGTTCTAAACCGTTCATCACACACAGAGTTCAAAAGGACACTTGCAAACATCAACAAGTCAAAGGAGGAACCTCCTCCTGGCCACCCGAAGCCCCGATGTTTATGACATGGCCTCGAGGCAAGGGTTGATACCGCCACTTGTGATCTAGCGGACCGGAGATTTTACCGGTGCCCTTGGCCGAGGAGGAACGTGTCGGTATTTCAACTGGTGGACCCGAGACGCATTCACCCACATCTCGTGTAACTCGCATGGGATAACCGGGGAGCAACCTCTCCGTGGTGCCACTACCGCCGTAAAAGCTGTGACTCGAGTACGCCCACTTGTTATGCAACCACCAAAGCGGCATATCGCATTGACTACGGGCACGCTCCGGTTGTCCAAGCATAAGCCCAACACACACCTCCCCGCACCATATAGTGGAGGCGAAATAAACAGAAGCAGCGTCTCCGCATGTCTCCGCCAACGGCCAACACAACAGAGGTGCCGAGGGTTCCTCCTCTCAAGAAGAAGGGACAGGGAAGCAATGGCCGAGGTCCGCACCACGCAACAAATCTCGACGTTAGTTGTGGACCACCCGAGAACCCGGGTGATATTAACATAGGGGACGCCGGGAATCGGGATGACATGCCCATATGGGAGGGCAGAAATCCACATAAACAACAACCAAAAATTAAGTCTTATACACCCCAGACGTACGACATAGGCCACCCAATGGGCGACAGCTGGGAGAACTGCGGAACCCCATGGAGTTCTTTCATAGTAGGGATTGAGCGGTGTCCGATGACACGTCGCAATATTAGAACGGGTCGTAATATGCGTAAAATATCTTACATCATTCTCGATTGCATCCAGATAGGCGGAACGATCATTTGTTCCACCACGATTTAATGCTGCTTTCCTTATTAACCTCGCCATCGTTGTAATGCCCATGTAATATAATATAATCTAATCTATTGCTTATTTTATCATCCTAACTTTTTGTATGTGCCATTATATATGTATTGTTTGAATTTTAAAAATTCGTCATATATTAAAATCATTTGAAAATTTTATGGTAATATCACTGATTTATCAGAACCTCCATAAAAGTTTCAAAATTTTCAGACCTCGTAAAAGTTTTCATGGTTTCGTGGTCATGAGTGCCTTTTTCCGATTTTCGCAACAAAAGGTCGGGCAACGTCCGCCATCTCGCCCAGACGTAAGTGGTAGCCCGCATTGCGAGGGCCGCCTTGATTTTTCCCCTATTTTTTGACCATGTCCGCCGTCTCTGCTGGGCTACCGCAAGGCTACGCAAAACCGCTAAGGGCCACGATTTCCGTGGTTTCGCGGGTCATGAAAGTGCCTTTTCCGATTTTCGCAACAAAAGGTCGGGCAACGTCCGCCATCTTGCCCGCACGAAGTCGAGTCGCGCTATGAGGGCCGCCTTGATTTTTTTTCAGATTTTTGACCGTGTCCGCCTGTTCCGGGGCTACGAAACACCCAAGTGGCCACGATTACGGGTTTCGTGGCCACGAGTGCCTTTTCCGATTTTGGTAACAAAATGCCGGGCAACGTCCGCCATCTCGCCTGCTGAAGTGTTATCCCACGCTATGAGTCCGCCTGCTTTTTTCCCTCAGATTTTTCGCCAGATTCGGCGGACCCTTCGAGGCTACGAAAATACCTAAGTGAGATGCGACATTAACGAACTAAAACAATTTTTCCGGTTCATTACATGACAATAAGTTTTTTTCTAATTTGTCCCGATTCAATACAACAATTCTACAAACAATTTACAAAAAAATTCAAAAAATTTTTGATAAGATGATCATCATACGCCAGGCGATCGACATTTATTATATTTTTTTAGTTCTACCGTTATGCTCATGAAGTTTTTTGTTAGGCAGCCCGCCGCTCGCCAGATAGGGGCGCCGGCGGGGCGACGGCGGTAGTTTTGAAATTTTTCCGCACGCGACTAGTTCTGAAAAACGATTAAAATTAAATATTAAATAAAAAAAATTCACCTTCCCCTTGTGTGAGAGCTAGTCTGTTCACCGAGAGGCACCGCTTCCTTTGTTTCTCAAAAAAGTTTTATTGAGTTTTTTTAATTTTCTTGCGAAGGGCAATATGATTTGTTGCATCTGTGAATTTTTTTTGTTGCGGGCCGTTTATAATTTTGTTGCGCAAAGCGTTTCAATTTTTTGCAATCCAACCTCTCAAAAAACTTGTATTAAGCTGTTTTTGTTGCAATGGGTTATGTGATTTGTCGCACCAAAACAATTCCTTTTGTTGCAATAGGAGATTGCATTTTTTTTAATGCCGTTGTTGACTCGTTGTGGCCGGACGGTATTTTTGTGCCGTCGAGAGCGATCGATGCTGGTCACTCCATAAAGAAAGTAATCCCAACTCTAAGATCCACGACCTGATGCTATTATTGCCGACAAACCAACCAAGCAACTAGCTGCCATCACATGCTTCTCTGCATGCAGTGGGCAATTTTCGAAAAGGTAGATTCCATCTTCCCCACGGCTAGTTAAAGTGTGTTTGATAGTGATTCAATTTTCTCCAGATTCATGAATCTAGTGAAGTTTAAAAATTCTAACTTCATCGATTCGTGAAGTCAAGTCGTGAGTACATTAAGAGAGTTTAGATAGACCATCTTGTTTATATTTTAGACCAAAAATATAAACTTAATTCACTTTATTTTAACCTACAAGTTTCAGATTTCAAGAGAAACTAGAATCTGAAGCTCTACAAAATAGGCTCTAAGTATCATCTTCAATGCAGTGCACTTGGCGCAACGCAGGAGCTATATACTGTATCTCGGTACGTCTTCCCCACAGCTAGCTAAGTCTCTCTCTCTCTCTTTTTTGTCATTTTAGACAGAACAACGACTTCATCTATTTTAGCACTTACTTGGTGATTCAGATAACAAGCTTGCATTGTGTATTGATTCTTTGATGCACCCGTGGCCGTATCACAATTAGTTCTTGTTTTTAGAGATTAGCATAATATATACTGCCACACGCAAGATAAAGGCTTAACGAAAAGAAACACCAATCTGAATAAAACACTGTAATACACCAAGTCGAACCTGGAACAGTGGAAGCAGAGGTCGGACTGAGCATGATATGACCTCCACATGGTGAATTTGGACGGAATGCCAGCGCTAGAATGAGACTAGTCCAAACCTCTTACTCCTTGGCTAATTGCAGCATTTGCTGGAGTACTTTTAGAGCACCAGGAGCTATACACTTTATTAATCGCTTGTAAGAAACTATCTATTAATTAATTACATGCACCTACCTATATTTCTCAAGGACCGTTTTGCACAAGTATACGCTGCCAAACTGGCCGGCATTCCTGCTAAGCTCCTTGATGTCTGCTGAGTGTTCCACAGGTTAAGTCCATTAGGAAAATTTTTAGATTAGATAGGAAAATTTTCTTTTTTATGGGTTATGCATAGAAGGTTAAGGCCAACTTGTTCTTTAGTAGAAGATGGGTTGGTCAAACCACTAACACGTGATCTTATCAATCAGGTGACCAAATCCCAAATTACTAAAAAAAAGAAGAAGAAGAAGAAGAAGAAGAAGAAAGGCCACAACAACCATAAAATAGGCGATGAGATTTAAACTCTGGTCACCACCAAGCAACTAGAATGCATTATCAGTGACAATTTAATCCTATCCCTATCTTAGTGCCGTGGTAACTGGTATGGCTGATTATCAAGATGGGTTGGTCAAACCACTAACACGTGATCTTATCAATCAAGTGACCAAATCCCAAATTACCAAAAGAAGAAGAAGAAGAAGAAGAAGAAGAAAGGCCGCAACAACCATAAAATAGGCGATGAGATTTAAACTCTGGTCACCACTAAGCAACTAGAATGCATTACCAGTGACAATTTAATCCTATCCCTATCTTAGTGCCGTGGTGACTGGTATGGCTGATTATCAATGGCTTCTTCGATATATCTAAACCACTAATAAAATCTTCTTATGTAACAAATTACTATAATACCCAATATTCTTATACATGTTAAGACATCTTATTGTGGATTTTATAAAAAATAATTTTGTGACATCTCAGTATTAAATCCTTAGAGATGACGAAGAAAAGATGAACTACTAGTTTTACCTCACGAAGGATCGTGGAAACCAAGAAAAACACCTGTTTCTCATGTTCTTGGTGTGCACAACTGCTCAAGACAGCCGAAAAAGTACATGGATGCTGGACGGGGGTCGGCCAGATCCATCCCCTATTTAGCGCCGTACATAAAAAAAGTAATATTAGATAAAATAACACTTTAAACAAATTTCACTTTATAACATGAAATTTAACACTTGAAAACTTGTCTATTTAGAATTTCACCGCCATTACACATTTTTGCCATCTGTCCTCCCTCCTTCCTCCTGACCAGTCGCATCTCCACTTCTTTGGCGAACTTCAGCAGCGCTGCCTCCTCCTCACTATCGTCGCCAGTCGTACCACCGAGGCACCGCAACCGACCGCTCCTCCGTCACGCCCCTACATCTCTCTCCCTTCTTCCTCCTGACATCGCGATGAGGTGAGCTCGAGACTGACGGCTGTAAGCCAGATCTACTACGGTAACATCGGATCGCACACAGCAGGGCTGGGCGATGCCAGGGAAGAAGGCTTCAAGACTTGTGGCTAGCACCGCTGACAGTGGCTCCTCGGTGGTGTGGCTCATAGCGAAGCAGATGGTGCGCCTTATGGCGACAACGATGAGGAGGTAGTGTGGTTAGAGCTTGCTAGTGAAGCAGAGGAGGCTGGTCGGAGGGAAAAAAAGGAGGATCGTAAAAATATTGGAGAGTGGTAAAATTTCAAAATGATAAGTTTTAAATTGGCAACATTTCAATTATATATTTTAGAGTGGGGTTTTTTAAAAATGCCAATCTCTTACAGTGACGTATATCCAGTTTATAAATAGAGCCTTCGCTCTACCCAACCACTGGCTCATCAGCCATCATTGGTCGTAGCCACTCCACTGGTCACAGAGCGAGCCGTGCGCCTCAGTGAGAGAGGAAGGGGGAGAGAGAGAGAACCAAGAATGGAGAGAATGGTGACGAGGTTAGTTAGGAGAAGGTCCCTCCTCCAAAGCGGAGTAGGAGGAGCAATCTCCGTGAATGGCAGCGGCGGCGCTAGCTCTTCTTTCTTCTCCACTCAGCCGCAAGAAGTAGGTCCGGGTCCGATTCAGTCGGCAGGCATCTTGTCCGGGATGAAGATCAGGGACACAGCATCCCAGGTATGATAATCTCTTTTTTTTTCATTTTCGTCGCAGATCTTTATTGATAAACCTTTTGTTATGGCGATGTGTCATTCTCTCTGATGCAACAATCTTTTGTGCTTGTCAAGAAAACTGGCCATGACTCATGAGGTGTTGTTCTTAATTTACCCTGTGTCATGCAATAACTTATTCAGTTAATTCTTTCATGTCCTTTCCTTGCTCGTGAAAAGATTTTTATTTGATTTATTCTTCCAGCTGATTGGTAGGACACCAATGGTGTACCTGAACAGGGTCACTGAAGGATGTGGGGCCCGGATCGCAGCCAAGCTTGAGTTCTTGCAGCCGTCATTCAGCGTCAAAGACAGGTGATTAGCTACCATTTTCCATCCTCGCCGGTCAATCATTTGTACCAACAACTTCCTCATCTGCTCAATTAGCGAACGTAATCTCCATTGTCAATTACTTGTCCCTGTTGTGTTTGTCCTCATGTGTTGATGTATATCCTAATCAAATCACGTGTCACACATCAGTGCGTTCTAATTTCTTTATGACATCACGTGTGAAACCATTGTCCATTGGGATTGTGAAGGGGACCCATTTTTAGTGGCTGGGATTGTAGTATTCTTGATAATATCTTGTAGAGAATGTTGGACAAGGATTTTTAGTGGCTATGATTGTTGTATTCTTGATAATATCCTTCAGAGAATGTTGGACAAGGATTGTTGCTTTGCTGTAGCAAAAGAAAATATCCTGTCGATTTCTAAAAATATCAAACTAGTGGCGGCTCATGCTCTTGTAGCTGTGATGGAAAGTGAAGCAATAAGATTCGAGTATTAGAGGATTCTGGTTGGTGGAGATTATAATCCAGATTTGTCCACTTTTGACTTGTAAAGTTTGAATTTGTAAGCTATACGCCTCCATCTAATATGGAAAGAAGATGTATTTAGGAACCATCTAACTTCTTCTAGATAGATTTGTGCTTGTAAGCCAGCTGAAACTTCCAAGTGCAACAACAACAACCATGCTTTTTGTCTCAAACAAGTTGGGGTAGGCTAGGAATGAAACCCGATCAAAGTCAAAAGACCCCTAAACCCAGCTGAAACTTCCAAGTGAAGCTGCAAAATTGACATCCCATTTGGACACTTTGTTTTGTCTCAACTTAAGATAATTGATAGGAAACTTCAAGGGTTATTATTACTCTCTAGATTTTTTGGAAGGAAAAAAACCAGAGGCAGAGACTTCTTATGTTCATGTATGCACAAGTTACTGTACAAAAATGAAAAAGACAACTATTAACGAATTATCCATCAATATTTGGGGACAAATCTCTATCTTCAGAGTGTTAGTCCTTCTTGGAATATTCTAAAACTGCTGTGCTCTCGAAGCCACTTTGTTTCCCTTTTCCATAACAAGTTCTTCGTGTGCTCTCGTGCAAGTCTATTGGTGCTCTGGAACAGTCCGAATGCACCAACAATTTCCGTATTTCCATAGTTCATGGAAATGGAACCCTTTTGCAGTGTCATCTAAAATCAGAGTAGGCGCCGATGAAGGGATAAAGAGCGGATCCAATTTGTTGTCCACATAGTTGTCTATGCATAAGCAGCATATGAATCTTTTGAGTAATATGTCACCAGGGCAACATTCCTTCTGGAACTGTAAGTTAATGATTGATCTTGATCTTTTTTGTTGGGTGTTGTATGATCCAGGCCAGCAATTTCAATGTTGGAAGATGCTGAAAAGAAGGGGTTGATCACCCCAGGCAAGGTCAGTGATCTCATGCTTTTGGATAAAGAACTGCATTAGGTAAAAGTATCACTAAAATTAAGCTCTGCCAAACAACTAAGCGGAAGTAACAATTTTGATAACAAATCATTAAGCATTTAACTTTGGCATCACAATCGCAAGCTTTTGAGTGCTAGGAAGATGTTCAGTTCATGACCTCAACAATACTAGGCATATGTTCGATATGTCCATTTTGGTACATATTTGGAGCTTGTTGAATGATTAGTGAAGCGTTGTTCTGTAAGAAATCAATCACACCTGCATATGGATTTATCACTAACCCAAAATCTCTTCTTGAACAGACCACACTGATCGAGCCCACATCTGGGAACATGGGCATTGGCCTGGCGTTCATGGCTGCGCTTAAAGGGTACGAACTCATACTCACAATGCCGTCATATACCAGCCTTGAGAGGAGGGTGACCATGAGGGCATTCGGTGCGCAGCTGGTCCTTACCGATCCGACGAAAGGGATGGGAGGGACAGTGAGAAAAGCAGCCGAGCTTTATGAGAAGCATCCTAGTGCATTCATGCTCCAACAGTTTGAGAATCCTGCTAATGTCAAGGTAGTATCCCATTCTTGATTCTGAACATGTACAACATCTGAGTGCAGTAATAGACTACTAGTTGATGTAATTTGCAAAATGTTACTGGTCAAGTTTATTTGGAGAAAGCTTCTCATGTGAGCAAGCTACAGCTCGGTTCAGCCATAAGCTTCATCATGTAGAGTATATTAGTTAGTACTTCAATGGATGTTGTTTCTTATAAGCTATGATTTTGATCAAAATTGGCAGGTACACTATGAGACAACTGGTCCAGAAATATGGGAAGACACACTTGGACAGGTTGATATTTTTGTCATGGGGATTGGGAGTGGTGGAACTGTCACCGGCGTCGGCAAGTACCTTAAAGAGAAGAACCCCAATGCAAAGGTACTAACATAGACCATGCAGAAAATTGGCAGGAATGTTGTGAAATTGATGATGTGTTTGTGTGCATGCAGATCTATGGAGTTGAACCTGCTGAAGCAAATGTTCTGAATGGTGGTAAGCCAGGTAAGCTATACCTTTCTTTAAAAGATTTACTTTTTCGTACTAGATATCATATTCATTTGTACAAATATGTTTTATATGAACCTAATTGCAGGCCCTCACCTCATCACTGGAAACGGCGTCGGGTTTAAACCAGAAATCTTGGACATGGATGTAATGGAAAAGGTTCTTGAGGTAATGATGAATTAATCTATAGTTATTCTTTATCAAATACTATGTAAACGGAAACAACTAAAACCTGCATATGATAGGTGAAAGGTGAGGATGCTGTGAAGATGGCTCGAGAGTTGGCACTGAAGGAGGGTCTTTTGGTAAGTGACAGAAAATATTTACTTCTGCTATCTTCTTTTCGAGAATACATTTGCTTCTACTATCTTCAATCTATGCGTTATATTGGTTGTGCTCTTTTGGGGAAAAAAAATAAGAAAATTAGTTATATGGTTATGAAGAAGATAATACTCAAAATCTAGACCTCATTTCTGATGAGACTGTTGGCTAATGGGGAATTGAATTGCTATGTATACACTGAACTGTTGCTGAACCTCCTAAATTTTTTCAGGTGGGGATATCATCAGGAGCCAACACCGTCGCAGCTCTTGAACTCGCAAAGAAGCCAGAAAACAAAGGGAAGCTCATTGTGGTACGTCATACATACCCATCTTTGCGCATTGTATCAAAATGTTAACACGCAGAAATTTCAGAAGACTAACCGGCGCACTATTTTTTCAGACTGTTCTTCCAAGCCTGGGGGAGCGGTACTTATCGTCTGCGCTGTTCGATGAGTTGAGAAAGGAAGCCGAGGCTATGCAGCCAGTGCCGGTGGACTAACTTGGCCAATCAAACTAGGCATTGTGTATTTCGTGCAATATGAATTGGATTTTCTAAATAAATTCCCTGGCAACCTTGTTGCAATTTCCAGGTGTACTTCAATTCCCCTCTACAAATATGTATCTTCAGTTTACATCGTGTAATGGACCTTGTATGAACAGCTATAAAATGGTTGGAAAAGAGCAACTTTGCTTTCTCAGTCTCGACATTTATGTCTTCCGGATTGTTACAGGTTCAGTTGAAACCAGCATGATATGAGTGTTCTTGCAAGCTTGCATCATGTACCTTTTCTGTTCACTGCCCAGAACAATAGTTGATGTGATCAAGTTGTATTAGGTTTGGAGACAAGATAACAACTGTTGATACCAAAAACGTGAAGAGGGTTTCTGGCCCACAACACACTAGATGAACGCCGGGTTCAGTTTTTTGCGCGAGCGTGCCAATCGATTGACCCTGCAATCGATAAGGGAAGTAATGTGAAATTCGATCAAGCCGATCCTTAGAGCGAATCGGCTAAGAATCAAGAATCAGCCAGAAAGCCGATTAGAAGGGTAACTAGATTAGCCGATTAGGACTAATCCGAGGTAAAAGGTAGATCGATTCTGAAAAGGCGATGCGCAACAAGACAGAACAAATCAAACCTGAAAAAGCCAATAACGATCAAACAATCGGCGATGCGCAACTCTATTTGATCGATGTCGACTTACAGTGGAAAGATTACAATACTAAAAAGGCTAAGAGCTACGAAAAACAAAAACTGGTAGATGTGTTGATTGTTGTCGATGATCCCCTTCAAGCAGCCTTGGTGCGCCTTATATACCCGCCTAGCCGATCCGAGTCCTGATCTAACACGACAACGTAGTCCGAATCGGCTTTGTAGTTTCCTATCTGGTCTCTAGTTTCCAATTATTATCTGCACGTCGTATGGGATGGGATTTCCATATGCTTATCCAAATTTCCACAGATACTTTCGTATCTTATCCAAACTCATGCTTTTCTGCCGATTCTTCTGGAAATTTCCAAAACTGGTGCAAACATATGCCCCCCATTTTTTGGAAAATAACTTGTTATCTTTCAAAAAATATATATATATGTATCGGCTTTTTCATCGATCGGTTTCTTTGTCCATCGGCTTTGTTCACTGTTGATTTAGGGAACCGCGTCAATAACTGTCGTGCCGTAAAATCTCAGTCGCGGTTTAATGTCGTGTCACTCGAATTCATTTCCGCCTTTTCACCTTTTCACCGTATATATATGCGGGTCCCTCTCATCATTTTCACGCTTCCAGCCTCTCACAACTCCCGCAATCGGCTTTCATCCTTCTCGGCTTCCCGCCTGGGTCTTTTCATCGCACAAAGAATCAATCCCCTTTTCCCCAATCGATGAATGGATCCTTCTCGTGCATCGATCCCGATTCTGAAAGCTTAAGATCAATACTATTTAGGACCGATAGGAAACTCCTATCGACATGCTTATTAATGAGGAAATTCCTAGACTCCTTTATCGGCCAAAGGTTATAACATAACGGAATGGGGAAAAAGTTTTAGAGCCTGGCCGACGGCGCTTAAAGGCTGGAGAAGCTGGTTTATCCGAGTATCGGCCCAAAAGAGGTCTGAATGGGAAAACATGGGTATAGCCGAATGTCTTCCACTGAGTCTCGCAAACCCTGAAGCCAATGAGCCCTTGGTGGCCACGGCCTGTTATTTCTGGTCGGATACTCTTAATGCTTTTCTTTTCCGGACTAGTCCTATCGGCCCAACCCTCTTAGATATAGCCAAGCTTTGTTGCCTCAGGCCAGACGGAGACCAGATATCGGCTTTCAGTGGCAAACCAAGGCACAGACTAATCCGATCAAAGGGCGAGGGATGGTCCAAGTATATCCAACACAATAATAAGATAAATGGCTTGGTATCGGACGAAGAACACATAGCTTTTCTAAACTTGTGGCTGGATCGATTCCTATTCTGCGGGGCCTCCCTGGGTCCGACACAAGTTTTTCAGTTTGTGGCAGAGCAACTGGTTGAAGGCCGTCGGCTTGCGCTTGGCAAAATGCTTCTGGGAGCTGTATATCAGATGATGCACGTTATCAGGAGTCGGCTTTTTTCTGGGTTCGCTCAATATGTCGTGGGCAACGTCGGAGGCCCTTTATGGTTTATTCAACTATGGCTTTACAGTATTTTTAGCCGATCACTAATTCCGGAGCTGTCGGAAGGTTCAGCTTTTCCTCGTGAGGACTACCCTGAAGGTACTGCTCCCCAATATAGAGCCAGCCGATCGCACGGAGAAAGGCTTGTGATGTGTACCAGTGGTGATGTCAAAGTCACTCCGGCCGATTTCAAGAAATACTTGTCGTTTTTCCTCAATTTGGACAACAGCTTTTCAAACCAAAGAAGACTTCTTCCCTTATACTAACGGTTTACTTCCAAGTGGCCCTCATTTCTTCGCTTAGATGTAGACAGTTCTTTGATACCAGAGGCAACCTTAGAATTGTATCGGGTTTTTATTTCCTCAGATCCTCTTCGTCGGCTTAAACTCCCGTAATAGGACTTTTCAGCCGTCGTATGAGTTTTACCATCCTTCTGTATATGCCCGCCAACTAGGTTTTGGCCAAGTAATACCTAGTCTTCCTCTCCTGGATCGTCTTCAGCCAAGATCCAAAGTGAAAAACGCTGTCCAAACCGAACTACTTCTGACATTGTCCGATGAACTTCAAGTCACCGGCCTGCCACACTTTTTCTTGAACTCCCGACGAGCTAGTCATTTTACAACTTGGTGGGCGCCCATATCAGAAGCCCTTTATTTGGATCGCACACCGTCGGCCATTGTAGAAAAATTCCTACCGGATTTCTGTGAGCCGACGATAGTCCCTTCTAGCAGCAGCAGTTCGAGTGAAGATAGCTCGGACCCTTCCAGCTCGTCGGGTTATACTAACTCATCCGTAGCTGTAGAGGTATCGGCTTGTTTCACAAAATTTTATGCCTGCAAATTTGATGTCGCTTGTCTTTTAATCACCTAAGCACTTTGCTTTCTACAGGATGCTGCTGCGGGGAACAAGGCCATCATTGACCCATCGGCTGGTGGGTCCAAAGGGAAACGCCCCCACCAATCGACCGGCTTGACTGGTTACACCTCCGGTAATCTTGGAGTACACAGTCCTTCTTTATCGGAGATTGAGAAAGAAAGAAAGCCCAGTAAGTTCTTTATTATAGCCGATAAATATTTTCTGCCTATATCCTTGCTCATCCCGTGGTTTGTTTTCCAGAAAAACCCAAATCCACCAAGGTCCCAGCCAAGAAACACCCAAAGCGCAAGGAACAAAGCGCTGAAAGTTCTCCTCGTCCGTCGGCTTTTAGTGAAGTAAGTACTATACTATTTTTACGCTTTCCAAGAGTTATCAACCTTAAGTTTCTGACCTTGTAATACTTCCTTTTCAGCCGACAGCGTCTGTTCAAGTGGCCGGTATTTTGACCGAGCTTCAGGGCGCTCCCGCTAGTCTCCCTGCGGCTTCTAAACCTCCAACTCCTCCATCTCCTCTCCACGATTCTTTCCGCGCCGATGTCCGGATGGCTCGTCTGACCTTCTTGGTTCACCTGGACGAACTAGTCGACCCGGAGGTGATGGCGACGGATAGTTACCCTGAGGACATCCGAAAAATCCTAGACATCTCCATGAAGGCATCGGCTTCTGTTGTTAAGTCAGCGCCCAATATGCAGGAAAAGCTGAATCGGCTGTTTATGGAGATAACCCAGCCGGAGGCAGCTATTTTGGCCAACTGTCAGCCCATCCGCGACGCTATGGCTGTTGTCCAGGCCGACCTACCTGCCGAGGCCATGAGCGCACTTCTTAATGTGTGCCATCTGGATGAGAAGAAGGCGGAGGTTGATGCTGCTAACGCTAGAATCATTCAGCGCCGGGCCCAAGAAGCCGACCAGCATCTTCTGAATAAGCTGATTTCCGAAGCCAAAGCCGAGAAAAAGAAGTATGACGGCCGCCAAGGTTTTTATGGTGCCAAGTCCTCTGCTTCGTAAGCCGGAACAAACCAAGAAACAAATTTTGAGGAGGAGTTGGCTAAGATTAACCAAAGAATTAGCCGATGCCCTTGTTGTTTTAACGCCCGCCTCAACCTTGAAGGATCGTAAAAAGAACATCGCCAAGCTGTTACTAAGGTTAAAGAGCAATCGCCAAAGTTGTCTCTTGCTTGGAGATGCCAAGGCCGATGAAGATCTTGTGTATGGTATCACGAAACTTTGGGCAAAGCTGCTTGCTACATTGCTTCGGCCCGGGAGCTAGGCTTCGGATCCGGATTGTAAATTTATCAGTGTCATTAAAACGGTGTTTTTGCTTGCTGCTTTTTGTAATACACTTTAATCGGCTGTTTAACCGATTATCTTTGTCTTATTTGATCGGCTTTTAACCGATTTGTTTCTAAATTATTTGCATTGTATGTTTAATTACGCACCGATCCAAACGCTAGGGTAGTACTGCTTTAGATATTTTCCGTTGATTGCCTTTGGCAATACTAACCCTTCAAGTGTTTTGAGTATATACACGTTTCCGCCAACGAGCTGATTTACTTTATACGGTCCTTCCCATGTAGGTGACCATTTACCGAATCGATTATCCTTAGACCCGATCGGCAATATTGTCTTCCAAACTAAATCGGCCTCATCAAGGACTTTGGCACAACCTTTTGTTGTAGGCTCGCAACTCTTTCTTTATTCTTTTTGAGCCGATTTAGAGTACCATCTTAGCTCCGCCAAGTCGTCCAAATTATATAGCATCAATTCCTTGTATTCATCGACCGAGAGATTATTCTCTTTGCCACTCGATCGACTCAATGTTTATTTCTACGGGCAACACGGCCTCCTGGCCATATACTAACTGATACGGCGATAATTTAGTTGATCCGTGGAACGCTAGCCGATAAGCCCACAAAGACTCCGATAGTGTAGAGTGCCAAGTTCGAGGTTTTTCGTCAATTTTCCTTTTAATCAACTTGATCAAAGTTTTGTTGGACGACTCGGCTTGCCCATTAGCCTGAGCGTAATATGGTGAAGAGTTAAGCAATTTGATGCCCAAGCTTTCTGCGAAGTTCCTAAAATCGTTGGACATGAACACAGTTCCTTGATCGGTTGTGATAGTCTGAGGAATACCGAATCGATGGATAATGTGTTCATTAACAAAGCCGATAGCTTCTATACTGGTGACTTTTTTAAGCGGAACGGCTTCGACCCATTTCGAAAAGTAGTCTGTTGCTGCGAGGATAAACTTATGGCCCTTGCTTGATGCCGGGAATATTTGACCGATTATGTCTATACCCCATCCCCTAAACGGCCATGGCTTAATAATCGGATGTAAAGCCGATGCTGGTGCAAGTTGCACATTCCCAAACTTCTGACAACTTTGGCACCCTTTGTAATACTTGAAGCAGTCTTCTAACATCGTCGGCCAAAAATACCCGGTTCGTCTTAAGATCCATTTCATTTTATGAGCCGACTGATGCGCGCCGCAAATTCCTTCGTGAACCTCACCCATGGCTACTTTTGCTTCTTCATCGCCTAAACACCGCAGAAGCAATCCTTCTAATGTCCGATAGTATAGCTCCCTTCCAACACAACATATTTCAAAGCCTGCTGTCGAATCTTGCGAGCGGTGGGTTTGGATGGGTCCATCAAGTAGGCTTTTATTTCGGTTCTCCAATCGGTGATGTCAACGCATAGTACTGCTTTGTCAACCAAGTCAAACGTTTCATGTCGGCTGTATTCCCTATAGCCTGACGCTGCTTGAGCTAACGTATTGGCTTTATCATTCATTTCTCTAGGCACATGGCCAATACGAAACGATGTAAAGGAGTCTATAACTTCAAGGCAATGCTCCAGATATTTTGACAACACTTCATCGTTACATCTAAATTCTCCTTTAATTTGTTGTATCACCAGCAATGAATCACCGTAAGCCTCCACATTACTCACTCCGATACTTTCCAATAATTGAGTCCCTTATAACGCTTCATACTCGGCTTGGTTATTAGAGCATTGGCCCTTGAGCCGATAAGCAAACTCAGATTATGCCCTTTTGGCGAAATCAAGACAACGCTTATCCCGCTCCCTTCTCGGCAAACCGACCCACAAAATATAGCCGCCAAGGAGCCACATCGACTATCCCCGCCATGGTATCATGCCTCAGTAATGAAATCGGCTACGGCTTGACCTTTAATGACTTTTAGCCGATTCATATTGCAGATCGAACTCGTTAAGGCATATGCCCATTTCCCAAGTCGCCCTCTCAAAATTGGCGCAGACAGATATACTTGATGATATCGGTTTTGCATACTATTATACAAGTCGATGCCAATATGTAATGCCTTAACTTGGTGCAAAGTAAATATAATGATAAACATAGTTTTTCTATATAAGGGTACCTGATTTCAGCTTCCAAAAGTCGTCGGCTGAGATAGAATATCACGCGCTCTTTGCCATCGACTTCTTGCACTAACATGGCCCCGATAGTTTCCTTTTCAGCCGACACGTATAGTTTGAAGGAATCCTTCGGAAGTGCGGCCAGATCGTGGTGATGCCAAGTATTTTTTGATGTCATCAAAAGCCTTTTGCTGATCGGCTCCCCATACGAAATTCTCATTGCCCTTTAATTTTAGTAATGGCGTAAAGGCCTGAATTCTTCCAGACATATTTGAAATAAATCGTCTTAAATAATTGATTTGGCCGATCAGTTTTTGTAACTCGTTCTTGCATGTCGGTGGCTTAGTGTCTACTATGGCCTTAACCCTTCTCTGGTTGACTTCAATACCCCTTTGATGAACCATGAAACCGAGGAACTGACCAGCTGATACGCCGAACGCACATTTCAAAGGGTTCATCTTTAACCCATGGGCCCTAGTGTTTTTGAATACTTTTTCTAAATCGGCTAAGGTCGGGCAAATATCTTTAGATTTTACCACTACATCGTCAATGTATATTTCAACAATGCGGCCGATTAGGTCATGAAAAATCAAATTCATGGCGCGTTGATAAGTGGCACCTGCATTTTTTAAGCCGAATGTCATCACAGGCCATTCATATAACCCTATCGCGCCAGGGCATCTGAAGGCTGTTTTGGGGACATCGGCCTCCGCCATGAATATCTGGTTATATCCAGCATTCCCATCAAGAAAACTGATAATCTTATTACCTGAGGCAGCATCGATAAGCATATCGGCTATGGGCATTGGATATTCGTCCTTTGGCGTGGCTTTATTTAAATCTCTGAAATCGACACATACCGCTTACCGTTCTTTTTCATGACAGAACAATGTTGGAGACCCACTCAGCATATCGGCAAGGCCTTATGAATTTGGCCTCTAGCAACCTTTCAATTTCTTCTTTTATCATGTCATACAATTCAGGATTAAAACGTCGAGGTGGCTGCTTATATGGCCGATAACCTGGTTTGATAGGCAGCCGATGTTCAACTAACTGTCGGCTTAATCCGGGCATCTCATAGTACTCCCAAGCAAAACAATCTCTATATTCTCTAAGTATTTTAACCAACTTATTTTTGTACTCTAGATCTAAATTTGCACTTACAAAAGTTGGTCTTTTTCTATCTCCTTTTCCTATATCGACTTCTTCGAGCATATCGGCAGAAGTGAAACCTTGACCCAATTTCTCGCTTTGGAAGTCTTCAATGGCTTCACACGAACTTATCATATGCCGATAGTTCCTTGCTCGCCTTGTAGAATTTGAATCATTTTTGACTCCATCTTCTTAAGATTTCGTCGCCGATCAAACGCGTCTTACCGACACCGATCGGGCGAAACCCGATTTCGATGCATATGAAGTCGCAATGTCTAGTGCCTTACCCGATATGCATTCTCGCTTCTTCATGTGACCAATTTGCGTGAATCGCCATGGCAAATGAGCCGATGTATCGGCCGAGACAACTTCAACTTCATCTCCGCCCCATTGTACGAGAAGTTGGTGCATTGTTGAGGGATACAAGAATTGGCATGTATCCAATCTCGCCCAAGAAGTACACTGTAATTTTTTTGGCCTCGATCACAAAAAACGCGGTCGGCAAAGTTTTTCTACCGACGGTCAACTCCAGAACCAACACTCCTTTGCTTCTGGGATCACCTGTGAAATCATTTAGCACCATGTTTGTCTTGATCGTGTCTTCGCCGGTTTTCCCCAACTTCTTGCATGTGGAGAGTGGCATTAAATTCACAAGAGCTCCCCGTCCACAAGCATCCTTGATATCGGCTTTCCATTGATGTAACCTTTTAAGTACAACGGCTTTAGATGCCGACACGGATCTTGCGGTTTTCAAACATCGCGCCTTGTGCACCTGCATACGCTTGAGCAAACACGCTTTGGCCGATTCAGCTTTTAATTTGAATTCACCGGTAAGGTGAACACCATATTGATATCCATAGAGTGCCATCTCAATTATTGGTGACATCAAATCGTCCGAGGAATCTGATTCATTATCGGATTGTTGTTTTTTCCTCCACTCCTTTGTGACCAGCTTCACAGGCCGCAATTCATTAAAAACTTGATCTCTCTGTTTTTCTTCTTCAGCTTCTCTCATCTCTTGCGTCCTTAGGCGTTGGAGCCGTCTGCGTTGCGATCGGCTAAGTCCAGTTGGGCACCATCTAGGCTTAGGTTCGACTGGCTTACGGATCTTACCAACCAAGTTCTCAGCAGTCTTTTCATTGTCCTGGCTCGGTGCACCCAACCTTTCTTTCATCGGCCTCTTATGTCCTGGCTCGTCTTGATTCAGCGTTGGCCTAAATAGGCGCTCTTTTGCCGATCGCCTTGGCCCACTCTGTGGGTAATGCTCTATGGGGCATGCTCTTGAGGATGGTAGAGTCATACCTTTTTCCCAGCAAAACTGCCAAAAGGGACATCTCTCATGAGCTCTTTCTGCGTTATTTGGCCGATGCAGATTATTTGGCCGAAACGCATTGTTTGGCCGATACGGTTCGTTTGGTTGGCGAGACTGCTGTTTTTGCCGGTGGCTCACTCTCTCATATTTCTCAAGCAACTGTGAGAAAGTTGGCCTAGGTTTGAATGCCGGCTTTCTGGGCGGAGATCTTTCGGCTTTGTACCACCGTCCAACTTGTAATTCCCCTTTTGGTTTTACAGTTCTTGAATTCTTCCCATCTTGATCGGCTTCAATTTGAAGTGAGCCGATCGTTATCTTCGATGTTTCTCTTGCGAGCTTGATTCTATGTTAACTTGTCGCGTCACTGAGGGTCTTTCATCGGCAATCTGTTTTCCTTTGCCTAACACCGAACCATGTTGATTGGGAATGGGTTGACGTCGACTTCCATTGCCGGTTCTTCTGCAAACTTGAGCCGACCATCTTCTATGGCCGACTGTTTCTATTGTCGAAAAATATTGCAGTCGTTAGTGTTATGAGAAAAGGAATGATGCCACTTACAGTATCGCCGCTTCTTGATTTCGCCATTGAAGGTATGGTGTGTCCTTCAGCATCGTGACGATTTTTTCTTGTAATAACATGTCAAATATGCGGTCGACTTGGATACATCAAAAGCGATTTCACTTCGACTTACTCCTAGTCGGCTTGAGCCATGAATGCACAAGTGGTTTTTAGAACCTTTTATCCATTCGGCTATGTTTATGTCCGCTTCATCTTCGTAAGTTTCGCTTGAACTATACTCGACCATGTTCACTTTAGCCTTATCTTTGCCATTGTTTAACCTAAGTTTATCCTTGAATTTTTATTTAAATATCGGCTTTCTTGTGCCGATACTCGATGAAGTAGGTGACTTAAGTCAAGAAATTCTTGTCCGCAAGTTTTTCTTTGCGGGGAATCAACCCTTGAAGGCTAAATCGGCTAGTTGGTTATCCAGTAATACTACATCAAGCAGCGATTTCAAGACTTTCTAAATCTTCTAATGTACCTAGTCGATTCACCGAATTTTTGTCTGATAGCACTTAGGTCTGAAATTCTCAACTCTAAGCTACCAGAGAAAAAGTATTCATGAAATCGACTCTCTAAATCATTCCAAAAATGCACTGAATTTGGAGGCAGATTGGTAAACCAAGTGAAGGCAGTCCCTGATAAAGACAAGGGAAAAAGCCTAATCTTTAGCCCATCGGATTGAGCTGCTTCACCGCATTGAGCGATAAATCTTCCAACATGCTCTAAAGTAGTAACTGAATCATCCCCTGAAAACTTCGCAAAGTCGGGAATCCTAAAGTTATGGGGATACGGATGCAATAATATAACTGGCACGGCTTATAGCCGATGGTCTTTCCTTTGGGCTGTAAGCCAAATTGATCTCTTAAGACTATGGAAATTTGATCAGCCCAATTAATATTGTTAGCCGATGGAACACTAGGGTTTGGCCAATTATTTTGGGTAGTGTCCTGCCCCCCGAGTGTAAACTCGGCCGGTTAGCTTGCTCTAGCCGATGGATACTGCTGTTGCCATGATTCGTATCCATCGGCTCCGGCAGCCGTAACCTCGGGTAATGGAGCAAACGGCTCTGTGTATGTAACTACTTTATATGGAGCCGGATTTCTAGCTTGGGCTAGTCCTTGAGGTTTATAATTTCCATTTAATTCAATCGGCTGAGAAGCCGACTGGACGTAGTGAGTCCCCGACGCTGATGGATCCAACTTTGCAGCGTCAGTATATGCATGAATATGAGTAATCGGATCGGGCGAGGATTTAGTGGAGCCAACACGGTAATGGGTCGGCATTAGCGAGGGTGCCGGTGCCGATGCTTTGACCGTGTTGGTATTTGGAGCTCTGAATATACAGGTATGTTGGGAGTGGTCGCAATGGGTCCATCAATCCCTGTCGTAGCCAACTCTTGTGCAATCGCTTTACTGTTGTTGTTTATCATCGGCTTCAAGGTCGTGACCAAAGCCGATGATTGATTAATTAATGCATGATGCACAGATTGTTCAATCATAGCAGATAACTCAGCTTGAGCTGGCATGTATCGGCTTACCGGAGTTGATGTGACGCCACCGCCAAGTGTATTCAAGGTTGGAAGTGCCATCTTCTGCGGACTTCGCCGGGTTTTCTGATAGCAACCCAACATTAATTCCTCTAAGGCAGCTTTTCGATCTTCAATCTCCTTGCGCTGCTCTGGAGTTAAATCGTCCAAAGTGGGGACGATTATGGCTTCGGTGTTTACGTCGGATGGTGCGACAGATTTACCTGCAGTCATCTTGTCGATCGGGTCCCACCGGGCGTGCCAAAAATGTGTTGATACCAAAAACGTGAAGAGGGTTTCTGGCCCACAACACACTAGACGAACGCCGGGTTCAGTTTTTTGCGCGAGCGTGCCAATCGATTTGACCCTGCAATCGATAAGGGAAGTAATGTGAAATTCGATCAAGCCGATCCTTAGAGCGAATCGGCTAAGAATCAAGAATCAGCCAGAAAGCCGATTAGAAGGGTAACTAGATTAGCCAATTAGGACTAATCCGAGGTAAAAGGTAGATCGATTCTGAAAAGGCGATGCGCAACAAGACAGAACAAATCAAACCTGAAAAAGCCAATGACGATCAAACAATCGGCGATGCGCAACTCTATTTGATCGATGTCGACTTACAGAGGAAAGATTACAATACTAAAAAGGCTAAGAGCTACGAAAAACAAAAACCGGTAGATGTGTTGATTGTTGTCGATGATCCCCTTCAAGCAGCCTTGGTGCGCCTTATATACCCGCCTAGCCGATCCGAGTCCTGATCTAACACGACAACGTAGTCCGAATCGGCTTTGTAGTTTCCTATCTGGTCTCTAGTTTCCAATTATTATCTGCACGTCATATGGGATGGGATTTCCATATGCTTATCCAAATTTCCACAGATACTTTCGTATCTTATCCAAACTCATGCTTTTCTGCCGATTCTTCTGGAAATTTCCAAAACTGGTGCAAACAACAACATTTTAACATTTTTAAGGAATGGCAAGATTTCAGCATTGCATCATACATATCATATGCCTGCAACAAACAAGCCTCTCACCATGCATTTCCTACTCCCTACAATGTATTCTGACGGTAATTTGTTATAACGCCTCCCTCCATTTTTTTTATAAGACCTATTTTTTGAATGATCTTATTTATAAATGTAAGGTTTGCATGTAGATTTAATAAGATCTTTTCTTCTATATCCCTATTTATTTTCTCTCATCCATATGCATTTATTCATTAACACCCACATAAAGTATATTTTTCATCTTCTAAGACAATTAAATAGGGGCATCTAAGTCATTTTTTCTCGTATCTTTCTTAATTTCAACGCAACCTTAATCCTTGTGCAAAGTCAAAATACGCCTTATAAAAAAAACGGAGGGAGTATCAAATAAGACAAGTGTAGCCAGAAGCATCTGTTTGTGGTAACATTTGTTACAAGGATATCAAAATCAGTAAATGGTTAAACAGCAAAAAGTAAAGAGGCATCGTAACACCTTTCATTTCTTTGGCGACTTATTTACTATTTGAGGCTCAACTGATCTCATAAGGGCATATACAACAGTAATTAATGAGCCGTCTGCAAGTTGTCACGTAATCTTTATCATCCTATGTGGCATAGAATTAATGAGGAGAGGCGCTTGCCTCTCTTCGCGAGAGGACGGCAGGACCCGTGTTCGATGCAAAAACGACGCCTCTCACGCCTGGTTGTAGGAAAGAAGCCGTCTATATACTCATATTTGATCACGGTAATTTATGGGTCCATGCATAAATTAATTAGTTTATAGACTACCTGACAGACAAGCAATTGTAGAAGTTGTATGTTTTGTTGTTTTTATGCGACATGGCATACACTTACAGACAGCAGCTGTCTAGACTGTTGTATATGCCGTAATAATGCAGCAGAAGAAACAACACTTGAAAAGAAGAAAATCATGTGGAATGTTACAAGTTTAGTATTTCAGTACCGCAGTATGATAATACTCAAACAATAATCAGTATTCCGAAATTTATATAATATCGAAGTGCAGACTGACTCAATTCAACATTAATTGTGGTTAATCAATGTGATATAATTGGATGAACAAAAAATCATAAGAACACGAAAATCGGCATAAAAACTAAAAAGAACCATGGGACTTGAGTAATATATCCATAAGTTCAAAGGAGCTACTGCCAAATGTATGTATAAACTGGAAAGCAGCAATGCATAAATAAGCACACATAAGAGGTAAATGCCTCTACTGATATAAGATGCCAATTCAAGATCAAAATGAACTCTCGATCAAAAATCACTGGGAAAAAAGCAGAGAATTGTTTGTGTCCGGTGCAGCAGTGCTAAACAAGCCAAGAAGGTAAAAAAAAATGCAAAATAATTGGGACAGTTTCATCTTGTAACAAAAAAAAAAGGGGTAAGGAAATGAGCTATGATTATAGAGCTGATACGCGCACCAAGTTATATAACAGATAGAAACAAATTCATGGATATAGCACACATAAAGTTATGTAAACCAGTAAATTTTCAATACCAAATTCATCACTTGTATCGAGAACCAAAAAAGACAAGCAGTACTTTCAGTGCATATGAGTATTGTAGGATTGACTACTTGTCTTTTTTTTTGGTTCTCAGTACTAGAGATGAATTTGACATTGAATTTTTGCATGTTCGCATACATTTATGTGTACTACATCTATGAATTTTTTTTGACACATTTGGTGTTAGAGATAAATCAGGATTTCTCAAAATATCATAACAGACTTTCAATCTTTCTAATCACGGACTCCTTCCTAATCTCAGATTCCTAACTGACTATATAATGCCACCTCATGTATTTATAATCGTTGAACCAAAATAATGAATCTTGTGTCTCTCGTGATTTTTTTCTGCAAGGATTTTCAAGTAAAAATCTGTGCTTAGTCTCTATGCGTGTGCTTGATTCCTAAGCATAACAAGTGGTTTCAGAGCTCCCTCTACGCACCTGGGAGGTTTCCGATCTGCTGCACCGTCGGTTCGTCTTCGCCGCGCGACCTACTCGATTCCGCACGAATCCCGTGCCGACCGGGCCTCACCTCGGCTGGATCTGCGCCGTCTTCCGCACCGTCGCGTCAGTCGCCCGCCTCGGCTTCCACGCAACCTCCATCCGCGCGCTGTTCAGCCTCCGGCCACTCGTCGCCTTTGGCCGTTCCCAGATCGGGAACGTCGGCTGTCGCCTCGGCTTCCGTAACCCTAACATTTGGAACTTTGCATGTTTGAAATTTCGAAACTTTTCGCAAATCGGGATGCGGCATCCCCCCGGTCACCAACGAATTCTCCGAACAAATACGACAATATGTTTTATGCCTCATTCAACCACCTAAATTCTGCAACCCAAGCTATCAATCAATAATTTTAGGATTGCTTATCCACTGAACTCAAAATCTTGACGAACACTGCAGCTCTTGTTCTTGGCAGGATAAAAATCAGATGGGGGAGTGTCATACCCCATTGCCGCCGATCCCCGTCGGAGCGTGAGGAAGAGCAGTCTCGGTGACGGGGAAGAACTGGATGCTAAAGAGAAACAGGAAAACCAGAAGAAGACTCAGATATTTTCATTCCTATCCCTCCTCTCGCCTCCCGGTTGGCTTATATGCCCACTCGGTAATTGCTATTGATCTTCCATGCAAGAAATCCTCGCCACTGCTCGTTAAACGAAGTCGTCCATCCATCACGGTTCCTTGCCGATATCTCTTCAAGCAAAAACAATGAGCTCGATTCTTTTCTCTTCGCTTCTTCTTGAACGACAATTCGTGCACCTGGCCTCGGCGTGACATTTTTCCCCCCTACAGAGCTTGCTTGTCCCCAAGCAAGAGCAGTGGTAAACCTAGTACGCAACACCAACAAATCCTCTCATAATTCCGGGGTCCCATTGCACATAAAGCCAAATTACAGGTATTGTTGACTCATCATCTTCCCATCCCATATTTTTCAACAGAGATAGCAATGCTGGATTCTGCATGTCATTTTCTGTCACATCAAGTGCATATCCTTCATCAGTTAGATCCAGACTTGATGGTTTAGACGTATATGGGGGTGTTGAACCAAAGCTCTTATTTTCCTTGGCTACAGGACTCTTTGAAAAATTTTCAAGCTCTTCGAGTTGCTTCTCGAGAATGCTAGCTTTCTTCAATTCTTGATCGGCTTCATCCACCTTCCCTTCTCTTCTCAAGGACAGTTCTTTCTGAATTGCTAGCTCACTTTTTGGTGCTGATACAGGACGGGCATTCATCTCTGTGGAAGTAACATCTGCAGTGTTTATATTTTGTCATTCTTCCGAGAATGAATTTTTGAGTCTGGCTGTTCGGTTCCGAATCCTTCTCAAGTAACTTTGCTGTTTAAGCAATGACATGGCTTCGCAATATTACCAGCCCTCTTGTGAGCGGACCTCTCTTTTGAGCAATCACTTGCTCCTTTAGTGCCTCTTGATCTCAAGAAGAAACAGTCCATGATTTGTCCATTTGTTTGTCATTCTCTTCACTCCAAATCAAAACGATTTTAGGGTCAGCAGACCATATCTCGGGTCATTCATGTCATCATTTGTAACATCAAAGTTGTCATCAAAGGCAAGATCATCAGAGGCACCCATAATTTGTTCAAAATTGAAAGCAGGGAATCTTGGATTGTCCAATAGTATGTCATCCTGGTTATCATCGTCCATGTTCTGAATAATTGCAGCCAAATCATCATCAGACTCATCTGCCTCACCTAGAATTTGACCCTTACTCTTCTTTGGCTTCTGAGCAACTACATGTGAAGGATTTGATGGTTTATCAGTTCTGTTCACAGAGTCGGTCTCATCAGTTATACCTTTCCTCATCATATCATTTGAATTGCCTCCAGCTTCAGTTTCCATTGCATTTAGGTCATCCCAATCATCAGTAGGTTGTGTTGCATCAGCCAGTGAAGCAAGGAAATCCATCTCAACAGTACTTACATTATCAGAGTTTCCAGCAAACGCGCCATCGTTCTCATGAAGCATCTCATTGACCATTTGCTCATTCTCTGTTGGCGCTTTTCTTGGTGATGTATCGCTTGATGGTGAAGAAGCTCCAAACAAAGATCGAGCAATGGAGCTTGATCCTTCAAAGATTTATCTTGGAATTCTCATTAATATCGGTGGGAGCTGTCTGACAAATTAATGCTCAAAGGAGTAGATATGTTTGCAACAAGTGTTGCCAATGGACTTCCATTCTCCTTCGCTTTGAAGAACTTTGACCTTGTATCCGAAAAGCGTAATTCATCCGCTCAATGCCCGTGATCACCACTCGGTCTGAACCTCTCTCTCGAGGAGCTTTTGGTCATCAAGAATCGCTTGTCAAGAAGTACTTCCCGCCTTCCCTAGTTCTTTGGGTGGCCGTCCATTTATCACTTTGGTTTCATCGGACCATCGATCGAGCATCTATATGGCATCAAACTAGTGAACATGACCGGTGTTCCTTCCGGTTTTGCCAGCGCTCAAGAGCCACAGAGTTACCAGATTCTTTCTTCGAGGACGAAGTCCCTTCTTCATCTCTGTTGAACTCCACGGCTTTCCCCACAACATCGCGCCACCATCCGAAAGGTGCACCTCCATCTACTCGACCAAAATTTGCCGACGCCACGGAACTCTTCATACCACTCGACGGCACTGCTCATCGCGCCCAAGCCGCTCCCGCCGAGCCACCACCAACACCAGCGCCTCCACCCCGGATGCAGCGACTGTTCTCCGTCTTGTGGCGGGGCCGGATCGATCGGGATCTCTCGACGGAGAAGACGCGCCCATGCGAAATCCGCCGCGTGGGCTCTCGCGCCGATACAGATCGAGCCGCCTCGATACCAACCGTCATACCCCATTGCCGCCGATCCTCGTCGGAGCGTGAGGAAGAGCATCTCGTGGACGGGAAGAACTGGATGCTAAAGAGAAACAGAAAACCGAAGAAGACTTAGATATTTTCATTCCTATCCCTCCTCTCGGCCTCCCGGTTGGCTTATATGCCCACTCGGTAATTGCTATTGATCTTCGCGGCAAATCCTCGCCACTCGCTCGTTAAACGGTCGCCCATCCATCACGGTTCCTTGCCGATATCTCTTCAAGCAAAAACAATGAGCTCGATTCTTTTCTCTTCGCTTCTTCATCGAACTCGACAATTCGTGCACTGGCCCTGGCGTGACGAGGGAGGCGGTGGTGTAAGCGGTTGTCTTGCAGGCGGTTGGTCACCTAGCTCGGGTTCAAGGTGGGGCGCCGCATGGAGGAGCCCCGACTTCGACGAAGGTGGCGACTCGGCCGGAGATGGTGACGCCGACGAGGGTGATGGCGGCGGCACCTTCACTTGCCGGCCAAACGGCACTCGTGCTCTGCCATGTCCAAAACTAAGGGTGTGTTTGGTAGAGCTTCCAGTTTCAGCTTCCTTAAAAAGAAGTTGAGAAGCTCTACTAATCAAGAAAAATCAACCAGCTTCACATAGGAATCTAAGGAAGTGATTTATGTTTTTTAACTTGTAGTCTGGGAGTCAAAAAAAACCTGCTCGCCACCTGATTCACAACCACCCAGTTATGAACCTCTCCACCAAGTTAATAACTATTTCTCAGACAGAAATCACTTCCACTAGAGAATCAATCGATTCCATAGAGAATTAGGAGCTGGAACTGAAGAATCAGGATTTAGAGCTCTGCCAAACAGACCCTAAGCGAGCTGCTTTACTCCCCTCGCTGAAGTGAAAAACCTTTTCTTTAACCGGTCAAAAAAACTTTTTTTTTATTTCGGAATCTACGTGAAACTTGAAAACCCTTTTGAATACAGGGATATTTTTTTAGGAAATGAAATGTTTTCTTCAAAATTTTTATTTTTTTTAAAAAAAATCCTATGTTAAAGGCCTGCTTGGAATGCATGAATTTCACGTTAAATTTCCACAGGAATTCTACGAAATTCTCGTGTTCCAAAAACAAGGCCTAAAAACTTGCAGCACATTTGAATCCCAATCGGAAACATTGAAAACGTAAATCGATTTTAAGCCCAGTTAACCTAGTTCCTAAACCCCATCTGAAACCCCCATTACCGTTCCAAAAATTCTACTAGAAATCTGAAACCTAAAACCTGATACCTAAAACCCATGCGAATCCTGAAACATGGAACACGTTTTAAACCCATTGAAACCCTGAAACCATTGAAACCTATCTTCAATCAGGTCGAGCTATATTACGCACAGATGTCAAGCTAGTTCCCAACACGGCACATGCACGGTTTTTGCGCCATCAAATTTGACAAAATTCAAAATAAAAATGTTTCAATTACGGATCAATGATAAGCTCATAATTACAAAGCCATTAGTTTCTTGTGGTGACTTTCTGCAAGATGCCTCCTAAGGACCTCACCTAGGAGAGCTCACAGCTCGGCGCAAGAAGCCGAACGAAGATGATCAGAAAGTTGCTAGTGGTAACTTTGCTTAGCTGACATTTATGTTCGTATCTTGACTTCTGGTTTGAGGGCTCAGTTGAAACCAGCATAATACGTGTCAGTGCAAGTTTGCACCAAGTGCTCTTCCTGCTCACTACACACAACATGTGATTTCAGTAAATCATATTGGGGACACACAGCATGTGATTTCAGTAAATCATATTGAGACTGCTTGGTTGCCATCTCGCACGAGCCTAGCCGTGAGAGCCTGCACCGCCCCATCTTGACTTCGGGAAAATGGTCATGAAACTCATTTCCTACAAGCCTGGCTGCGAGTGCTTTGTGCATTGTGATGGCCTGACATCCGCACCGCACGCAGGCAACCAAACAGCCACCTTGCATGCATAGGTACAGGCTCACGTGATACAACGAGCAACCAAACACTGGTTCTTTGACTCTTGCGAGTCTGTCCGTGTAGAATCAGACAACCAAACAGCCCCATTATGTTCGGAGATAAGATGTCAGTGTTTTTTTCCTTTCCAGGAATGGCAGGATTTCAGCATTGCAACATACATGTCAAATGCTTGCAACAAGAAAAGCTCCTCGGTTCTCACGATGGATTCCATGCAATGAATTATGATAGGGAAACTGATTTCAGTACAATCAGAAATGAAGTTCTCAATGATAGTATCACTATCACATCCTTTGCTTTATTGCCTTCGACAGTACAGTACAGTACAGTACATCTTGAGGCTTCCGTCATTCCTGTTTTACAATGGTATCCTACCCTAAAATGGAGAAAATTGCAGGATAACCAACCTAACAAAAGATTCAAAAATTCATCACCGCATAATCCTCCCTTCTGGCATCTTTCTGTCGACTCGACCAATTCTATGCGGTGGCCAGACTATGTGTGTGACCCTCCCTTGCATAAGACCCAGAGGAACCTGCAGATATCAAAATTTAAGAAGTTAGTACCAAAGCTACAATGCCTAGAAACTTATTTTGCTGCAGAGTGCAAACAAGTATTTAACACCAAATATGCAGTGTGTTGGTTGCCAGAAGCATTTGTTTCTTGTGAACTCTGTTACCAGGATATCAAAATCAGCAAATGGTTAAACATCACAAAGTCAAGAGGCATTGTTATACCATTTTGAGGTGACTTCTTTTTCTATTTAAGACTCATATTATCCCATAAAAACACATCAGCAAAAACGTCATTAGAAGGATGGACAGCACATTTGAATGATCAAATCACCGCTTGCAAGTTTAGTACTTCATTTCCCCAGCATGCTAGTACTTTATCAACCAAAAGAAATGCAGATCGGCTCTTGTTCATCAATGCTGATATTCATCAGATGAACATGATATCATAAAAGAACCAAAATTGGTTCAAGATGACCATGAGCCATGAGGTCGACTTCTTTGTTTAGCAATTCTAATAGATCAGAAATTTGCTCAAAGCTGCTAATGCAAAATTCATAATACAAGCATGCATGAGGAGATAGCATTGTTACTGTGAGCTCCAACTCATAAAAGGCATATATGGTAAATGCTTCTAGTGACATAAGATGCCAATTAAGATCAAAATGCACGTAAGATAAAAAAATCACTGATAGCAAAGGAGGGACTTGTTCATGCACAGTGCTAAGCATGCCAAGCAGGTAAATGATAAGTAATTGGAACAGTTTTATCTTGCATTTTTTTAGATAATGGAAGATTATATCTCCCGGCCTCTTCATCGTGAGATGCACACAGCCAAAGTTTTTATCTTGCATATATCCATCATGAGGAAATGAATTCTGATTACAGAGCTGATATGCACCACCAGCTGATATCAATACACCAATATATTTTATGCCCTAGTCTGCCACCAAAGTTTTGCACCCCAAGCTAATCATTATTCTTTTTGTAAACACGCATCCACTGAACTCAACATTGGGCACAAGAGCAAATCACAATGCAACAATGGCCGCGCAACATTGGTGGAACACAATGACAAGACTCTCTTTTGCATCACCTTTGGCAGCAAGAACACGAATGCCACCACCAATCTACGCAGTTTTGCCCAGCGAGATAATGCTATTGTGCCTAGCAAGATGACGCGAATTAGGGGGAAAAAACATGGGAGTGATAGAATCTCTTACAGGACCGTAACACCTCGAGTCCGAACTGACGCCTGCATTGTCCCCTTCCACCCAGCAGTGCCCCTCTGGTATCCGCCGGATCTCTGAAGCCTCCGGGACCTGGATCCAATCGCCAGGCAACGCAATCAACCTCTTAACCACGAAATTCCGGTGGTCCGTCGGCGATCTACAAATAACAATAACATCAAGATCCAGTAATTGCATCATCCGCCATCCAGCAGTCAATAAAATCCCAAGTAACCAGCCAAGAACTCGGAGACGGCAAACTTACCGGAAGACGACGACGTCGCCGTGGGAGAAGTTGTAGCGGTCGAGGCAACGCCGGTCCACCAGCGCGCGGTCACCTATCAAAGATTGCTGCTCTGAATCAGTCCACCCTGGATACATGCCGCGGTTCTTGCTCTCCGACAGGGAGTTGTGCGGTTAGGTTACCTGGTTCGGGATTGAAGGTGGGGTACATTGAGAGGCCCTGCACGGTGACGAGGGACGCGTACCGGTCGGCGATGGTGACGCCGATTAGGGCGCCGGTGAAGCAGCTCTTCACGGTCGGCCAAACTGCGGCTCGAACCCCTGCCATGTCCAGCACTCAGCGGTAGTAGGCTACCAGCCGCCGTAGTCGGTACTGCTTGCCCTCAGGGATGAGGGGGGTGGAGGACGGCGACGGCGGCGAGGGCCGAGGCCTCAGGGTTAGCTAGCGTGTAGTGCTCTGCTGCGATGGAAAACCCTCTTTCTTTTCCTTTTTATTTTCTTTTTCCTTACAAGTTACAACTATCTCATTTTTTATTTAAAAATTTGAGCGATTTGTATATTGTTGTAAAACGTCGAAGAACGCCAACGAACAATCACCAATAGTAGATGCAATCACGAGAGCAAAAACAACAGGCACACAATATAGGGGTGGAATTCTCTCTCGCTTTATTGATTCGATCGTGTACAATGAGGGGGCACCTGATATATATAGCGGTGTGAGAGAGAGTTCGGATTCGACCACATTAGGAAAAGATAGGGTCCTAACTATATTTGGTTTAGGTTTCCTTATCTCACAACACTCCCCCTTGGTCGAATACCGCGTAATGCATATGTCTCGTTAAAAACTCCACTCAAAAACCCAGTGGGAAAAAGGAGATGGAGAAAAAAGCACATCGCACTCGCATGTTATATTGCACTAGTTGCCTCATTAAAAATCTTTATGTGAGAAAACTTTAGAAAAACTCACAAAGGGAAAAAGAGTACAACTTATAACCTTCAGGGTTTTATTACGATCTTCAAGAACGCAATAAGGGTTATAGTTCAAGGGTTTCCTCCCCCTGAGCTTTGTATCTCTCTAAGTCTTCTCATTCCAATACCTTTGACATATCTTTGAAATGTGGATTTAGGCAAGGACTTAGTGAATAAATCTGCGAGATTTTCACATGACTTAGTTTGCAAGATCTATATCTCACCGCTCTTCTGGAGTTCGTGAGGATAGAATAACTTAGGAGCAATATGCTTCGTGATATTGCTTTTTACATAACCTAATTGCATTTGTGCAACACAAGAAGAATTATCTTCAAAGATAATTGTGGGGGTATCGACGGTGTTAAGGCCACATGACTTCTGGATATGACTAATCACACGCCGCAGCCAAACACATTCACGTGAGGCTTCATACAGGCTATAATCTCTGAGTGGTTGGTAGAAGTTGCTACCGATGTCATTTACAAGACCACCAGAAAAGGTACTGCATCACCGCAGAGAAACACAAAAACAAGTCGAGATTTGGCAGCGTGGGGATCAAACAGATAGCCAGCATCCATATATCCCACCATGGTCAAGTTTTGGTTCTTCTGGAAAAACAAACCAAGATCTTGAGTATCTTGGAGATATCTGATCTGATCTTTACACCACCCAATATCTTACGGTTGAGTGAACTATTTCTTGCTAGCAAATTCACTGCGAATGCAATATCAGGCCTTGTGCAGTTCGCAAGGTACATGAGTGCTCCAATAGCACTTAAATATGGGACTTCAGGTCCTAAAACTTCCTCATCTTCCATCCTCGGTCTGAAAAGGGTCTTTATCCACTTCAAGGGATCTTACGACCGTGGGGGTTTTCAAGGGATGTGATTTATCCATATTAAACCTTTCCAATACCTTCCGGGTATAGGATGACTAGTGAACAAGAATTCCTTCTAGGAGATGCTCTAGCTGCAGGCCTAAGCAAAATTTAGTTTTACCCAAATCTTTCATCTCAAACTCCGTCGTGAGGTAAGCACTTGCTTTCTTTATCTCCTCTGTGGTTCCGATGATGTTCAGATCATCGACATACACTGAGGTGATACTGAATCCATTCTGGGATTTCTTTATGAACGCATAGGGACAATCATCATTATTAGAGTATCCCTTCTTCAGGAGGAGCTCACTAAGCCGGTTATACCACATTCTTCCCGACTGTTTTAATCCGTATAGCGATCTCTGCAGTTTGACGCTATACATGTTGCGATTATTAGGATCCGAGACTTTTATTTCTTGAGGACTTTCATATAAATGTCCGAATCCGATGACCCATATAAATATGCGGTCACCACATCCATCAACTGCATTTCTAAATTTAAGCGGTTGCCATTGATATTAGATATCGGAACGTTATTCCACTCAACACAGGAGAATAGGTTTCATCGTAATCGATGCCGGGTCTCTGCGTGAACCCTTGTGCTACAAGCCTCGCTTTTTATATCTCACCACCTGAGTATTTTCATTTCTCTTCTAGATGAAAAACCCATTTGATCCTGTAGGGAATCACTTTAGGAAATATTCAGTCAACAGGACCAGAAATTTTCCTCTTATTAAGCGAGCGCTGCCTCAATTGCTTCTTTTGACCCTATTTGAGCGCTTCTGGCACTCTGCCATGTACTTTGAATCTAGATCCAGTTTTTAGCAATTTTAGAGGCAAATACATGTCGACAATTGTAGTCTTTTCTTTTATTTATTTCTCCTGCATCACTTCGGGGATATATCTATATAAATTTTTTCCAGCTCCTCGTGATTTCCCACAACGACGGAGTCTGGGTGTTCCGACTTCCCAGCGTGGAATTGTGCGCGCAAATATACGCTGGGTTATCATCTTTAGGATGGATCACTTCAGAGATATTACCATCTCCAGGATGGCCCACTTCAGGGATTTTCTCATCATCAGGTTGAGCTTCTTCCACTGTTATGGGTAGTGTTCTTATTTGTTCGGTTCTCTACTTCTGTGAACGTCTCCGCGGAATTGAGTCCCGTACACTTGGAGGCATCCCCCTCTTCTTATCATGAGAGTCAAGAGTAGGTTCAATATCCTTCTAGGGTATCTCCACTCTTTTAAGTGCATATACTTCAGGTATATGAGATCTTTCACTCCCTTATGACCAGTGAAGGTATTTGGCAGATTATTAGCTTATTTATTTGATTTATTATCCTTGAACTTCAAGTTCGGTCTTTCTAGTGCGTGGGTCTAAGGACTAGGCATTACGAAATGTGGTACTTATCTCCCCTAATGCCGAAAAATGTCCTTAGTATAATCGTCTTCGAAGTCATGTATGGATCCCTGTCATAGGCTCTAGGTATTTGAATATATGACGGAGATTCATAACCTACATGGATCCTCAACTGCTGGTGAGGTCCTATAGTTGTACGCTGTGGTGGAGAGATTAGCATGTATACAACACAGCCAGATTTTCGCAGATGGGAAATACTTAATTCTTTTCCACGCACTATCTGCAACGGAAAAATTTCGTAATATGCAGTTGGTCTGAGTTGAATTATTACCGCAGTATGCAAGACGCTGCGTGGCCCCAACAACGGTGGGAAGCCAATTATTCTCGCAAAGCAGACCAAGCAATAAGTTTTATTCTCTTAATTAATGACTCTGCAAGGCCATTTTTATATATTATGGCCGCAGAATTATTTATTATTCTTCTCATCATATTCAACCCGGGATGACCCAGACGATCATGCCAGAGCTTAAATATTACTGGGGTTTTAACTATGGTTTTTATCACAACATAAACTTCTGGTTTTCATTGCAACATAAATATCATAGCATGATTAAATAAATTTCCTGGGAAAATCACACTTTATTAAATTTGACTGATAATCGCTCAACAGGAGCATAGACCATTGTTCATCTAGGAACACAAAGACTAAACTGATAAATGAGGCTCTTAAGGAGTTTCTAAAGGATAATGCGACATCGACTCAAAAGGAAAAACTGGGAGACTACTCCATGTCCCCATATAAATCATTTATATCGTCCTCCTGGGACCTTTCTTTATTCTTCTGGAATACTTTTAGCTCATCCCCAACGAAATCATCCTCCTCCATGCGATATTCGGTCTTCAGGTCCGTATGGAGATGGTACCTTAGGGAGAGTAGGAGCACCAGTTTCAGACTGGGAAATTGTGGTTCCAAGGGATCAAGCTGTCAAGTTAATCTTGGCATTTAGTAGTTGCTGCCATTCAGGGCAAGCTCAACAAATTCTTTATTTGCGTTGTCAGACATATCCTATATGCAAATAAAATAGAGATTTTACTTCAGGTAAAATATTGTTTTGCATTCTTATCATTGAATTAGTAAAGTCTGGTCTATATCTATTCAGTAGATAATTATCACAGATTTTTCAGGATTTTCCTAGCATTTTTGTAATTTTCTGCTAATTATTAAGCAATTTCCAGAATTATTAATTAACAGAGGGATAAATTTCAACGTGAAATAATCCTTGCATGATGCTAATTACATCTTATGTGGCTCTTATTGGTTGGGTATGAAATCATGTAATGAATGCCTCCGTCAACATAACTCTTGGCCAGGTCAACCCGCCCCGAGGGCTCACAGAGGGAGGGAGCACTTCCTGATTTCGGGTGCCAATTAAGAAACCTAGCCTCATGTGTGTTTTCCTTAGACACCAATTGTCATGTATCCGTTCCTTCAATACAGCAATCAAAAACCCAATCACTAATGCCCTCAAGTACAAAACCGTTTTGATAGTTCGACTATTTCCATAATTTTTCTAGCATTTCAGATAATCACTAAGCAATTTTTAGAATTACTTAAATAACAGAACATAAATTTCATCACATTTAAATCATGGCATAAAGCAAGAAAAATAATTCATAGAATGAACTTCCAAAGATGATCTAAATACTAATTTATCAAACTTTTACGGAGGTCCATAACCTAGAAAATCTAAATTCTAGGATTTATCACCAATTTTTGGAATATATATGTTTTAACGGGTGGGCCGCAGGGCACATCGGCCCGCTTAACCACTAGCCCAATTCTCCACTCGGCCATATGACCTATCAGCCCGCTCCGGCTATTGGTGCTAGATCAAGATGGGCTTCTCTTTCGGGTGGGCTGCCGGCCCAAACGACCCGATCGGACCAAGCACAAACACCAGAGAAAACCCTAGCCGCATGTCTCATACGGCGCAAGGCACAAGTTGAGCATGGCACTGGCGGCCGAGGCGACGCTGCAGCAAGCGCGGGTTCGACTGCGGACAGACGGTGACCGACCGGATCGAGACCAGGTTGCAGCAGCCGGCAGCTTGGGGTTTCACAGCTGCCACCGCAAACTCCAAAAAGAAGCCAAGCCACTATGCGCCGCTTTGGGTGTCGCCGCGCAAGCTACTAGCATCGCCACCGCCGGAGCTACGGGCTGCGACACACACGTTTCAGGCGCTGCCACCTGATCAACACTGCCACTGGATCGACGTCACCACCGGAGCTACGGGCGCCGTCGTATGGCTTCGGTCTCGGGTGCCTCAACTGGAGCTACCGGCGCCGCCGCACGGCTTCTGGCTCGGGGTCGCCTCCTGGGCTGACACCGGCGTGGGCTGCACCACCTCGGCGGGAGGCGACGGAGCGGACGCAGGCACCGCCGCTGCGAGGATGGTGACGCGTCGGGCTCGGTCAAGGAAGGTCGGCGGCGCTTCAGGCGCAGCGATCTGCGGTCGGGTGGGCGCACGCTTCGGGCAAAGCATCAGGCAGCGGGGCCGAGACAACTAGCAGCAAGCCCAGATTCTTCGGACGGCCGAGGAGTTTGACGGTGCGCGGGATCTTCGGGCCCATCGCCGGAGCATCAAGTGGCGCAACCGATCGATCGGTGTGGTGGGGCCGGCGACTGCGGGCGACACGGCAAGATCTGGTGGCTTCGAGCGAGGAGCGACCAGTGAGGCCGAGAAGGAGCAGCGGCTCCAGGCCGAAGCTCACAGGGTCGAGGCGGTGTGCTGCCGCCGAGAGGCTTTGAGGCCATCGGTGGATGCGGCTAGGAGGCAGAACGCCATACCTAGAGATGATTTTTTTTCTTCTTTTTCTTGATCAGGAGATAAACGGTAACAGGATTGCATCCTTAGATTGTGATTCAATCGACCATACCAATCTATTACCTTGATTTGATCTGAAGAAGAAAAACTGTAGATTATCGCGTAGGACTTTTCGGCAATCCGAGTGGGTGCCGGCGTGATGGCGAGTTGTCACAGATCGGATAGGACGATCAATCGCCGGTAGTAGTCGTTCGTCCGTCGTCGACGATCCTCCTTGCGGTAGAGACTCGTGCTGATAACGTGTTGTAAAACGTCGAAGAACGCCAACGAACAATCACCAATAGTAGATGCAATCACGAGAGTAAGAACAATAGACACACAATATAGGGGTGGAATTCTCTCTCGCTTTATTGATTTGATCGTTTACAATGAGGGGGCACCCAATATATATAGCGGTGTGAGAGAGAATTCGGATTAGACCACATTAGAAAGAGATAGAGTCCTAACCATATTTGGTTTAGGTTTCCTTATCTCACAACATATATGAAATTTTGGCTTCTCTTTTCTCTCCTAGTAGCCAGGATGTTCATCAAAATTAGTATAGGTACACTGACTACCAGGTGGGCCTCATCGACGTGCTGATTGGGCCACACATATCTCTTGTTCACTTCTACATTTACTTAAAAAAGACCGTATATAAAGAAATCTGGAACTCTCTCCGTTCATAAATATAAGATGCATTTAGATTTGTATAAAATTAATATTTGAGTAAAATTGAGAAATATACGAGTGAAAATGACTTAAGATACCCTCACTTAATTATCTTGGAAGATGAGAGATGATATTTTATGTGTGATGGTCATGAATAAATGTATATAGTTAAGAGAGAATAAATAAGGGTATAGTGGGAAAAGCCTCATTAAATCTACATGCAAGCCTTATATTTCTTAGCAAAACCATTTAAACTATAAGACTTATATTTCTAAACAAAGGGAGTATTAAAATAGGATTTGTTACCAGGATTATATACCGATCTATTGGCGCCAAAAACTTAATGTAGGGTTCATCAGTCACAACACACCAGGTGAACATCAGATTTAGAGTGTGCCAACCGATTTGACCCTGCAATCGGTAAGGAAAAATATAAAATTCACTCAAAACCGATCTCACAGGACAATCGACTTAGATCTAATCAGATGAAAGCCATCAAATCGAAGGTAAGGGGTAAACCTAATTAATCGATTAGGGCTAATCAGAGGGTAAAGTTAAATCGACTCTGAAGAGGCGATGCACAACAAGATTAGATTAAACTAAACTAAACCTGAAGACGTAATCAATGAATATCAACAATCGGCGATATGCAACTTTATTGATCAAAATCGGATTACAAAACTTTTAAATTACAAGAACTACTCCTAGTCGACAGAAAAGTAGGTGAAAAATATAATGAGGGCTGATTGATTTAATTGTGTTGTTGGCTTCGTCTGCCCACGTCTATCTTTTATACGTATCGGCCGATCGAATCCTATTACAATACGTTACAAATTATGATCTGTATCGGCCTTACTTCGAACGGTTTTTCCTTAAGAATCTCCACCGTTACCAAATATCTTCAAATCCATCCAAGTCATACATCGGCTATATCCCATTGACTCGAAACTACCGATTTTAACTACACCTACCAAATCTTGGTGCAAACATGACCATACACACAAAACTTCACCTAGGCTGATAGCTTGGACGGTCCAAATCTAACTACATCTTAATTGGAAATATTAAATCTTGGGTCGGACTAGACCAGGCTAGCACTAGGAATGATTCCATCCTTTATACCGGAAGAGATTGGCGCAAGGGCAGCCCACCCACGTGTCCCCCCACGCAATTTTGCGAAAAAGCCCCTCTATTTCTTCGAATTACGGATAGGTCCTTACGGATTGAATAGGTCCTTCGCGATTTCTTGTGAGGGGAATTTTTTTTTCTTAATCGCATTTGGGTCCCTCGTGCCGTATTTTACAGAAAAAAACTCACGTTAAATTCAAATCGCGAACAAGCCCTTTTCTAATTTTTCAAGATAGCGAACAGGTCCAAAAAATAGCAAACAGGCCCCTGCTCCTTACGTCTAGGTCCTTTCTCCGTTTTTCCCGGAAAAAATGTTTTCGCCACCAAAAAAACATAGATTCGTCTTCGTTTTTCTCGAAAAAAATGTTTTCACCACAAAAAAAACACAGATTCGTCGAAGGTTTATAGCAACTTATCGATTCGCCGTGGTTTTCTAAAAAAACACGGATTCGTCGAAGGTTTATAACAGCCCATGGATTCGCCAACGGGTCCTACCAACCCATTTTATTTAAAAAATACGAAGATCGAAAATTCAACCAAATTTTCCGTTTTCTAAAAAAACACAGATTTAGTCGAAGGTTTATAGCAGCCCATGGATTCGCCGATGGGTCCTATCGACTCTGAGCGGCCAAGAGCTGCAGCGCTATTATTGCTAGTAAATATTCATGACAGAAAGAAAAGGTTCAATCGTCTGTATCTGTCATGGTCGGACATAGCACATTTGTGATCTTATTCGGAAGTAAAGAAGAAGAAGAAGAAGAAGAAGAAGAAGAAAGAGCGATGAATGAATGAAAAAAGCATAATAAATTAATGAACAAAGCAATTGACCGAAATCTCCGATTCCTAGCTCTTGGATTTTTCCTTGTTCGAAGGGAATAGGTCTAGAATTGAAGTCATGGCTAGCTTGAGTAATAAGCACAAGCACGTATTGCTTGCAAGCTTCAACTACTCCAATGAAGTGGATAGCTAGGCTTGGTGGTATGGTCCTAAGTGCCACTGCAATTTCGGTTTGTGTTCCCACTTCCCAGTTCACAATCTGAAATCACAACTCATTAGGGTTCTGTTTTGAATTGAAAGTTTTCCGAGTTGAAACTTTATGATTGAAATTTTTCGAGATGAAATTTTTTGAGTTGAAATTTTCTAATTTGAAGATGATACATGGAATCCTATGAAAGGTATCTTTAAATTTATTAGTTTGAGATTAATCACAAAATAGTCATACCTACGGTTCTTTTACTCAAATTAAAAATTGTACAAGTTTGATTATAATCTAAAATTTTTTATGGTAGCTTAAGCATGCTCCCAACACTCTTCTCAAAAAGTTTGAAAACTTTCCAACATGATTTAATAGCTCAATTAAATCAGTGAAACTGCTGCAAAAACAAAAAAGATTAAGTGAACAAGATTAAAATAAAGTGAAACTGCTTCACCTGAGATCTAAAACTTGTTAGTTAAAATAAAGTGAATTAAGTTTATATTTTTGATCTAAAATGTAAACAAGATTAAGTTTATATTTTTAGTCTAAAATATAAACAAGATGATCTATCTAAATACTCTTAATGTACTCACAGTTCCAACTCTATAGATCTAATGAAGCTAAAAATATCCAGCTCCATCAAATCCACAAATTTAATAGAGCTCTTCCAAACTCCCTTAATATATATACCGAGTATTAAAGTTGGCGGATGGTAGGCCGAGGCACGGAGTTGGGCAGGCACTAGGCGCGACAAAGACGAGATTTATAGTGCCGTCGACGCTTGTGCTGGGCACGACCCTTGGCCGTGGGCAAAGACGCAGACACGTCACAGAAAATGGGCACAGCACGGGCATGGGCACGGCACTATGCAGGCACGATGGAGGCGAAACCCTAGCCATATAAAATCAATCCCCTCCCATTCGCGATTCGCCCATTCGGCCATTCCCCCCAATCCCCATCCCCAAATCCAAATCAATCCCCTCACGCCGTGAACCCTAGCCGCTCCGCCGCTGCGCGCCTCCATTGCTCGCTCTCCACCGCACGGGCACCATCGTCATCGACTCGTCGTCTCTAGTCTCCCGCAGTGCATCGCCATCTCGTTGTTGCCGCCACTCTCTAGTCTCCTCTCTGCGGGTCCGAGGCCGACGATGGCGGAGGAGCTCGATCCTACCTCCATCGACCATGATCTCAGGCTGCAAGGGGACACCGGAGAAGACTTGGGCCAAGATGACTTGTTCGGTAGCAGCGTAACGGAAGCTGCTGGCAGCGACGCCGATGGCGATCCCTCTGCTGCCGCAAGTCCATCGCAGGGTGACGATGCAAGCACCGGAGCCACGCGTCATGGCCGTGGTAAGACTACGAGGCCTAGAGCCTCCACCTCTGATGTGTGGAACGACTTTGAAAAATTGTTTAGAATCAATAATGGCAAGAAGGTGAGGTATACTGCTAAGTGCCTCATCTGCAAATCTACGTTGTCAGCTCTTTCTACTGATGGTACTGGACATTTGTCACAGCACCGTGATAGATGCAAACTGAAAGCCGATCATTGGCTAGGATTGATCCTTGCTTGATTCAATCCGCAGCCTTTGTTCGTCGATGGGATTCTGATCTGAGTAGCTCGTCTTGAACTTTGTCGTTTGATTGCTAGAGAAGATTTGCTGCTTTCCTTTGGTAAATCTGCTGCTTTTGAGGAATACATTAGGCGTGCCCATAATCCTAGATTTTCCAGTGTCTCCAGGAAAACCACTACTAGAGATATGGAGAAATATTTCAATGAACGCCGTAGTAAGCTTATGGAAACTTTGCAAAAGTCTGTTTCATCTGTTGCACTTACTTCTGATATTTGGTCTGGTAATGCTAAGGAGGATTACCTTAGTGTGGTTGCTCATTATGTTAATACTGATTGGGAACTAGAAAAAAGGGTTATAGGGCTTCGGCTGATTGATGTGTCACATTCAGGTGACAATATAGCTGACCGTGTTTCCTTTGTGATCATTGAGTTTGGCTTGTTTGATAAGGTCTTTTACGTTACATTGGACAATGTACGCAAACACTAGTGCCATGGATAAGCTCAAACCTTTGTTTAGTGATTATGTTGGATCATTTTCTTGCATCGGCGTTGTGCATGCCATATAATCAATCTAATTGTTAAGTCGGTTTGAAGCGCTGAAGCCTTATGTTGAGGCTTTCTACATGACATTTTATTTTTGAATTCTTCAAACCAACGTATTCTTTGCATACAAAAGCTATTGTGTTGCTATGAAGTGCATATACGTAAGTTTGGTTTGAACATAGATGTGAGATGGAACTCCACTTATCTCATCCTCAAGCACCTCATGCCATACAAAAGCACTTTTTGGTCTTCATACATACTCACTATCCCCAGCAATGAGGGCACCCTACTTACTGATGCACACTGGTATGTTGGTGAACAAGTTCTACAATTCCTAGAGCTGTTCCATGATTCAACTGTTGCTCTATCTAGTATTTATTATCCCACATCTCAATTGATGTTGCATCACATTCTTGACATTGCTGGACACCTTAATTGGTGGCATGAGCACAAACTTACTTATCCCATTCTATCTATATTAGCTAAAGATGTGATGAGAGTGCCTGTGTCCACTATATCTTCAGAATCTACTTTTAGTCTAACTGGAAGGGTGATCGAGGAGCGGCAACGTCGTTTGAACCTGAAATGGTGGAGATCTTTGTCTGCCTCAAGGATTGGGAGCAAGGTGAAGCTAGAGCTCAACACAATGTGGAGGACAAAGATCTTCAAAATTCATACACAAACTTGTTTTTTGATGGCGTTTACATTCTTCTTTGGTCTTTGGACCAACTAATGATACTATTACTAAAAGCGCCCTGAGCGATGTCGATTAATGTAATTATGTATTTACATTATGTAATGACTATATGGATTGTACTCTTTTGAACTTCAAACCGAGTTGGGTGTACTCTTTTTTCCTTTTAGGGTTTTCTCATGAGGTATGAGTTTTTACTTAAAAGGTTTTTAATGAAGCGACCAAACATTATATAAAATGACTCAAAATAATATTTGAAGTTTTTATTGTATAGTGCTGATGGGCCGGCACGGCACATAAAGCACAATGGGCTATTCGTGCCAGCACGACACTATTTTCCCCTCTTCGTGCGAGTGTGCGGCACGATCTTGACGCGTGGTAACGCGACACGACCACGATTAACTATTCGTGCGTCTTGCGTCTTTTTCTAAGCGGTCGTGGTCAATCGTGCTCGTACCGTGCCACCCATTTAGCTACCTATACCGAGTATATATGCTCGACAAAGTCTGTCCTAGCTCCTAGTCACTGTATGTAAAAGTGCATAGCACACATATACTTACACCTATTAGTCGACCGGTGCGAAACGTGTGAGACGAGTCCATCGGCGGCGGGTCCCTGCTGTCAGTCTCATGTGCCATGGCTTCCCTACCCTTCTCTCTCTCTCTCTCTCTCTCTCTCTCTCTTTCCCATCTCTTCTCTTCTACCAACGGTGATTTGATCTGATCCTCTCCTCTCCACCGAAGCACACGCCACCTCCAAACTCTCTCTGACTCTTGCTCTCTCTCTCTCCTCCTCTTCCTCCTCCGCCGCCGCCGCCGCCTCCCCGAAGTCGACTGAACTCGAGTGGAGACCCGTCCCTGTTGGTAAGCCCTACCTTGCTTGGATTGGTTCCACTTTGCCCTAGCCTGTAGTGTTCTTTGGTGCTACGGCTGTGAGCAACCTGAATCCAAATCAAAATCTTTTTGCGATATCCCGTCCGATCCGGTTCTCTCTCTGTGCGCGAATGCATCCATTACTGGAATACTCAATCGCGGATTTGTTTTCTGTTGGTAATGTAATCCGTTCTTCCGTATGGTTGGGTTCTTGTTCTTGAGCACACCCAAGATCGGTAGGACTCTAGGTTCATCCGCCCCTATTTTTGTGGTCCTAGCAACGTGGTTAGTGATGAGCACACCGTTCTTGGTTATGTTAGTGGGTGATGCAAATGCCTAGATGTGGATGATTGCGTATCCTCTGCTGTTATTCTTCTCTGCCTTCGTGGCCGTTGTCTCTGATCAGCTTGATGCGTACCGGTTCGTTTACTTAATGATCCGTGCGAGCACCTCTTCGATTGCCCTACGACCCTCTGCCGTCGCTCACGCTGACGGCAGACGATACGTTTCCGTATGTGCTGATAACTTGATATGGTTAAGAATGGCTCTAGCCTTTGTGTCTCTCAAATTGGCCTTTTTATGATGAGTTTGTTGGTGAAAGTGTTTATGATAGTTGTGGTCTAGTGCTAATTGAATCACTTTAGTTGGTTCAGGAGCATGACAATTGCTACCTGTTACTACCGTTCAGTTCTTGATAAATGAATGAATGAATTCTAGTTTCTGTCTTCATTGGGCAAGGCTTGATAAAATGTACTCGCTGTATAATGTAATTGAACACCTGATGCTTATGTAATAGCATCACTTGTCTGCTAGCCTGATACGCTGACATTTTTTTAAAAAAAATGATCAGATTTTGTGGATATGGCTGATAATGACAAAGAGGTGGTAGAGGGAACCGGAACCACCTCCCGAGGGGTGGACTGGGAAGTGGTGACTCTCACAGAATCTGCCTATGCAGCAGCGCCAGGTCCCAGTGGAACAGCAGGCAAACCTACAATAGAGAGCAAAGGCCTTGATGCAAGTAAGGACCAGCAGGGTTCATCAAATGCATTGCTCATGTCTGACCACTTTGTGTTTCCCCCAAGTGAGCATGAGAATCTGCCAATAGAAACCGGCTTTGATGAGATTCAGCCAGAAAAGAATGTGCAGGAAGCAAGTACCAGCATGGAAGATGAGACTTTCAAGAATGTGGGTGGAAAGTATGATGTTGGGTTAGAGTCAGACAGAATTCAATTCTATGATGAAGGTAAAAACCTCTCAGCTGATGTTGTAGAGATGAGGGGTGATGTAGCTGAGTCTGGTTCATTTCATGCTGAAGATGACGAGTATGATTTTGATGTTTGTGATGGTGACAATGATGGTGGTGACGATTCTCATGACAAATTGGATCTGCCTTCGGAATCTGCAGACACCAAGAGCCATGACTCTGGTGCCCCTTGTAAATGCTGGCTGAAGAAGCATATGTCATGCTTGTATCACCAAGCTAAGGAAACAAATGCTCTCTGGTCTGTGGTGGTTGCAGCTGCCCTGGTTGGGCTTGTAATTTTGGGACGCTGGCACAAAGACAAGTTGCACCTTAACCACCTTAAATGGCGTTCTAGCTCAGCAGTGAGGTATATTAAGCTCTTGATGCTTTTCAAATATAATGCATTTTCATAGGTTTGAAATCAATATGCTATTTCAAGTTTCAGAAAGAATATGAAGGTTAGCTTCCTTTCCCCTTTTTTGTAGCGTACAATAGTTAACTATGGTCACTAATTTGCATGTTACTGGCTTAGCGTTCACACCAGCACCTGTGCTCTCTTCCTAGCATGTGTGCAGTTTGTCCTAGGATTTTCTTTGCCACATAATGTTATTTCGACTTTCGAGCAGTAATAGCAAAATCCATTTCATACAGAAAGCAATTCTTTTTCTTGCTTGATTATGGGCCTGATTGAACAACACATGCAGAGTCTGTCCACAATTAAGCCTGCATGTGTACAGGATGATAGCTGGCCATAGTTAAATGAGCAGCAGAACAACTGTTGGGATAGCTCATTTCCCCCTAATTAATTACTGCAAGAATCTCATTGAGGACATAAACTCATCAACGGATGGTTCATAATAATTTTGGTTGGAGTTATGTTTTATCATCCATCCATCTTTGTCTGTCTCTGATATACTAGTTAGGACTTAAGAGGTAGTTTATATGGTGAAATGAATGATAATAGGTTGTTCTATCTGCATTTGGATAGATGTACTTTTTCTATGGGTGTGATTATTATTAGGAATGGGAACAGATCATATTCATATTGTACAGCGGTAATAGCAAATATGCATCCATTTTCTATGGCAAAGTTTACTTTCAAAATAATGTAGTTCTATATTTTGCATCAATAGAAAACATAATTCAAATAGTTGTGTATGGTCTTCAGCTGTTCATGCTGCAGATTTATGCAAGTATTGTTAATCTATAGCTCTATACCAAATCTGGGTTTGGCTGGTTTTGTGTTAGAATATGATTATTGTCATATCACTTGAATGGATTTGGGTACTTATATTAAGCCTACATGCTTGTTTCAGACACAGAAAATGCATCTCTTTATTGGAAAATCATAATCCATATCTGCATATTGTATTTAAGGCCTTGTTTGTTTCAACTTTTCCTCTAGCTTAAAAGCCAAAGTCCAAACAAATGGGTGGAAGTTTAAGCCACCTTACAACTGTAAGCCATAAGCCGGAAGAAAAACAAATGGGAGGAAGTTTAAGCCACCTTGGGGGTGGTGGTGGTGGTGGTGGTTGGGATGGAAATAAACTTTGCCACTCAAATTCATCGAAATTACCCACCAATGCTGTTGTGTATAAACTCAGTCCTCTCACTGACTCTCTCAATCCTCTCCTCTCTCCTCTGGTCCTCCCCTTCCTCACCGAAACATCCACCCTAGCCTCTCCCACTCCCATTCCAATCCCATCCCGTCTCCTATCACCAAATTGCCTAAATTTAAGGCCGGTCCTTGCGGCCCCGTCATCCCCTCATCTGACATCGGCAGCCTTGTCTCCCTTCGGCTGATGCCGACCACCTACTCCTCCATCTCACCGTCCTCTTGCCGCCCCTCTCATCTCTCTCACCCGACTGGCGAAGCACGGAGGACTGTGCGAGATGGCCGGATCCGGCCATGATGCAACGGGAGGTAACTGGATCAAGCCGTGGAACGGTGGGAGACAAGGCGGGTTCCTGCCAGATCCAGCCCTCATCGTCATTGGCTTGTTACGATCTGACATGTGCGTGATAGGAGGTTGCCGGATTCAACGTTAGCTTGGTGGGAGGTGGCCGACCTCTGTCAGCCTCTATTGGCCTCCCGCGACATCTACATACTGCGAGGTCGCCACTGATGAATCCGGCTGTCACCGCCTCCCCTTTGTCGTGGTCGTCATCCTCCATGTTGATGTCCTCCACCTTGGCACCAATGGATCCGGCTGACCCTGATGTTGCCACCCGCCAGATCTAACCGTCACCCCCCCCCCCCACCCGTGGGTCACCCCGGCTCTGTTTTTTGGACGATGGATAGATGATGAACAACAATTCTAATGTTTTTATGAATTGAGAATTGTGATATTCGGTTATGATGATTGCTATGTGTTCATTGATATCATGTTCTAACTCAAAACCTATGATATGCAAGCTCATTTGAATTAGGGTATTTGGACATTTCGTGCTTCACAACAATAAACCAACCCAAAAAAAATTAGCCTGTCAAACAGGTTGGCCTGGCTTAAAAGCGGACTGCTTTTAAGTTGTTTAAGCCAAAAAGCTTAAGCTCAAACAAACAGGGCCTAAGGCTTTAACTCCTCTTTTTCATATAGTCAGACTAGTAATCGCTCCAGTGGTATATAGTTTTCATGTTACATAAATTAGCTTTCTTATCGATATTTTATTATGTGAGTAGTTAGTCTACCTAAAAGTGGTGGATGTTATTTCATCACTTTTGATATAAAGTTAGTTCACACTGGCAATGTGCCTAGTTTCTTTCTTTGGCAGTATTATGATACTATATTGTCATATATATGTGATTTAACATGTTTGCCATCACATTAATGTTTTGAATGCATTACTTTTGTAGCATCACTTACTAAACTTATATGCAGCCACCAACTTGTTCTTTGTGGTTTCATATGAGAACATTCTTGTCTAAGCATTTTTACACCATGTCATTTAGATTTTTCAAGTCCTCTATCCTGGAAAGATAAATTTCACTTAGGTTCTTAACCTGTAACAGTGAACTAACAGGTTAGATTTTTTTGCTTCAGTGCCTTGTCCAGTGCAAAGGAACATCATAGATATATTAGCTTGTTTCTTTTGTTTTGATTATAACGGTTGACACTGACAATGACAAAGATTATATGAAATGATAATAGATTAGAAATTGGAACCTTTGGTTACATACTTGGAACCAATGCTTAAATGATTGAATTCTTGCCAATAAACCTCTTTTTTTTTTTCAATAAGGCCTTGCCAATCAACTTGGTTGCACTGTAATGTGATAGGCAAAATTCCTTGTGCTGTACAAAAAGATGTCATCCTCAATTCCTCATAGTTCTGTATTCTGAGTTTTGATGTTGATGGGGCATACCACTCATGTAGTCATGTACCAGTTTGTACTAGTGAAGATATCATGCACTGTTGCTTTCTAAATGTAATGTAGCAATTAGCAACAGTACCATGGTGCCTTGGGCCATCTCACAATGCTATTTTATATGTTTCATTTGAATGCATTTCTATTAATTATTTTAACGTCTTGGATCTAGATATAGATTGAGTATTTCCGCTAATTAGTTTACCGTCTTGGATCTTGATCTATGTCAAAGTACTTGCTAGTTTATTTTAAGGTGATGATATTTGAATTGTTCTTAGTGTCTTGTGCTTGAGCATTTGTACAACAAGCTTTGGGTTTTTGTTAAACAGTTCTATTTATGCGTACTGTTAAATTCAGCTCTATTTATTTGCTACAACATTTACTGCTATTGTTGTGGTTTGCTGCACAGAGTTTTCTTTGAACACCTATTGCCTTTATATGGAACTGCTTTGCAACGTCCATTGGCAGACATGTGAATCCAGGATGGATTAAGTCATGTGCTTTGCACTGAGGTATAGCAGTATAGGGAGTACCATTTTCGAGAGCTTTGTAATGAAATTAAGAGGCCTAGGGAGTGGCACCAACACATCAACAGCTTGCGTGAGGATTCTCTCACGTCCATTAGAAACAGTGTAGCACGGTCTGTCCTATTGAAAACGGAATACTTGAGACCCATTAGGGAAGAACACATTGTATTGTTTTCTGACACACTTTATCTAATAATTGCAAGTAAATATGTTTTTAAGGCATGTGTAAGGAGGCCTATGACATTATTTGTATATGGTGTAACTGTATATGATATATTAGTCCTATTCTGCTACCATGAACTTAATTCAAAGAAAAGTTATTGTTGAAACCAATTATCCCTCAAGTTGCATGGGAGTATGAAATGTGTTCAAGAGATGTTCCTTCCAAGTACCGAATGTACTTGATGCTGATTTTACTCAATGAATTGGTGATGTTAGGAGCAGCGCTTCTCTGTTGCTGTACTATAAATTTTGACAAAAGTTATTGCTCTTCATTGTAGGACTTTTGCATTCCTTTCCCCCCTGTATTTTGTCTAATTAAAAGGCTTTGTTCTGGCAGAGGGTGATCAACAGGGCTGGTGTGTGAGTTCGTTGTCGTCTTCATTAATACAACATCTGAAGAGTCTTACCAGTCTTCATTGATACAACCTCTGATGAGTCTTCATAAATCACCCTGAAGTTGTAACCAGGATGGTTGTGGCAATATGATCGTGACAATGACGAAAAGGAGTATTTCTAGTGTAATAATATGAAGTTTTACAGGGATTTGCTTGTAGCCTAGGTTGAGTGCTTTGCCGGCCGGATTCTGAGATGCCAAAGTTTCTTCCGCTATTCACATCAATCCCCTTGAGAATTGAGATATTACTTGGCAATAACATGATTTTGTTGTAAGCATTATGGTTGCTATGCATTTCAGACATTGTGTTTAGAGTTCTATTTCCTGCATAATTAATCAATCACTCTTTTAACTCTTGATAATTCTGTTAGTGCTTAATACTACCCCAATAACATAAAATTTCGGCCAACACTGAGTATCTGTTGCATATTTTAGCGTCAGAGAAGCAATACAGTAGAGTAGCTTCTGTTGTTACCAACATGTATCTATCACGATATCATTGGCTAACCAGCGCTCGTAAACACATTACCCTCGTGTACATGAGAATGGCTGTACAAGACAGCCACTGAAACAGCAGCCTACCGTAAAGCATAAATTCATGAGCTTCACAAAATCGAATCTCAGGCCAACATGCACTAGGAAAATCAGGCAAATCTCAGCAAACTTCACATGTTCAACCCTGCCAAGAAACATACTCTAATCCAACACACATCCTACGCAAATCCAGTAAGGACGACTCATGGCAAAATTCATCAACTTAATTACATCTCAAGCCCTGTCAAGAAACATGTGATGCCCAGAGCCTCACACGGCACAAGCTACTGAGAATTTGACATCATTCTTTGGGCTATTGTACAACGCACCTAGACATCACAGGTAACTTTTATATTGACAAACTACAACCCAGAAAGTTATCTCATGCACCTATGCTGCCAAGCCAGAAGAACAAGGGGAACTGTGCAATTGCCATGAAGAGCAGGAAATAGTGCTGCCGTGTCGAGCGCCTCTCGCTGCTTCTCATCTCTGTGAAGAGCACCCTCTTCATCGTCCTCACCAAGAACACCCCCATGCACAGGCTCGTCCACGGCATCATAACATAATACGAGTAAGCCCATAGAAGCCTTGCAACAACAGCAAGGGAAAGCCCAGCAAATAAATATCCGCCGTAAGCTACCAGGTCAAGCAGTGGCACCTCGCCTCCACCCATTGAGTAGAGCAGCCCTTTAAGGATCACAATCTGTAAGGCCCAGCCGATGAGTCCTCTTGTGAACTGCAGATTTATAGCTTCTGGAGTGAACCTGTGTCAGTATCAAGGACATCAGGAACATTGTGCTTGAAGTGTTACTGTTTCACAACCAAAGAACAATAGTCAAAAACTCACTTTCCCATGAAACCTAATGTAAAGCCTGCGAGAATAATGAAGCTACCAAATGCCATGAAAGGGATGTACAGATCTGGCGCATTTATGTCATAGATCGGAGGTTTGTAGGACAAGTGACCACCCACAGGCTCACTTATCCGAGTCCAGTGCCCCTGAAAAGGCATTGCAAGTACTAGTTTATTACAGTACACCAGACAGAAGAACCAGATTCATATGTAATGTTGCTAGGAAAGACAATCCACCCTGTGAAGGAACGGAAACAAGATGACTTTCAACTTGTTCCGGACATATTGATCATTCACATGGAAGTAATACTGCGGGTTGGAGAAGTATCTATTGATCTGCAAGATTATGATCCATAATTTAGAGATAGTATGCGAGTAATTAGAACACAAGGGACAAAGTTTCTTCAAAGGCTCCTTACATTGCTTTGCATGAATTCTGAACTGGAACCCAGAAACTTCTCCCCATATGCTCCCAACCCAGTCCTAATTATACCCGAGCTTGCACCATAAAATGGATTGCCAACTTGTCCAGGCTGAGTGTTTGTGGGGGGCATCTGTCCCATTGGGGGCATCTGCATTCCAGATGCATTTCTGTAGCCATCATACATGGCTGCAATCAAGAAGAAATATAAAAAACAATGCTACGACAAAATGATAAATAGAGATTAACGTGTGTGGTGGTCACATAAAATGGAATGAAATAAATCCTGAACATAACATTAGCATAATGTAACATACAATAAAATTAGTAAATTACAGACAGAGGTCATTTAGGATACCACTAGGGCGGTAAGTTCATTTCTTAATCACTAGGCATATCATTCAACTGATTCCTGCACAATTTCGAACAGCAAACATCACAAAATAGTTCAAAATGGCATCTGAGTCATCCTACAGTGTGGTATAATGAGAAAAATTCTAAAGGTAATAGAGAAATTTTATTTTACAGATCATCTGATATATGTGCCATACTGCCATATTATCAATTCAAAATTCGCTCAGTTTTATGGTGAGCATCGTCCAATATATGTATACCTCTAAACTTCTACCCCCTGACTTGTTAGTTTAATGACGGTACCAAGAAATATCATCCTCTGTGACTGTCATTGTAAGTTGGCAAGAAAAGAATTTCAGCTTCATGGGGAGTAGGGAAGCAAGCTGCTCGGACAGATTGAGCTAATCTCTTTGCCCTTAGTGATGTTGATGTACTAAAAATGCAACAATAGCAAACTGCTCTTTTGTTAAAATCTATGGTATAGGCAAACTGGAGAACCGTCATGCTTGGATCGCACTGAGTAGTAATGCTAGCATGTCGTTCTTTTCAGCTCTGTTGCTAGATCGTACAAATCTCTACTTCCATACACAGCATCAGTAACTGTCATCAAACAAGCAGAAAATCTGAATAAAAAAATTTATCATCCGGTCAACTTCCTAAGGACAATACAACAACAACAACAACAAAGCCTTTTAGTCCCAAGCAAGTTGGGGTAGGCTAGAGTTGAAACCTAAAACAATCCGCTAACAAAGGGAGAAAGAGAGAGATGACGAAGTAGAACAAAGCCTAAAACTATACCAAAATATGGCATAAAGCCTAATCAAGGTTCAGGCACGTGGATAGCTACTTTCCACGCACTTCTATCCAAAGCCAACTCTTTCGATATATTCCATCCTTTTAAATCCCTTTTGATTGCCTCCTCCCAAGGCAAGTTTGGCCGGTCCCTACCTCTCTTCACATTATTGTCGCGTCTTATGATGCCTCTATGCACTGGTGCCTCCAGAGGTCTCCGTTGTACATGTCCAAACCATCTCAACCGGTGTTGTATAAGCTTTTCTTCAATTGGAGCTACCCTATCGATCACTTATCTCGTCGTTTGAACTCGGTCCATTCTTGTATGACCACAAATCTAACGCAACATCGCATCTCTGCGACACTTAATTCTTGAACATGCCGTCTTTTAGTAGGCCAACATTACGCACCATACAACATCGCGAGTCTAATAGCCATCCTATAGAACTTGCCTTTTAGCTTCGTGGTACCCTCTTGTCACGAGAAGCGCCAGGATGCTTGCGCCATTTCATCCATCCCGCTTTAATTCTATGGTTAACATCTTCATCAATATCTCCATCTCTCTGTAGCATCGATCCCAAGTATCGAAGGTATCCTTCTTGGGCACTATCGACCTTCCAAACTCACATCTCCCTCCTCATGTCTAGTAGTACCGAAGTCACATCTCATATACTCGGTTTTAGTCCTACTAAGTCTAAAACCTTTCGAATCTAGGGTCTGCCATACAACTCTAGTTTCCTATTTACTCCTTGGCTTTCATCCACTAGAACTACATAAATCGACCAAAAAGCATACACCACCGGATATCTCCTTGAATATCCTCGTGACCTCATCCATCACCAAGGCGAAGAGGTAAGGGCTCGGTGACCCTTGATGTAGTCCTATTTTAATCGAAGTCATCTGTGTCACCATCAGTTGTTCGAACACTAGTCACAACATTGTTGTACATGTCCTGTGAGGTAACATACTTTGTTGGGACTTTATGCTTTTCCAAAGCCCACCACATAACATTTCTTGGTATCTTATCATAAGCCTTCTCCAAGTCGTGAAAACCATGTGTAGGTCCTTCTTCGCTCCTATCTGGCTCCATAACTTGTCTTATTAAGAACAATGCTTCAATGAGTGCGACCTTAGGGCATGAACCCAAATTGGTTCATGGTGATCGCGTCATTCTTCTCAAGCGATGCTCTATAACTCTCTCCCATAGCTTCATAGTGTGGCTCATCGGTTTAATCCCCTGTAATTAGTACAACTTTGAATATCTCCTTGTTCTTGAAGATTGGTACTAATATACTTCTCCTCACTCTTGGGCATCTTGTTAAATCCAGAAAAATATGGTTGAACAGACTTGGTTAGCCATACTATAGCTATATCCCCGAGGCATTTCCACACCTCGATTGGGATACCATCAGGGCCATCGCCTTGCCCCCTTTCATCCTTTTTAAAGCTTCTCTAATCTCAGTTTCTTGGATCCTACGTACAAAACATCTATTGGTGTCATCAAAAGGGTCGTCCAACTGAATAGTCGTGTTCTCATTCTCACCATTGAACAAATTGTCAAAGTACTCGCGCCATCTATGTTTGATGTCCTCCTTCACCAAGAGTTGATCTCTCTCATCCTTAATGCATTTAACTTGATTGAGGTCCCTCGTCTTCCTCTCGCGAATCCTAGCCATCTTATAAACGTCCTTCTCTCCTTTCTTTGTACTTAGCCGTTGGTAAAGATCCTCATAGGCGTGGCCCTTTGCCTCACTCATGGCTCGCTTCGCGGTCTTCTTTGCCACCTTGTACCTCTCTATATTGTCCGCACTCCTGTCATGGTACAGCGCTTATAGCATTCTTTCTTCTCCTTAATAGCCTTTTGGACATCCTCGTTCCACCACCAAATATCTTTAGGTACACCTCAGCTCCTTTGGTCACTCCAAGCACCTCAAAGCCACCTTCCTAATGCAAGTTGTCATCTTCACCTACATGTTGTTTGCGTCTTCTCCTTCGTTCCAAGAGCCCTCATAATAACCCTTTCCTAAAGACTCCGATGCCTCCTTTGAGTTTCCACCACTTCGTTCTCACGATTTTAGTTTGTTTATCCCTATAGGCATGCAGCAAAGCGAAAGTCAGCCCACAAGCTTGTGTTGAGAGACAACACACTCTCCGGGTATCACCTTACAATCCAAGCATGCTGGTTTGTCCTCTCTTCTTGTGAGAACAAAGTTGATCGACTAGAGTTTTGGCCCTCTTGAAGGTCACCAAATGAGATTGTCTCTTCCTAAAGAAAGTGTTGGCTATCATCGATTATAAGCTATAGCAAAGTCCAAGACTTCCTCTCCTCTGATTCCTACTACCATACCCAAAACCTCCATGTGCCACCTCATACCCTGCATTTGTTGTACCTACATGACCATTGAGATCTCCTCCTATGAACAGCTTCTCATTGGTGGGTACCGCTCTAACCACACCATCTAAGTCTTTCCAGAACTGTCTTTTAGCACTCTCATTGTGGCCTACCTGGGGAGCATACGCACTTATTACGCTCAAATCTAAATCACCAATGACAAGCTTGACTAGGATGATCCTATCTCCTTGCCTCTTAACATCCACCACTCCATTCTTGAGGCTCTTATCAATTAAGATGCCTACTCCATTCCTATTTGCAACTGTTCCTGTGTACTAGAGCTTGAAGCTAGTGTTCTCCACCTCCTTCGCTTTTTGTCCCTTCCGTTTTGTCTCCTGCACGCATAGGATATTTACCGTCTCGATCATTGTGTCAACTAACTCTCTTAACTTACCTATAAGGGACCCTACATTCCAACTACCTAGCCTAATCCTAGTAAACTCGATTAGCTTCCTTACCCTCGCACTGTCGGGCAGTGTGAAGACCCTTCTCATTTATCACTACACCGGACACCGATGTAGCGTGCCACTAAGGGAAGCGACGACCGATCCTTACTCACTTAACTGCCGTGTCGAGATCACGACACGGCATGTCACCAAGGGGTGTGGCCGCCCTGCCCATTTAACACCATACTCGGGTTCGATATGGCGCGTCGCTAAGAGGGTTACGCCCCAACGGTTTTCTCTTGGGTTTCATCTCCATTTAAGTAGCTAAGTTTTTACGTTGGCTCGCCACGTCTATCACAACCTTTTAGGGACAGGACCCCCCTCCTCCTTTATCCAGGCTTGGGTCCGGCTATGTTGAGACAACATAGGCGGAGACCGGCTATGTTGAGAGCATCAAACTAATTCAATCAAGCTTTTCAATTTTCAACCTACATTCCAATACACTAACCCGCCTTTTATCAAACCTAAGTCCATAGTTAGAGCTGACAAGAATAAGCAGTTATAAATAAACCCCATTGCGAGATCACTGATACAATATATCAAACTATTCCATACAAGATTACAATAAATTGAACAAGATTTTGCAGCCTAACATTGCCATGTCCACGGAGGTGTTTCACATGGATTTCCAGATTAAACTATTATAAATTCTACCTGAGCACATAACCCACGGGGAGGTTCATCACTAAAAGTGAATTTACCAACAAAAGTTTCCCAAAGGAATACTAGTGTGCTGAATTGGTGAAATTTATGTTCTAATCTTTGCATACCAAATCACTTAAACAAAAGAAATTGTGGGGTGATGTTAAACCTAAATTTTGCATAGTAAACCATCCAAAGTTGCCTAAAAGAAGAAGAAAAAAAAATCCGTGCTATTGCACAAGATTGAATAAACCTAATAACATCGGTGCCAAATCCCCGAACTGTCAATCCTTAACAAAAGGAGGGATAAGGGCGAAAACAAGAACGAAAACCTCCAGCAGTTCAAGTAATAAAAGATGCAAAATTCAGCAAACAAAAAGGCACATGCACAAGAAAGAAGCAAGAACAGGCAAAGAAGGGGGCACCAGTAAATCAGTAATCGCTGCAAGAAAACTACACACGGGATTGCGCGGAAAGATGGGGAATTTTACCTGAAGCGATCTGCTGTTGATTCAGGAAGGGGGGTCGAGGGCGAGGGCGCGGAGCAGCAGAGAGAGAAAGGGATTAGGGAAGAAGGATGCGAGAAGATTGCGCTGCGAGTTGTTTCACGCGGTGGAAGAACGCTGCTTTGGTTTCTTAGGACGGAAAGCCAAGCGCCAGCGCACACTGTAGATCGAGATTCTTTACTTGGTCTTCAACATTTTTCTTTCTCGAATTTTTTTCATAAAACCCCTGCTATTTGCTATTGTCTGGTGGGAGTTGGGACTATGGATACAAATTTTACTGAATTTTAGGATTTTAGGCCATTATAAAATCTAAATTACCAGTTGGATAAAAATTTTCAAAAATTGTGAAATTGCTACAGTAATTCCATTTTTTCGATGAAATTTTGTGATTTTGAACTTTTAGGGTCGGATTTGACCGGATTTGGTCCCATAACCCTTAAGAAAATCATATTCTATGAAATTTGTTGAAAAACCGAATTTTTGAGATATTTTAAAATTTTGATAGAAACATTGTTAGATTTTTATAAAATTGTACAAGCTTGATAATGATCTAAAAATTTTGTGGTACTATCTTTAGTAGTGTAGGATCATACCAAACAAATTTAAAAATAATTGAACTTCATTTTTATCTTTAAAAATAAAAAACAGAATGAACATAATTGGAACAACAATATTATCAGAATTTTATAAATTTTCTTGAGTATGATCATGATCTAAAAATTTTATGAGAGATTAAGAATTGTCTCAGTGCTATTTTATAAAATTTTCAAAAATTTCAACTTTTTTGTTTAGTCAATCAAATCTATGTAAGCATTGAACCTTATTTGTTATATTATATTTCAAAAATAAAAAAAAGAAAGAACATAAATGGTATTGTGCCTTGTAAGAATTCTATAATTTCACTAGAGTGTGATCATGATTCAAAATTTTCATGAGATCTTAATCATTTCCTTATCTCCCTTCTGTAAAAAGTTCAAAAATTTTAAACCTTTTTTGATTGCTAAAGCAAATCTATGTATTCATCATCAGGCTTTTATTAGAACGTAACACTGTTAGAATTTTTAAAAAGTATTTATATAAGATTATCATCTAAATATTTTATAAAAAACACTAATGTTACATCAGGACCATCCAAAAAAAAATTTAAATTTTTTTAAAGTGGTTTGAACCATTTTTCATTTTGTTTAATTTTCTTAGGTAAGCCTTTTAACAGGCGTGTAGCTTTTTTTAAATTTTAAAAAATTCATGATGCTTGATCATCATTGAAAAATTTTATGAGAATATTAATTATGCATCATAACCATGCATAAAAAATATAAAATTTTTCTAATGTGGTTTGGACCATTTTTCATTCAGTTCAAATTTGCTAGTCAGCGTTTTATCACGATAGTAGCAATATTTGAATTTTTAAACATTCATTAGATATTATATCATCTAAAATTTTTATGAGAACATCATTGATGTCTCATAAACCTCTATAAAAAATTCAAAAATTTTCACATTGTTTGGACCATTGTTTTTTCAGTTGAAATTTGCCCGAAATTTCGGATATTTCACCCAAAATTTGGTCCAAAAAATCTGAATTTGAATTTTTGTTTTTAAATTGCATTCAGATTTTTTCTGAAATAATGAAATTTTGCTAAAATTTTTTATTTCAATAGGAGCGAGATATAAACCGAAAACGAAATTTGGAACCTGGTTGGGACAACAACAATTGGATACTTATTACTCCCTCTCATCACATCTAGGGATGAAAACAGATTAGATTGTTTCTGATCGATCTAGATAATCCTCAGACATGGATTCTGTCGAATCAGATAGTATCAGATTGGATGCGGATATGGATTTTTTTGTGTTAGATACGGATTTGGTAGCTCACTATCCGTTGGATACAAATACAGATTAGGATAATCTGAATATTGATGTGCCAGATATCTAGATATGCATATAGGTTGGGCCAAGGCTACTCTTTTGGCCCATAAAGGTTTGTGAATTTCAAAACTGTTTTCTAATTTAATTAATCCACAAATCAAGTTTTAATTATTAAAATTGGAAAATTAGCCCCAAAAATTATGTTTCTTTTGGAAAAGTTCCTAACACAATCTATCATTTAAAAAATTATTTTCAAGATTTTATCAGATTTTTAATTTTCTCAAAAATTCAAATACTGTTGTCCTTAATAGGAAAATATTTTTTTAAAAAAAATAAAAATGCATAAAAACTCATAAATACATAATTTATTATTTTAAACATAGTTCAACAAGGAATACAAATCTTGGGTCATTACATGTTCTTCATGAATGTTGGGATCAAATAAACTAGTTTCATTTTTTGGTTCATTATGTGTGTACAATCTAAGGGGTTATCATGTTCCGATAAATATCCATGATCATATCCATGTTGATCTGTATTTGCTCTGTATCTATATTTGATATTATTCATATTTGAATTCGTATCCAAACTATCCGTATCCTTATCCATATTTAAAAAAAATATGAAAACAAATATGATGGAACTATTATCAGTTCGTATTCGATTCGTTGTCATCCTTAATCACATATATATCACTTTAGACATAGCTGCGATCAAACTTTTAAAACTTTGACTATTAATATCTTTTAAATATTTAAATTGGATATATGAAATCATATGTATAGATTTTTCTCAAAAAGTATTTTCGTATTATAATATTATTGGGTTTTATAAATATATTAAAATATAAATTAGCGATCAAAGCTGCATTTTGAAGATCGTGTCAATATCCAAAATGACACCCAAGGCACAACAACGTTTTTCCTCCCTAGGTTGCCGCTAGGGCTATAAACGAGCGAGCTTGGCCTTCTAGGCTCGAACTCGGTAAAACTCGAGCGGAGCTCAAGTGAGGGTCCAAGCCTCAACTCAGGCTCGAGCTTGGTTCAAGTAAGCTCGATAAGCTTAGTAACAAACTCGAGAAAACTCGGCTCAAGGAAACTCGGTCCAAACTCGAGTCGGCTCGCGATCTATTTGAACACGGCTCGGTTAAGCTCGCAAGCTCGAGCTCGGCTTATTCGGAGCTCGAACCAAGCCTCTCACGAGCCAAGCTCGAGCAGCTCACGACTCTCAAACTTTTTTTACAGCCCTAGTTGCCGTCATTGAGGACTGAGTCGCCTTCACTACTTCCTTGCTTCTTCACATCAAACCAGCAAATTTGCCATATTGAAGGGTCTTGTTCCATCCATTTCGCCATTCTGGAAGATCACATCACCACATTGGAGAGCGAGCTAGATTGACCATGTCATCAGAAATCGCATGAAAAGGGGCGACCAAAAGGGAGTTTCAAACAGCCTCATACTAGAGAGGGTAGAAGCGTCACAAAAATAGTTACAGGGAAAATCAAACTATAATGTACTTCTAATAGGTTTTTGCAAATTTTTCTAGTGTTTAAGATGAAGTGGTGAGCCAAAAAATTGGTTCAAACTTCAAAGAAGTTTCCCAACTGACAATCTGGCATGCATGTAATGTCTTACATCAACAGCTTCATCATCTGAGGATATATATTTCAGAAAGACTTGTGTTCGGACGTTCGATGCACTGTTCATTTTTTCGGACATTTGCAACATTTTTTTCCTACATGTGCAATATTTTTTCCCTACGCGTGCAACATTTTCCTTCGATAACAGTATAAACAGTAGAAATGTTAGCACAGTAAATAGGTGTTAAAAATGTTAGCACAGTAAATGTTAGCACACATTAAAAAAATATTATAAGAAGCATCCGATGGAATGAATAGTGCATCGGACGTCCGATTGCTAGCACTCGCCTATATATTTTGCCCACAAGGGGCTGAGGGAGTATGTCACGTGGACTATCCACGTAAAAGTACAACGTGAGCCTGTTCAACAATTTATGCTTCGCTGTTTTACGTAGCAGACCATTAAATAAACCGATGGCAGTAACACAAAAAGGATTGATACACCGACCAGATGTTCACTATATAATTTGAGTATCTTGTAGGGTTTGAAATGATCATAGAAACACAACAATGGGCAATAGTTGCAGGAACAAAACTAGGTCGGCAGACAAAAGGGTTTGCATCAAGCTATTAGTCGGATATTCTGCTTAATTCACAGCAAAATGCAACTAATCCTCGAAGACCTCGAGACAGACATGTGCAAAAACAGACTAGTTAGTACAAAAAACAATCAGACTTTACACTTCTTGATGGAATATAGAAGCATTCTGCATATAATAGCCGAAACTGAAACTAGCTCACTAGTGTAATTGCTTCGCTATGGCACATGGCACCCAAAAGTCCCGAAGCTGAACCATCGATTACGATACATGGAACAAGATCAGAAGACGAGTTGCAATGAATCCCAGTGCGATTTCGATGTTACAGTTTTCAGTTATCTCTGTCCAAGAAGATGAATGGTGCCTCAAAAGTAAGGATATATCACTTCTTGGGGTAGTTGGTAGAATCAGGCCCTATGTCGCGTGATCCAGTATTCACATACGGTCCTCGGAAAGTAGCCTGAGGTGGCAGAGGCTTAGATGAATCAATAATAGGTCTGTTCTTTGACTTCCTGAAAAAGAAATGGACGGAGATAAAAAAGAAAGGTCAATGCACACTATACTTCTCCAAAGTTTCTTAATAGAGTAAATTTTACAAAACAATAGGTTTCTTATATAAACTATTAAAAAACTACAGGTTTTAGCTTATATGTCAGAAAACTATAGATTTAGGAGAATTTGTGTCACAAAACTATTGGTTTTAGAATTAACTATTTCTTGTAACGGGTTTAACAATGTGGGCCCACATAGCAGCCTCACGCATACATTCTAAAACATGTAGTTTTTTTATACAAATTCTCCTAAAATCTGTAGTTTTCGACATATAAGCTAGTTTTTTGATAGTGTGTATAAGAAACCTGTAGTTTTGTAAAATTTACTCTTCTTAATAAGTGCTGGAAAGATGTGAAGTTCACACTTACACAAAAAAGAATGGAAAAGCTAAGCCAGAACCAGCGAAGGCCAATAAGCCAGTAGCAACTAAAGCATTGCGTGCCTTGGACATGTGCTTCACTTAAGACTGTAAAAGAAAAGGAGAAAGTACATCAGGATAGCAAATACCACGGGAAGCTATATTTGTGAACAAGATGTAAAAAGCATTCGTGGTTAAAGAAAACAAAGTTTCAGAAAGATGTAAAAAGCATTGGCACATTATACGATCAGAAGACAAACAACTAACAAGTATATCACAAGATTTGTAAATGAGCCCAAATCAAAATGACATGACATTTCAAGACAACTGCAGTTGACATATGAAAATCGTATTGAATGTCTCAAATGCTAGTAATAAATTGTTGTTCTATTCGGTCCTATAACACAATACATACATAATAACATAACCACAAATCCGCAATATGGCATGACAACACTGATAATAACTTCAGACAGCAACATTGCTGCATTCTCATACATGGCAAAGTTTTAGCATCAAAATGATAAGTCATTCTGACACAAATTTAGGGATTACCTATGCACTGACCATAATGGTGTATTGGTATATCATCTTCTATGTTTGAATAGTGGAGTGCCTATGCTTTGCAAGGGGAACCCAAACCTTGCACAGTCACGCTAAATAGCAGTGTTTCACACACGCACATCATGCGAAGCAACCAAAGCAAAGAAGGTCATACAAAACAATTTTGTTGCGGCACAAAAGAACCAACACATTTCATATAATTCAATATATAAACAACCAATAGACAATCTTGTCACAATTACACTTTACCAATGGGAGAAGTCCACGTCATGCAATAAGTTCAAATGTCTTACTGAATACTGAGAAAAAAGAAAAAAAATTGATGCTCAAGGAATACCCATCCCTTTCTTTTATACCACATAAAAGAAAACCTGAAACACAATCTACAAAGAGAATAAAAACTAATATCAATAGCATAAATCCATTTTAGCTACTAAAAAGAGTGTGGTCCAAACAATGATCAATGTTTTTTTTTCCAGTTTTACAACCAACATTACTAAACATTGATCAACTATGCGACTTTTTTATTAATGTTGTTGACACAAGCAACAATGATCTTACAGAAATGTTTGGAACCTAGCAGTACAAAATACAATTTCTAATTCATTCACAAGTAATTCCCATAACAATACAATGAATATATTATTGCCTTACCTTTTTTTGTTGTTTTCATGATCAACCTCATTTCTTTTTTGAAGTTTACACTAAATCATTTCAAACTTATGGCATGATATGGACTTTTCCAATTGGTTAAATGTACTTGTGACAAGATGGTAATTATTTATTTACTGAATTATACCATGGAATATGTTAGTTCTATAGTGCTACAACAAAATTGTTTTATATGACCATCTTTGGTCTGGTGTGAGAGAGAACCGCTGCTATTTAGTGCAAGGTTTGATTTACCATTGCAAAGCATAATGAAAAAATTTAGAAAAGAAATTTTCCAAAATACAAAACTGAGGCCCTCAACAAACTTCAATATCTGTTGATTTCAAAAGGCTTATTTTAATTTTATTCTTGTCAGAGGTAGTAATTTACCCCCTTTTAGTTAAGTAATCAACTAAGCACTGCTTAAGTCAAACTAAATGTTGAATTGCACAGTTACATGTCTCAAAATAAACTTGCATTGGATTCTGCAACTATGCATCGACCAGACTTACTAACAATAACGAGGGTCACTACAAGTTGCACCAGAAAGTATACAACTTTAAGACATTTTCTTATCACCATAGGAGAACCCACACTATTATAACTTAACAAGTTAAAATAGCAAATCCCATCGTAACTGGGTTGCATCTTCTAATACTCTGTAACAATACTTATGGAATAGCTGAGTGACACAATCATACAAACAATTATTAGCACAATGCAAAATTGCCAGAGTCATTACTACTATAGACCCCACATCGTATAGATGAATAACTGAGACTGAATACCATGACAAATTGGAAGACCACAACAACTTTACTGCTTTCTCCAGTGCTCGAAAGCACTTTTCTAAAAAGAGCTTCATTTGAAGATACATTTCTAATTATCTTCAAAGGTTCAAGCTACCAGTAGTCACATGGAAAAAGCACTGTGCTTTAGGATATGAAAGCATATCTATAGAGGTGGCAAAGTAAGCTAAAAATCCTCTCCGTTAATTTTGTATTTTGGTCAATAAAATTTTAGAGAGAAAAAGTCCACTGTTAAAAAAACACGAGAAGTTTAGCATTTACCAATTTGTGAGTTGCTCATAAGGCATCAACAATTCGAAAGGAAACATGAAAATGCTCAAGTTGCTGTGAGAAAATTTCAATTCAATCATTTTTAAGACAAAGATACACTCTTAAAAAGCATACCAACAGGGGCGGACCTATCGTGGGGCATGGGGGTTTCAGTTGAACCCCCAAAAAATTTTGGAAAATAAACTGCTATTAGTACTCCATCACGCAACGAACAGCATGGATCGGAGTATCCATCCCAGAAAGAAAGATTTGGATGAGGCCGCTCGGAGGAAAGAAATGACCCCCCGCGAGGATGTTGACGGGGGATCTCCGGCTGCAGCTCACCGCGCCGGCCGCCAGAGAAGGGGGAGTGGGGAGATCTGGAGAACGGTGGAAACGAAGGAAGAGGAGGAGAAGAACTCACCGCGCCGGCCGCCGGAGAAGGGGACGCGAACGGTGGAAACGGAGAGAGGAGGTCTCGGTCGCTGCTTCAGAGGGCGAAGCGACGTCTGTCCTCAGTCTATACCGTCTAATTCCAAATCAGTAGCCGGACCCTCTTAACTGAACAGCGGCATAAGAATTTGTGACAACTTGTATTCTTCCCGATCATGGCCGTCCGTGGCTTCCCCTCTTCTATCGGAGCTTCGTAGCAGTTCAAAGCCTTAAACCATCGTCAATCAATGTAAAATAAAAAATGTTATTCTTCAAAGAAAAAAAAAAGAGCATGTAAAGGGTAGAAAATCCTCTTCGTTGCGTTGCCTTGGACTATCTAATTGTTCCCTTCTCTTGATATAAGATATTCCATTAGAAAATTATGATTGAAGCATTGGAGTAAACGTGATCACATCTTGAACAAAAAAAAACTATGTTCAATCAATCTTAACAAAAGAAAAACATTATTGATTCTCCAGTTATCTAAAGGAACCCAAAGAAATAAATCAATACTAGAATCTATGTGTCCAAGCTGTCAGTCGGCTAGAATCAATTAGAAACACATGTTGTCCCTAAAGCTTTGATAGTGAATTTTAGATCTGGTGGAGCAAACTGGCTTCCTCTCGATTCGAACCTCTTCAAAACAGTAGCTAGAAAGTGGCCCGTGGTGTGTACAGCCAAAAACTGAGCAAAAGATCAATAACGAGATGATCAAGTTGGGAATAGAAGACACCTAGGGACTCATGCCAAGGAGGAGGGGAGAGAGCTCTTGCCAACCATAGATGTGAAGAACATAATGGGAAGGAATGAAGGGGGGAAATCATTTACTTAGTTGTTGACCATCACTTGTTAGTTGACCTACAAATCTAACATCTCGTATGAAACGGACGACATAGATGGAGTAAAGGCAAAGTTTGCCTTTAGACCACAAAAAGAGAGGATGTACTTCCACAATATTCAGGCTTGGGTGTAAGAAAACTGGGCTAGAAACACTAGAAAAATAGAATATTTCTTCATATAAAAATGCTTCTCTACTTAAACAAAGCAAAGAAAATGACTAGACATTAGCTATTCAAAATTCTATCATTGAATTAATATCAAACTATTTTGGTTGATCCTACTCATTCTTATTATAACCACAAAACTATAGCAATTCTAATTAGCCACCATCACCTCTGTCCCCACCCCACAAGATGCCATCCCTACCTCTGCTATTGGTGCCACCCCCGCTACCGCCACTAGTGGCAATGGGGTGTAGGAGTCCTAGGAGAAGCTCCCACGCCCTGCCCCCCGCTAGGTCTCTCAGGGGAGGTGGTACTAGGGGTGAAAATAGGTCGGATACGGGCATATATTGCTCTTTTTGTATCCTAACCTATATTTTTTCCCGGATTCGAAACCGGATACGGGCTAACCGGATCCGGATACGAATCCGGATAATTCGGGATACGAATACGGGTTGGATATATGACGGATTTGGATCGGGAATGGATAATTCGAGAACGGATAATGCACGCATACATAAAGTAATATATGTTGAATCAAACCACACGAATACATGACAATAATAGTAAGATATATCTCAAACAAAACCACACGACCAACAAACATTCACAGTGCTCAACAATATACATTCACAGTGTTGTATTTCAATTGGCACTTGCCCTGCAGTGGTCCAAATAGTGGATGCCAAGCACACTCCAGTGCAAATAGACACTTCTCAACAGCATCTACTGATGATTGATGTTCTCCATAATACTTGAAAAGTTCTGCAAATGTCAACAATGATTCTGGATGATAAGGGTATTTTCCTAATATAGCTGCAAGAGCATTGACATCATTTGCTACTTTGGCAACCTCAAACAATTCTGCGTGGGTGATGAAGGATCATATACATACTGCTGGCGCAAGCGATGAAGAGTTTGGTTATTGAAAAAGTTAAGACTCTAGTGCAGATTCCTGTGGTACTTATGAAATTTTACGACGCCTTAAAATGAGGAAAAACAAAGAACTAGAATTGTTGGGGAGAGCTCAAATAAATGTGATATGTACTACAAATAATGGTTATACTTGTAGGGCACATATTTGGTGCAAACCACCTATTCCATGAAAATTTCGTGAAAACCACCCGAAAAAGTTTTGAAAAATTCTCAAAAAATTACCATATGTAGGGGAGGTGAACTTCTACAATCTGCAAAATTTGAAGATGAAACTCAATCGCATTTGACATTTTCATATCTTTCAAATGCGATTGAGTTTCATCTTCAAATTTTGCAGATTGTAGAAGTTCACCTCCCTACATATGGTAATTTTTTGAGTTTCTTTTTCTTTGATATCTTGTTTGTTTCAGGAACAACACTGGTAGGCTTCTTTTTCACAGAATGTTTCTATTCTGTATAACTCACATGTTACTCAGTGTCCACTTCATCTTCTTGTGGCAGGGTAAGCTCACAAGATTAGAACCAGGTTAACCACAAATAATACCTAGAGGCTAGGTATACCCATTCCAATGACAAACACACTACCGGGGAAGATGCTGTCGGGGAGGGGGAGCGCCGGCTAGGGGGAGTCACCGCTGGGGATGGGAAGCACTGCCACTGGCCGAGGCTCTCGAGATCTAGGAGGAGTCTGGCCGGGAGAGGTCGAGAGGAGCACCGGTCGGGGAGTTGCTTGGGGGGAGGAGGCCTTGACCGGACGAGGCCTCAGATCTGGGAGAGGAGTGCTGGCCAAGGAGGGGGAGTGCTAGCCGAGGAAGACGCCGCCTTGAAGGGGGAGCGCCGGCGCTGGTCGTGGCTCTCGGATTTGGGAGGAGCGTCAGCAACTCAACCTGCCAGCCAAGGGAGTCGCCGTCCGCCCATCTTGTTTGTTTGAGGAGGCAGGAGGAAGAGGGTTCAGGACGTTCGTTCACTTGTTCAGTGAGGTGGGAGCTGGGCCGCTGGGGGCATGGGCCATCGAGCTGACACATACGGTGGGTCGTGAGTGACCTCAAATCCGGATATCCGAATAATGAATTATCCGAAATCCGGTTCCCGACCCATATTTTCTGGATAGTGTATGCTCCGAATCCGATCCGATATCCGTTTTTCTTCCCAGATCCGTTTCTAAACAGATCCGACTTCAGATCGGGCGGGAACTATCCGTCTGTTTTCAACCCTAGGTGGCACCTATCCTTGATCCCCTAGGGACCCAACCTACATGATTCCTATGGGATTAAACAATAGGTTAAATTATATTTTAAAAATAATGTGATTTTATTGATTAATTTATAAGTATTTATGTTTTTAAATATAACTTTAAAAATTATATCCAAACTTATAGATTCAGTTTTAGCCCCAACATATAAGAAAAGATAGATTTATAAATAAAATAATATATTTATAAATTTTATCATGTCCTATGGGGCCTCACGAGGGGCAGTACTCTGAGAGAAATTACCATCTCTATTCTTCACTACTAGATCCATCATCTCAACCATCACATACTACTCATGATTGTCTCATGTCCCTTAACAGTCCTCCTATGTACCCATGGCTAGCGGCTCCTAATGCAAGTCTGTTGCTACCCTCCTCCCTCTATTGTTGGGGGTTCTTGTGAACTCAAACCCTAAATTGTATAAACTTGAACCCTAGCTCTATCAGACAATAGGACAAGTGGAATGCCTTGTCGGTCGAAGTACGAATTGTGATGCAAATCCAATGGTAATGAATTTGACTGTTTTCCTAACATTTTTAGTTAAATTTTATTTAACAATTCTTCTTAAATTATAGAGTATTATTTTTAAATCAAATATAGTAACATTTAACCCTACAATTATATATATACTTCTTTGCATAACAATTGTTAAAACTATGGAATTAAATAATTCTCCTCACTACTCTATAGAGGTAAACAAACATCATATAGTTAATTTAGCTAGATAATTAGGTTTCTAATATTGTTTTACTATTTATTAGGGTCTAGCACATAAGTTTATGAAAATACATATAAGGACACATTTGGATATAGAAATATAAAAAATTCTTGTACCATCACACGAAGAGCTTGAGAAAGGAATACATATCTTATATATCTTTTATATGCATTCTTTCCAAAATTTCATAAATAAGATTTTGACCATTAGTTAAGATAAACGATATTTCTCAAATTTTTATGTATGTAGTGCGCGCTAATTTCTCTTCTACACTCTATTTGTGTTTAATTAGTTCCATTACACAATTTCTTTTAAACAATAAAATAGTGTATTCTTATTTTTATGTCATTTTTTATATGAATATGATAACATGTACCATACCATGTTACTCCCTTTGTCTCACAATATAAGTCCATTTTTGTGAAAAAAGCATCGTCCCACAATATAAGTCTATCGAAGAGATTAAATGTGTAGTTATTACAATATTTCCACTTTGTGCCACTGCTTTAATGATACAAAAGTGGGTAAGTAGTTGTAGTACGCCATTCAATAGGGATATGCATGGTTCAATAACTTTTTTAGATTTAGGGTATGTTTGGGGAGCTACAGCTTTCTAAAAATTGTTTTTTAGTTTTCTAGGCTAAAAAGTAGCTGTAGCTTTTTATAAGAGGTTATTTGATAAACAATTAATTTCTCTAAGTAATAAGCTGCAAAAGCAAGTTCCACATAGCTTTTAGCTTTTGTTAGTTATATGTAGCTTCTAGCCCGCTTAAAAGCTAAGCTGTTTGGGGAAAGGGGTGTAACATCCCAATTTTTGCATTTCTTAGATTTATTATGCAATTTATATTTTTGTGAATTTTCTAGAATTTATTTAAATTATTTTGAATTTATTTGAATAGCACCTCTTGTTAAATTTATTTAAAAATCTAAAAAGTTTAAAAATTTAAAAAGTTTTATTTGGGTTTTAAATGCTCTAAAATATTTTCTAAAATTTTTGAATTTTTTTCTATGTATTTTAGCTTTACTAAATTTCTAAAATTGTTTTTATTTGCAAATATCTTAAAAAGCCAATAGAATAGTGTTGGGTCGAACCCATGCGGGCCTGGCCCAAGATCCACGTCGTGTCGGCCCAAGTCACACCGACGGCCCGCCAGCCCACAAACCCTAGAAGCTCGCCATTGGATCAAGTTTGAGCGGTCCCAATCAAGTCGTGTTGTCACATGTTTGGTTGCCGTTGGATTACGCTATGTGGACAGTTAGGATTGCATTGTCTTCGTCTAGTCCATCTCAAACTATGCCACCACGTTGGTTAGGGTTTTGAATTCTGTGTGGAAGCCGAGGCAATTTATTCACCGCCTTGTGCAACGTAAAGGCAACCTCAAGCCATGCATTTTGTCTCACCCTCTCCACCGTGTCTGTGGCTAGCTGCAAGTTCCCCACGTTGAGCTTGTTTGGTTCCGCTAGAAAATGTCGCCAAAGGTTCATCAGAGCGTCGTGTTCATTGTCTTCGTCTTCGCTGCCGGTAAGCCACAACCACCATGCCATTATTGCTGTCGCTAAGCTTTTCAATCATTGCATCTCGTGTGTATTATTCAAATCCTGTCGCATGTCAAGTCATCGAAACCAGCTGTCGCTTAGCTGGGCTGTTCGATCTATTTTGAATGGTTGGGATTGCGTCGAGTGTCGAGCCCATGGTAACTCTAGAGCTACCTATTCACCAGTAATCTCAGTCGTTAGATCTGGATCAGGAGACCATGTTTGTGCCGCGTGGCCATGCCGGCAGTACGACGTGTGTCCTAGCCGCACAACTGTCTTCAGCCGTCCGATCTTGGATGGGCGGACGAGATCTCATCGCGCGCTACGCCCAATTGCATGCCATCGCGTGTCGTCACTTGCATCACCACAGCATCAGCTAGTCCACCATACAGTAGCGATGGTCCATAGTGGACTCAGTGTGTTCGTGGACTGGGTCTATGGACCCCAGGCCTACATGTCAGTCTAATAGGATTTTTTTTCTCAATTTATTTTTATTCGGCTATTCATTTCTGACATCAGCATGACATCATAAATATGTTTTCCAGTAGAAAATTAATTTCACTAATTCGGATTTTCTATTTTTTTATTTTCTCATTATTTAAATCTTATTTTTCTGATTTTCTCAATATTGAAATCTTTAGAAAGCTCCATCATACGAATTTTGATTGAGGTGATTCTAGTTTTTAAAATTTTGTAAAATTAAGCTCTATTTAATAGTGAATTTTATTTAATTTTTAGAGTTGAGTTTTCTCTCTATTTTTGGTATTTATTGTTTTATTTATTCATTCGTGTAGACATCGAAGTACCCGAGGTGTTTGTGAGCAAGGAGCCAACTCAAGAACAAGGTTCAGAGTAGGATCAAGAGATTTTTGAAGATAAGTCATGCTTTGATCATGTTGAGCCCATGTTTTAAAAGTTATATTGTTTTAAACTATTGCATTCTAATTCAATATATACTTGTTTCGATTAATTTGGGATTAGCTATTCAACCAATTGAACTTAAATCTACCTTGTCATTTGTATGACATGATTCATTTGTCAGCCTAGTATGGTTTCTTATTAGTTGGTATCTATTAAATACCAATGTGGGTTAGCTAGAACGTGAATAGATTGTTTAGTCATGCAACGAGTTATTGATATCATTTTATGTGAGCAAATTTAATCTTCCTTAATGGAATATAGAACATATTTATGAATTGGTATGTCAGGTGTTGTCACACAATATTGATGATATTGTTGATGGCACGTGGTGCATGGTAATCAATTAGGGTGGTAAAATGATTTAGACCAAGGCATGTGGCAAGAGTTGCGATTTTATGGTGGACCAATGTGACATTTGGGCAGTCGTGTTGTGTTTAATAAATGGAAATTTATGGTATATCGGTAGTGGTGAATTTTTGGTAAGTCTTTTCGACAAATTTGGGTGCTCCTTGGCCGTAAACCTGTGATCCTTGGGTCCCCAAGCTCGGAAGGCCCGACCACGACACGGATGCATCTTGGCGCTCGACCTAAAGCTGTGAACCGGCTTCGACTCAGCTCGACCTCGAGCTCGGGCGGGATCGTTCAAGCCTTAGTCATACAGGATTTCGGATCGGCATTTGGTGTGATTACGAGCGGGTCGTGGGGATGACTCGAGTCTTGGCGGCAAGTTAAAGGCGATTCTTGCCGATCCTCAAGGTGCCTGAGGCCCCTTCAGAGATCGCTCTGGCCGTTCGTGCGAGCGAGATATAAAGACCAAGGGCGCATGAGCTCTAGAAGGACGAAGACAACACAATACACCTGGCAGCTCGAGCTAGGAATCGCCATTACTGTCTTGAGTTGTAAACACCTCTCTGTACGCCAACATAACAAGAGTCACCGCGCAAGGCGGCGGAATAAACTATTACCTTCACGAGGGCTCGAACGGTATAAACCCTTGTCTCGTGCTCGTTGTCGTCTGCTCAAACCATCTTCGCATCCGTTTTCTTCCTCGTTAAAGCGAAGCGCGGCTCGGGTCCCATAACCTGCTGACCTCTACCTCACTTCTTGCGGTTGGCGATCCGATCGTCGGCGGTGGCGCCACCGTGGGGCCGATTGTTTTGCTCTTCGCGAGAGCGACACGGGATCCCGGAGCATGGCGCCCTTCATCGGCGGATTTTCCTCGACACGGACTCGACTCCGTGTCCTGTTCATCGCCGCCGCCGTCGCCCGGCAACGCGTTACGGTGGCGGGACGGTCAAGCGCCGAGAAACGCGGATGGCCGTGATCCTGAGACCCCGAAGCGCGCCGGATGGTGCGAGTTGCCATCAACCAAGCCATAACGGCTCTCCGGCGGAGGCCGGAGAAAGCAACCGTCCTCTGAGCGCCAAGGTCCCTCCTCTGGGGGCGCCTCCGCGCTATCGCTCGGGTCATGGCCCGACCCCGATAAGCGAGTCGGAGCTCTTTGGCGAGCCTGGCGAAGAACTCGATCGAGTGCGGCCAGAAGTCGCACCTCCGCTGCAAAGCCAACACTCGAGGACCCGCTCGAATGCGATAACCGTCGCGCCGTCACCCGTCGGATGCCTCCTGCGCGAGGAGTTAGCTCGAACAGCGGGCTCGGGGCACGCGCCCAACCTGAGCCAGCGGCGTCCACGAACACCGCACCAACCCCGAGCCGAAAGAGCGCTCGGTCGTGGCGGCGGTCTGTGGACCTCTCCGGGGCGTTCGCCCGGCGCGCGGGGCGGGACCGCTGCGTTACCAACGGCGATTCCCATGCCGGCACGGTCGATCCGGGAGGTCAGGCGCCGGGGCGACCTCGACTCGAATCCGGCGGCGGCGGGGATCTTGTCGGCGATGACCCCGACCGGCGTGCACTGTCGACCTCTGGTGCATGGCGTACTCAAGCGCCGCCGTCGGCGTCTGACGGTGGCGGCCGCAGTTCAAGCCAGCTGTCGGTCGGCCGGCGGGACCAAAAACCGGACGAGTTCTTGTCCATCTACTCAACGCTATCCTAGCGGCGGAAACGAGCTCGTGATGGCAAACTACCTTCCGACCGTCTTGGGCGGGAGCGCGAGACTGGCACAACGAAGCGACTCCGCCGGTCGTGGCGCCAAATCGAGAATGCCCGCCGCTCCAACTACTAAAGTTATTCTGGCGGCAGGGAGAAGGACTGGATCGCGTCATCGGGGCAAACGAGCCGCTACGACTTTGTCGGCGTTTCATCCCACGAGAACACGATCCGAGCATTTACGATGAGGCCGTCATCAAGGCCTTCAAGTTCGGGGTTCGTGATCGGCGCCTCACAGAGGACACAGAGATCACATCGAGGCTCAGCGTCAACAAGCTTTTTCATGGCGGAGCGTCTGGCGGACGCGGATGACACCGTCTTGTTGAAGCGACTCGACCAAGGTAAGCAGTCTAAACCAAGCAGAGCCGGCCGTCCAACTCGGAGCGCCGACCATGGCACCGCCTCCAAGCGAGCCTTGCGATCGCGAGGCGGTGGAGGTCATGGTGTCGTTTGGCGGATGGCGGTGCGAGTCCTCGAGGTCGAGGTCAAGCTCGGGAGGACTCTAAGCCTCGCCAAGATCGACCTCGACCTCACCGAGGCGAAGAACCGGCCCAGCGGGAGGCCAGCGATCCGGACCCGGTGGGCCGATGCTCGGCCGCGAGGGTGAGGCGCCGCGGGATCTGACAAGCAAAGTTCGCCTATTCCACATGGCGGCGGCCATGATCTGTGGGCTGCGGGGCATGGCGAGAATAATTTGGGCGCTTTCTATGATGGGCGAGTGAGATGCCGTGCTCCGAAGGATGACGACCGGCCAGAGCGGTGAATGCGGTGCGAACCACAGCGACCTCGATTTGGAGTTCGGCAAAGCGCGGCCGGATCGATGTCATCTTCGGTGGCTCGTCGGCCTACGGACGGTAGCGAGTCAAGGCCGCGCTCGGACCATCTACGGTCGCCGTTGGGAAGCCCATCGGCGACCACCAAGTGGGCGGGGCCACCATCACCTTCTCTCCGGAGGGCGCCTCCAGTATGGCGAGACACGAAGACCGCCTTGGTCGTGACCCGACCATCGGCAACACATGATCGGTCGGCGTCATGGTTGGCAATGGCGGCTCTCTTAACTAACTGCGACGGTAAGCTGGCCGGATCTGATTCCCGGTCGAAGGTCAAGGCGTCGCCATTCCCTTCTTGGGATTGTGCGGGAGCTCGACCATTCCACAGGGCGGTGGTCTTGCCGTCACCTTGGCGGCTCGGACAACTTCGCGCGCCGTGGTCACCTTCGAGGTGGTCGAGGCGACCTTCCGTCTAGCGCCATCCTCGGGCGGCCGCCTTGGTCAAATTCATGGCCGCCAACCACTCGTACCGGTGCATGAAGTACTGGCCCAAATGGCATCATTACCGTGCGAGGCGTCTGCGGCGGCACATGGATCGAGACCAAGGCCTTGGCCCTTGCGGTATCTTTGCCCGGCGTGGTCGGGCGGCGACAAAGAATGCGCGCGAAGCGGCAATCCAGACCAGTGGGTCAGCGAAGGCGTCTTGCTCGATGAGCGACCCGACCAAATGCGTTCATGTCTCGGACGGGGTGAGTTCCAAATAGGAACTCGAGCTCGTCACCTTCCTCCGTGCCAACAAGGGTATATTAAGCAGGAACCCGCGGACATGCGGCGTTCAAGGAGGTGATCGAGCACAAATTCTGGTGGGATCCGGCTCCCGACACATGCGCGCGAAACTGCGTCGCTTCTCCTGGAGAAGGTCGCGATCATCAAGAAGAACCTTGACAAGCTCTTGAAAATTTGGGTTCATCAGGAGATTGATTACTCTGAGTGGTGGCCAACGGTCATCGTTCGGAAGAAAGCGGAAAGTGGAGAATGTGTATCGACCATACGAGGTTGAACTCGGCTTGCGAAGGACAACTTCAGCTTCAGCGCATCGACGGATCGTCAACTCCACGCAAATGCGGGATGTTGAGCTTTACGGATGCTTACTCGAGATACCACGGATCAAAGTGGCGATCGGCAGCGAAGCAAAACGGCCTTCATCACGCCATTTGGCACCTATTGCTACGACCATGTCATTTGGTGCTGCGCGCAATCACGAGGCCACACCGGCGTCGATGACCCGGGCGTTCGAGCCACGGTCGGACGGAACCTCGAGTCTCGTGGGCGATATTATAGTCAAAAGCCTCTCTGAAGGCGACCACGTTCGTGACCTCGAGAAACCTTCGCCAACACGGGCGGGCACAATATCAAACTCAACCACGAGAAGTGCGTGTTGGTGCGGCGTCCGATAGAGTGCTTTCGGCTTCATGATCGAGGGCTCGGGGTTGGTCAAACCGGAGAAGATCGAGGCGATCGAGAAGATGGCGCCTCAATCTCGGTCAGCGGTGCAAAGCCTCACCGGCGCGCGGCCGCCCTCGGCGAGTTCATCTCGAGGCTTGGCGGCGTGGGCTCCCATTCTTCCGGACCTGCGCCAAGCAGGGGCTTTGAGTGGACTCGAGGCGCGGCGATCGCCCGACAACTGAAGGTATATCTATCGTCACCACCTCTCCTTACAACGCCGCAACTTTGGCGAAGTTCTTTGCTCTACCTCGCGGCCACCGCCCATTTGTCGATCTTTGTCTTGGTGGCGGAGCGAGGATCTCGGCGACCCAATCTATTATGTCGTGAGGTCTTGCGGCAGAAGGGCGCTACCCGCAGTCTGAAGCTGCTATATGCTCTCCTCATGGCCAGCGGAAGCTCCGGCACTATTTTTGGCGCACTCGTGGTCGTCTGAGCAACTTCCTTCGGGGACATCTGAGAACCGGAGGCGGCGGATGAATCGCCAAGTGGGCCATGGGCTGGGGCGTTCGGCGTCCAGTCGTGTGCACGCCACGACCATAAAGTCGCAAGTGCTCGCCGACTTCGTGGTCGAGTGAGGCGTCGCATGACCGCTCCCGAGCCTCAAGGCGAAGAGGAGAAGCCACGGGTCATGTTCTTGACGGCTCGAGGTCCTTTAAGCGCTCGAAAGTGGAATCCTTATCCTTACCCGCGGCGATAAGTTGAGTCGTAATTCATTTTGGCTTCGGCGACTAACAACGTGGCGATCTGAAAGCCCTCTGGCGGCTTACGAGCTTGTAAGGATTTGGGTGTATCTGCTGGTCATGAAGGCGACTCGGCTCGTCATCAACCGGTTCAACAAAGACTACCGATGCTCGGGGACTCGATGGCAAAGTACCTCGCCGAGGTGCACAAGATGGAGAAGTGGTTCGAACTTGGAGATCAAGCACATCCCGGAGAGACAACTCAGTAGCGGACTTTCTCTCAAGCTCGGCTCCTCCGGCGGCGATATCACCGAAGTCATCACGGAACCTTTGGCGGCCCGTCGATCTCCGACCAAGAGGTCGTGCTCGCCCGTGGTCGGGGTATCCTCTGGGCGAGGCCATCACAATTACCTTGCGGGCGACATACCACCCGACCTGCGAGAGAGGCAGAATCAGCGCCGGGCAAGTCTATACACGCTTCGTTGAGGAAAGCTCTCTGAGCGAAATGTTTAGGCATCTGACGCGGTGCATCTCCACGGAGGAGGTAAGTACCTCTTACATGACATTCACTCGAGCCTCTGTGGGGCACACTCTTCGTCTGAGGACAATGGTCGGCAAGGCCTTTCGCATGGGGTACTATTGGCCTTGGTAACCGGGATGCTCGGGATATCGTCCGCTTTGCCGAGCATGCAGTTCCACACCGGAAATCGCATCGGCCGCCTCTGAGCTCCAGACCATCCGCTTGCTGGCCCTTCTCGACATGAAATTTGGACATCCTCGGCCCTTTTCCTCGAACAGCGGGGAAGAAGTTCTGATACGTCATGATCGACACCTTCACCAAGTGGATAGAGGTTTGAGCAGGTCTCGACCATAGCCTTTCGGCGGCGATTCGTTTCTTCCGCTTGTTCGTGGTCACAGTGCGGGGTTCCATGCAAACTTATCGCGACAACGGTACCCGGTTTACGGTGAGTTGTTCAAGGAGTTTTGCGAGAACTTCGGTATCAAAATATGCTTCACTTGGTGGCTCACCCTAGAACAGCGGAGGCGGCGGAGCAGCCAGCGAGCAAAGTGTCTAGGGCGTAAAGAGGCGAGTTGCGGATGAGCTCGGCCGTCTGGCAAAGGGTGGGTGGGCGAACTCCCCACCGTCCTATGGTCTATTCATTACCACGACAAGCCGAACCACGGGGTCCACGCCCTTCGGCTCGTGTTGATGTCGAAGCAAATCACGCCTCCAGGAGTCTGCTGGGCTCTGCCGAGTCGACAGTCGACCAAGTCGATTTCGAGCCTGACGATCTCGACCTTACCCTCGCGGAAGAAGTAAGATGCGTGCCTTTGCACGATCAGCGCACTACGCAAGCTCTTCGCGAGACATGCGTCTCGGTCGATGCGACCTAGGAAGCTCCTTGTTGGGGACCTAGCCGAGGCGGATTGAGCTCGTCGGCGCAACAAGTTGTCCCATGGTGGGAGGCCCTATAGAGTTGTTTCAATAGATCGCCACGGGGGCTTCTGGGCTAGCGATGCCGATGAAGAGCTCTCTAGCTCGTGGAACATAGATCAGCTTCGGAAGTTTTATGTGTAACCTCTATGCCTCACATTTCAATAAAAGCTGGTCTTTCATTCTTGCTCTTTTATATATGTTTCCACTTGTGCTGCTACTTTTATTTTTCGGCGGCTCCTTTTTTTTCGAACACGACCTTCGCGCGCAACGCATTCGCTCCTAGTCTAAGCGACGCGGGTTTTACGTTCACCCCCAGCGGAAGAGCTACACGTAAGTCGAACCTCTTCGCAATCTAGCTCTCCCCTGTGCCCGGGCTCGAACCAAGAACCTCGCCGCTTTGACGGTCGAGCAATGCGCATGGTTGCAAGGGGCGTACAAGCACTAATCTACTTAACGATGTTCGCTTCGTGTCCTTCTACCTTTGCGAATTGTTCCTCAAGATTGCAGGTCGTGGCCTCTCGTCCGTATCTACGTCTTGTGCCCAAGGCACGCGTCGCTCGACCTTGGGCCCAACGGGGGCTGGGTAAGGTTACCCTACCGGCGCACGACCTAACGAGCACGGGCACGGCAAACAAGCAAAGCAAAAAAAAAGAGAGAGGAGATTTCGAAGTATCCCCAAACCGCGAATTCACAACAGGGACAAGGTTTCTTTGTTCACCAAAAACAATCCACTACATTAAGTACATTCCACCTTTTAACGTTTCTCTGGTAGGCCATCTCGCATGAGCAAGCTTTTCTGCTCAGTGGGCCACTTTAGCCCTCGGGGTTGCGATCTCCCCTGGAGGTGGAGGCTTCTTTGGGAAGCGTCCACGGCTCGGCGTCGCTCGTCTTCAAGCTAGGCAGGGTGCTCTTTGCGCTTCAAGCCGCTCGAGCTTCTCTTGGTAGGGGACCACGGTCTCGGGCGGGGAGGGACTTCACGGGAGCCTTCTCCAGCGCCTCGACTTTAGCGCGCTCGACCTCGAGCGCCTTGGTGGCGCGATCGAGCTTCCCCTCAAGTTCGAGGATTTTGGCCTCGAGCTCGAGGGACGCTCTCGCCGTGGAGTGTGCCTGCTCCGCAGCGGCCTTCTCCAAGTCCTTGACCCTGGCCTGCTCGGTTTCGATCGTCTTGTTGGCGCACCCAAGTTCCTCCTCGAGCTCGAGGATCTTGGCCTCAAGCTCGAAAGTCGATGTCTCCGAGGAAGCCTTCTCCAGAGCTTCAATCTTGGCCCGCTCAACCTTGAGCGCCTTGGTGAAACGTCTTGCCTCTGCTCCTGGCCTTAAAACCGTGGTCACGTTCAAAGGCCCTGGCCTGCTCGAGCTCTGCCGCGTGGGCTACCTCCTGCGCCCTCATCGTCCGGCGCAGATCGTCGAGCTCTTGGGTCTTTTGCTCGAGCTCCCCCTGCTCGACCTCAATGGTCCGGATGAGCTTGTCGCGCTCAACCTCCCGCGCCTCTACTGCGTCGAGGAGACCCCTCAGCATGTCAGCATGCTCTTGAAGGCCTCGTAGCCCTCGAGAGGCATGGTCGGTCACCTTCACGACAAAAAGGGTGGCCAAAAATGAGAGGGGATAAGGAGGTCAAACTACGAGCTACGAAGTGTGCGAGAAGACCCTTACCTCGCGGAGATGCCCCTCCAGGCGTGCGCGGGTAAATTCCTCACGGTCATCAATACGACCGCGAGGGATCTCCTCCTCCTCGTCTGCCACCATCTGGGTCTGGGGATCGACCTCGGCCACCGGCGGCACACTGGGCGGGTCCCGAGTCCCGCCTCGAGGCGGCAGTCATCCTTGCCTCCTCCGGTGGGTTAAACCCGTCGGCAGGGGAGGCATGGCGGCAATGCTAGCCGATATCACGGCCGGGCCCCGCTCGTCTCGGCGCCAAGGGGCCGGCCGGATCCGCGCGGCATTCTCGACCTCCGTGGCACAGGATCGCGACCTCGGCACTTTCGGCGGTGGCGGCGGGAGACTGCGGAGCTCCTCGACCGATCACCTCGGTGGCCGGCGTGAGTCCGCAACCTCAGCCTTCGGGAGGCGATCGTGGTGGCGGGGTTTTGGAGGTCACTTCAAGTGTGGCCTCAAGGCCCTGAGTATCCTCCCCCATGGTGGCCGAGGAAACTTCGTCGGCGGCATCTGTGTCGTGGGCCTCCCCCATGTCGGAGTCCCCGCTGGCCGCGGGGTCGTTTTCTTCGGACGAGTCGTTGAGCCCTTGGTAGAACTTCATGGACCAAAGGCTGGCAGAAGGAGTGCGTGTCGGCGTGACGATCGCGGCGTGGGACCCGGCTCGGCGTTCTCCTCCTCGGACTCGGACTGCATACGGACAACGACCATCGTCCAAAGCAGGCAAGTTTCGAGCTCGGGTGCTCAAGGTCTGCGATCAAAAGCATACACTAAGGCAGAAGATCTGAAAGGGCGGTATGAGGCCAGGATCTGGGGGGCTTACTTGGGTGTGGGTCTCCTTCTCATGAGGGTCGTCGAAGGTCTTGTTGCCCCAATGCGGCGCCAGCGCTTGCGTGTCCTCGCGACACGAGGTCTCGGTCGGCCGGCTCGCGTCGCCCGCCCGGCGGAGGTTCGAGCTCGAGGTTCGGCGAAGTGCTCGAAGGCTGGCGGCGGCGGCACTCTGCTCTTGCATAAGGAAGGCTTGTCAAGCGACAAGGCACCTAAACACAAGCTCGGGGCTCGACTAGAAGGGCCCTTACGTGTGTGATCCCCCACCCGACATGGCGTTTCTTCGCCTCCGTCAGCAATCCGTGGGAGGAGGTCGCTTCTTCCTTTCTTGCTCCACCGCCCCATGCAGTGTGGAACATCCTCTTGGCGATCTCCGGCAACTCTGGTGGGCCTACGAGCAAGCGAAGCTCAGGAAGGGGCTCGCGGGCAATAGACTCGAGCGCTTGGTCGGGTAACTTACCTCGTCCTTTCGACGAAGTACATTCTTCGGGACGGGGTTGCCGATGACGTACTCGTGCGCCTGCTTCCCAAACATCTCGACCATCTGGCGGAGACCGGGACTCTTTATTTGCGGAGACAAGCGGTTGTCAAGAGAGGATCGGAGGATGCACGCAAGCCAGACCTTGGGGCAAGAAGACTTACCAGACGTGCCCTCGCGAGTCGGGTCGTCGCCCCCCTGGATCTCGTAGAATGGGTGCTCCCTCCGCCTAAGAGGGGACACACGATTCCGCAGGAAATCGTTGGCGATCGCCTGCCCATTGAGGCCGCGCGTGGCGCAGATATGAATGAGGACGATGGCCTCCTCGTCGACCTCGAGGTCATTTGACTCCGGAGTCTCCTTCTTGCGGTTGGCGATGGGGGTCGCCGTACCAGCGTCCGGTCTCATCCTCTTGAGTAGAACCGGTAGCTTTCGGACCACGGGCGAGGAATCCAGTGGAACTTGGGAAGCACCACTTGAGCCGACCATTGCCGAAAGTAGAGGCATCAGACCACGGGTCCTTCGGGCGGAAGAGGTGAAATCTTGGAAGAAGAAGCGAGGAGTCGGGAGGATCCTAGAAATCCCTCGCATAGATGGGAAAAGATGGTGAGGAGAAGAGCGGAGTTTGGCACAGTTGATGAGCTCGATGTCATGGCGGAGAGGGCATTGAGACAAACTCGCTCTCCGGTCCATAAGCCAAAGAGGGCATAGTGCTCGGTCTGCGAGCGATCTCGTCGTCCTTGGGGTCTTGCTTCGGTCTCATTGCCGGCAAGGCGCCATGTGAGCGGATCTAGCGGCCCGGGGACTCGAGCTCCTTCATCCTCGAGTCGCGACAGTACTCCTTCCTAACTTGGCCATGGCGGTTGTGGTGGTTTGATGCGAGGGAAAAAAGGCCTTGCTCGGCGAAAAGCTTGGAAAGCGAAGGCGAACCTTGCTCGGCGAGAAGCTTGGAAGCGGAAGGCGCAAAGCAAGAGCTTTTGACGAGAGATGTGGCGTTGGGTTTATAACCGCAAATCCGATCCTGGCGCCTCAAAAATTATGCCAACGCGATTTGGCGGGAGGCGATTAAGGCTTGGAGCTCTGAGCGAGGCGCGGATGCCCGCTAACCGTTCACATCCGTACCGACATCGAGAAGTCGAAGGTCGCCGGTGTCGAGGCCAAAAGACTCGCTTTGTGGTCTCACTTGAGCCTCGGCCAAGGCTAAGACACGCAAAGGTTGCCTCGTCTCGAGATAAAGGCTCGAGGTAAATCTGGGAGTTCCCTCGACCTAGAGCCTCGGGGCTAGCCGGCGAGTGGGTGCTCCTTGGCCGGCCAACCTGCAGTCAGCGGGTCCCCAAGCTCGGAAGGCCCGACCACGACACTGGATGCATCTTGGCGCTTCGACCTAAATGGCTGTAGAACCGGCTTCGACTCAGCTCGACCTCGAGCTCGAGGCGGGATCCGTTCGAAGCCTTGGTCCGTCTGGGATTTGGATCGGCATTTGTTGTGATTACGAAGGCGGGTCGTGAGGATGACTCGAGTCTTGGCAAGTTGAAGCGATTCTTGCCGATCCTCAAGGTGCGAAGGCCCCTTCAGAGATCGCTCCCGGCGTTCGCGTGCGAGAGGAGTATAAAGACCAAGGGCGCATGAGCTCGAAGGGCGAAGACAACCACATACATCTGGCTGACTCGAGCTAGGAATCGCCATTCTTGTCTTGAGTTGTAAACACCTCTCTGTCACGCCAACATAACAAAGTCACCGCCGCAAAGCGGCTGAGATGAAACTATTACCTTCACGAGGGGCTCGAACGGTATAAACCCTTGTCTCGTGCTCGTTGTCGTCTGCTCAGACCATCTTCGCATCCGTTTTCTTCCTCCGATTCGGCGAAACGCAGCTCGGGTCCCATAACACACTGACCCCTACCTCACTTCTTGCGGTTGGCGATCCCGATCGTCGACACTTTCCTTAGTCACTTAAGGACTTAACCTTGGAAGCATTTGAACTGAGTCATTCATACAACCACAAGTCTAGAATGGGACAGACTTAACTGATTAATTTGTAATGTCTAGATTTTAGTACTACCATGGTTGTGTGGGTTCAAGTGCCTGGTAGACATATGGAGTAAAAGGGGGCTCTAACTATGGTAACCAGTCCCATCAGTGTTGAAACCTCAGCGGGCGATGCTGGGTTTAAATAGAGCATTGTAAAGGCTTTGTTATAATCATTCATCTTTATTGTAAAATAACCAATTCAGCCATTCATTTAGAATAAGCCATGCATGTAGCATAATAGACTTGTATTCTATGCACAACTTGTTGAGTACTTTAAGTAATCATCCCTTGCAACAACAAATCACCAGTTGGAGAGAAGGCTACACATGTTTATGAGGAGGAGTTCCAGGGGGAAACAACCAGCTAGGATGCGAACCTTATTAGTTGCCTGTGGCAAGTTGAAGGGTTGCTATTAATAATTTATTTTCACTACAGTTTTATTTATTTCTTAGTCTTAGCCCTATGTAGCGTAATCATGTAAGGTGGATCAATAAGGTCGTACAACAGTTATATTTGAATTGATGAAGTCTTATTTATGTTTTCATTATGTATGATTGTGATATTCATCTATGTTGAGATTGTATGCACTAGCGTGATTCTGGACTAGTGCAGAATATACAAAGGATCCGGATTTGCATATTCGGGTCTCGACAGAGATGGTATCAGAGCTATACTGACTTTAGATCAAGCCCTAGATAGACTGATTATCTTAGGATTGTCAAAAACTATTTTCTAAAGTCAAAAATAACTTAAAAGATCAATAAGTTCTTAACTTGTCCCTTCTTTCTTGCTTTCTATCCTTGCTAAATTTTTTTTGCCTTTTCCTTGTTTTAAGTTGAGGTTTCATGTGAATTGCATTCTACAAATAAAATAGACAGTATCTATGGTGAGCGCAAGGGAGGATATACAGCTGAGTTGTGGAAGATGCTACAACTACTTGGAGGCTTCGACAGACCCATCTATAGAGGTACCAACTGGGTGTTCAACGGTAAAGTATGAGGAATGCTATGCAAGATCACAATCTATGCTTTTGAGCACACTATGGCTGTCCCATCCACATCACTATGAGGAGGTCTTCTTTTGAAGTGAGGATCCAGGAGTCAGCACGTCTAGCACTTCAACGCATTGCCCAGGACTATGCTGATGAGTTGAAGCATACCGTGTTTAGATATCATCCTCATGTAAGAGCTAGCACAGACGCTAGGCTTAGAGATGGGGAGGATGCCACTATTGTTCATCTTGCTTACTTAGCCACCACCGAGGAGAATGTTATGAAGACCACTACTTAGGAGCTCGAAGGAGTCTATGAAACACTGGAGAAGGCTGAGTCAGATCTTCGTGAGACCAGGAGGATGGCATCTGAGAGAATCACAGAGCTAGAGGAGGCCATCTACTAGGGGTGAAAATGGGTCGGGTACTACCCGTCGGGTATCGGATACGGGTAGTGTTTTTACCCGATTTTTCGGATACGGATTCGGGTATTTTTTCTCGGGTCGGATCTGGATAGTACAGGATAGTTGAGTGTCGGATTAAGATTCGGATTGGACGAGCACTACCGGTAAATACCGGGAATCTCGGGTCGGATCTGGTACCGGGGTTGGAGTGCGGAAGGTCCTGAGCAAGGGAGAAAACAGATTTTTACGGACAGATAGCATTCTAGTAATTATTAAAGCTACCAAATCAAGTCAATATTTTATGAAAATTTTTATACATGTCTACAAGATGAGTTTTGACATCAGTAAAAATTTCATGGCAAAATATTGTGTATAAAATTACATTAATTCTGACAATGTGCCTATCAGATTTTCTATTTTACGAGTTTGATTTAATTTATGACCAAAATAAGGTTAATATTTTATTTATATTTTTATTAAGGTTTATAATTAAAATATTTGTATTCTATAAAATTTTGAGATTTTTATATTTTGCATTTTATTTATAAAAATTCTGACATTGCTATTTTCATATTTATTTACTTTCAGTTTTGAATTTGTAAAAGCTTCAAATATGAGTTTTAATTTTTAATATTTTTACTAGAGGTGTACATCAAGTTGATGTCAGCATGGTAAAAATCTTGGCTTCAGAAAAGATATATATATTTTTACACAAATCGACAAGATCAAGATTGATATCTTATCTCACGATTACAATTTCTTTTTAATATATTTTTATCACATAGTTTGATCATATGTGTTAGTTAAATTATTGTTATCACATATTTTGATCATAGGTAGTTTGCGTATTATTCGACTAAGTACAGATTATCCAGTATTATACTTGGTCAGTATAATATCAGGTGTCAGATTTTCTCTGGGTTAGTAAATACCCGTTATCGTGTCAAAGTATCCTACCCGATTTCCACTACCCGTACCCGTGCAGTATTAGAAAAAAAATAATTAGGGTAGGATACGGGATGACCTACTACCCGACCGTATCCGACCCGTTTTCACCCCTACCATCTACCTTAAAGAAGAAGCAGCTGAGCTAGAGTTGGAGGATGAGGAGTCAAAGGAGGACCCTTAGGAGGTGGAGTCCTAAAAGCAGGAGTCTGCATCATCCAATGAGACTCCTGGTCATCGAACCGATATCTTGACGATCTTGTGCCACCCACTTTTCTCCCCAAGAGGATTGCAGCCTGGATGGATTAGTGATTAGATGATGTCTTAGTCTAGTAGTAGTGACTCAAGTGTGCGAGTTGTTTTTGGGTTAAACTAGTAGTGATGCCCTTTAGGCGTTA